>VMRM01000006.1:605000-987500 GCA_010277075.1 Poeciliopsis retropinna
AATACCATGGAGCATCAATAAAAATGAGAAAACTGCTCACCAAACCACCAAACAAATGACCTGAAAGAACAAAAAGAGGATTCAATCTTGAACATTCAGTAAATAAATGAGACAATGTTTCATCCTGCGAACAATAAGAGCAGGAAACACCAACGCCACGATGAAGGTGTGCCAGATACCTGTCTGTAGCCACGACCCCAAGCACAGACCTCCCCTAGAGGTCACCCACCTGTTCCTCAACCTGCGGTTTGTACAGGGACCATCAACAGCCTCTCAGGTACAGCTGGAGTCAGAAAACTCAAGCCTGTTTGAGAAAGTTTTCCCAGAGTCTTTGGGAACATTAGCTCCAGTTTTCCCAGTCTCCTCCCATACAGGGTGTTTATTCGGACCACTGCTTCCCTCCCACCATCAGAGCCAGCCGACGGAGGAAACACCCCCCCTCCTCCCGTCGGCGACGCCTCTGCACTTCGACTCACCTCCACCTGCGTTCTGGATTTTTGTGCCGTATGGAATCCTGTTAATGTCCAACATCCCCACATGGAAAACATTTCATGTTCCCAGCGTGAGCTGTGTAAGAGGGAGGTTTGGGTTGGTCAGCGAACAGGTTGTGGTCAGGTCAGAGGCATGGAGGTGGAAGCATTATGCTCGGGGCTGAATGTTTGTCTATGGAAAGGGGCGTGGCTTCACACCTCAGGGCGGCCCGGATCGCCTCTGTACGATCCGGACCATCAAGACCAAAGTCAGAGCAGCATTTTCTGCTAAATCAGACAGGAAACAGAGAAGACCTGCAGAATGCATGGGAACCGGTCCGGTCCGGTCCGGTTCCTCTGAATACAGCAGCTGCTGCCGATTACAGTCCAGCTCAGACTCGGTTCTGACCCGTTTTAACCCAGGAAGTGTCTGCAGCTGGTTCCATCCCAGCAGGTGGTTCTGAAGGTTTCCAGTCCTGGTCCAGAACCCGATTCAGGTTCTGAAGGTTCTGCTTCCTCTGTCTGCAGGAGGAGGAGCCCAAATTCCCCACCGTGGTTCCGGTCCGAGACTTTGACCCGGCCCGGGACGCCGCCCGGATCGAGACGGCCATCAAGACCAAAGGTGAGGGTTCAGATCCCGAGGAGCCAGGCAGGGCCCAGTCTGACCTCTGACCTTTCCTCCCAGGCGTGGATGAACAGACCGTCATCGACATCCTGACCCGGCGGAGCGCCGAGCAGCGCCGGGAGATCGCCTTCGAGTACGAGCGCATCGCCAAGAAGGTCAGAACCCGGTTCCTCCGGTCCAGGTTCTGTAGAACCGCAGCAGAGACAGAACCATGGTGGACGTGGACCGAGGGCCTTTAATGATCTATCTCAGATAGACAGTGTGTCTTGATTTTATTATTATTATTAGTTTGATTCAGTCGATGAGAAACTCAAAACATGACAAACGAAGAAACATTTCTTAGACGGAATCATGGAGCTGGAAAGTGAAGAGTGTTAAATTTAAGACTTGTTCATTTGTTAAGTGTTAGCTGTTATTTTAGGATTAAAATCCAGCCGACAATAATAATCAGTGGAATAAAAATAAAACGTCATACTAGCTCAGTTAAGTTTCATTTTCAAATTCAATCATTAATTTAGATCAACTAACCGGTAAACATAATTAAAATAAGCAAATAAATAACTAAACAAGCATTCTAACGTCTGTATTTCATAGGAAAACTTGTTCACTTAACTGCGCAGTTACGTTCAAAAACGCTACTTCCGGTTAGCATAGCCATCTCAAATGAGTCAAAAATCCTGTAAATAGAAATAAATCATGTAGGCAGCACAGCCGAATTCAAGTTCATCAGACTTCATATTGTCCAGGTGAAACTTAATTATAATGGTTCAATTAATTAATCTGAAAACAGCCTTATAAAGAAAAGAGCTTCACAGTGGCGATAACAGCGTCACAAAAACTGACTTTAAACAGGTAAACTAAGTCAAATATTGCTGTAAACAAACAGCACAGCGATCTTACCGCTCAGTGAAGACACGGCTCGGTGCTGGAAGACATTCTGAAGACCAATCGGTGTTAACTCAACTCAGGGTCAGTTACTTTTGACCAATCAGGGAAGGACTTACTGAGCATATGAAGTTATTCATGTCTCCCCCTGGTGGTTGCGGAAGGAACTGAAAACGCCAGCATGACTGTATCTCGTGTGCAGGACCTGAGTGTTGCCCTGAAGGGGGCGCTGTCCGGCTCTCTGGAGGCCCTGCTGCTGGGTCTGATGAAGAGCACCGCCCAGTATGACGCCTCCGAGCTCAAAGCCTCCATGAAGGTCAGAGCTGACTGCCAGCAGCGGCAGCGCCACCTGCTGGTCACTGCAGGAAGCTCAGCCTGCTGCAGAAGGATCTCCAACCTGACCCGGTTCTGTTTGGTTCTGGATGTGTGCAGGGCCTGGGAACCGATGAGGAGACGCTGATCGAACTGGTCTGCTCCAGGAACAACGAAGAGCTGGCAGAGATCAAGAAGGCTTACAGAGAGAGTGAGTGACAGAGACGGACTGGAAGAAGGTTCCTGGACTGCGGGAACCTTCTGGACCAGGTTCTGATCGGGTTTACTCTGCCGTTCAGTCCTCTTTTTTTGGTCTCTGCAGTGTTTAAGAAGGAGCTGGAGAAGGACATCTCAGGAGACATATCGGGAAATTTTGCCAAGCTGCTGCTGGCGCTGGTCCAGGTACCACAGAACCAGAACCGGGTCTCTGCCCCAAGTGTTCATGCAGACCTGATTGGACCAAAATGGACTGGACTGGACCAGACTGATTGGAGACCAGACTCTGACTTAAATCCTGATGGTTAATCTTTTTAAAGTCAGCTGGAAGACCAGACTGTTGGTTCTGATCCGGTTACTGTAAACCAGCAGAACCTATACCAAGTAATTAGATTAGTTACCATGACAATGATGTCACCAGGTGACATGATGATGTCACTGGGTGACTAAACCCAGATGCTTAGATAACAGCCAAAACTTTCTCCATCTGAACAGAAACTGATGTTATGAAAGAGGAAGAATCAGTCAGCTTTAGAGGTCAGGATGACCTTTGACCTGAACCTTCAGAGCTGCATAAAGTTCCACAGTGGGCCTTCTAGCAGCTGCAGAACATTCCCAGAACCAGAGACTAAAGTCTCCAATCAGAGAAACTTTGATTCCTGCAGCAGGTCAGATTGACAAACCGACGGTCCAGAAGCTGCTGCTGGAGTTCTGACTAGAACCAGGAGGATGGAGAACTTTGACCTGCCTAGTGAACCTCTGAATGTTTCCCCCAGACCAAAAGAGACGAGCCGAGCAACGTGGTGGACTACCAGAAGATCGACGATGACGCCAGGGTGAGTAGGCTCCGGAACCGCCAGGCTCCGGAACCGCCAGGCTCCGGAACCGCCAGGCTCCGGAACCGCCAGGCTCCGGAACCGCCAGGCTCCGGAACCGCCAGGCTCCTCTACGGGTCAGAAACTAAGAATGTTCACTTAGTTCTGGCAGCCCCAGCGCCCGACTAACCATGTTGTTGTTTTATTCTTCTTTACGACTCCGAGTCCGGCTCGTTCCGGACTTTTGTTCTGACTCGAGCTCCGAGTCATTTTCATAATTTCTGGTGCTCATTTAAAAAGCGACTCACTTCATACTGTTTAGGTTCTGACGGGTCGGGCTTGGTGTTTGGACCTCTAACTTTAGAGTGGTGTTCTGACCCGGTGTTCCTGCGGTTCTGTGCTCAGGCTCTGTACGAGGCTGGGGTGAAGAGGAAGGGGACGGACGTGGGCTGCTGGATCTCCATCATGTCCGAGAGGAGCATCCCTCACCTGCAGAAAGGTACCGATGAGTTCACAGTCAGAGTGATGGGTTCTGGCCCGGTTCGGCCTGCTGCAGGTCCGGGCCGGTTCTGTTGGGTCACCATGGTAACTGTCCTCTGTCCTGTGTGCCAGTGTTTGAGCGCTATAAGAGCTACAGTCCATATGACATGAAGGAGAGCATCAGGAAGGAGGTGAAGGGAGACCTGGAGAAGTCCTTCCTCACTCTGGGTATATTCCATCCCCAGGTCCAGAACCAGAACCCTCCAGAACCTGCTAACTGACTCTGCTTTCCTCTCAGTGGAGTGCTTCGAGAACCGGCAGCTGTACTTTGCCAACAAACTCTACGAAGCCATGAAGGTAACCAGAACCACGTGTGCCTCTGGTTGGGCTTCTGGGCCCTGGTTCTGATCCGTGGTGGGGTTTTGACCCGCTGCCTGTCCTTTCAGAGTAAAGGAGCCAAGGAGAAGGTGGTGACCCGGATCCTGGTGTCCCGCTGCGAAGTGGACCTGATGAGGATCAGAACCGAGTTCAAGAGGCAGCACAAGAAGTCTCTGTACCAGACCGTCGCTGTGAGTCACTGCAGTGTCCCACGCTGGCCCAGACCCTGAACGCACCGCAACCTTCAGGGTCTGACCCAGAACCAGCATGGGCCCGTTTCAGGAAAATGTGCTGCATCTGTTTCCACGGTAACCAATATCGGATCTGTTTCCACGGTAACTGCTGATAGCAGACCCTGGCTCCATGCTGGACCACAGGAAGCAGTAACTCTGCTCTCTGGTTCAGATCTACGTCGGTTCTGATCCGTTCAGATGGTTCTGGATCAGCCTCAGGACAATGGCTGTTCTGTTTTCATCTTTGAAACCTGAAAGTGACTGAAACTTAATCAGCTTCTTCACTCCCAGAGTTCCCAGTGGTCAGGGTTAATGGTCACAGTGTGATTCCCAGTAGATAGCAGATCGAGTCCCATGTGGATGAAATCTGGATCCTGGTTCTGATTCTGACTGAGACCTGGTTCTGTTGCAGGAACACACCAAAGGAGACTACCAGAAGGCTCTGCTGAGTCTGTGTGGAGGAGACGACTGACAGGACCGCGTTTCCCAGCAGGCACCGGGGCGCAGCCGGTCAGCTGACCTGTTGACCTTTGATTCGTTTCTGCAATAAAAGTCTGAAAAGCTGTTGAGGGGAGTCTGGTTTCTGAACGGCAGGGGGCAGCAGAGGCACAGATGTGAAACAAAACATCTTTGTTTTTATTCTGACATTTTAATGTTTAGATTTAGGATCAAACTACAAACCTTTGAACCTGATGCAGAAAACAGAAAGTCAGACAAACATTTGACATCTAGAAACATTTTCCTCCTCAGTTTGAATCTAGCAAGAAAACAACAGATTCATTTTCCAAAGTCATGTTTTCACCTGATGGTGACAAATACCACAGCTAACTGGTTCTAAACTAAATATTTAGTTTTAAGTTAGCTCGCCAATTAAGTATTTAGCTTGCAAGTATGTGCAACTGGACATCACCAAATATTTAGATGAAGCTGAATATTTAGCTCACAGCGAGACGTTTAGTTTAGTAAATAGATGTTTAGATCAAAGCAAAGTTTTGAAACTAAACATTTAACTTGCTAACTAAATGTTTAGTTTAACTCTAAATATTTAGCTTATAGTGAATAAACACACCATCAAATTATTGATGTTAATGTTTCATTGAAACCCATAATCCTCATATGTCGGTTTGATCGGAACCGGGAGTCCTGTGGGCCCGGTCCAGACCGCGCCCCCTTCAGGTGGGATAAGGAAACACACCTGATTCTGTCTCCCAGTTCAACCAGCTCCAGCCCGGCAGGTGACCCGGTCCGGCCGGGTCGCCGATCCGGCGGTCCGCTGCAGAAGCAGGAAACACAACAAATGTTTCCCGCTGGAAGCCGCAGCGTATTGAATCATCTTTCCTCTGAAGTTTGTGCGCAGCGCCGCTTGTGCAGCTTTGAAGCCGGGACTCACGGCCGCCGACTGAGCCGCCGCGTCTCATGTTCGTTCCGGGAGCATCCGGAGCTTCCGCAGCTGCATCCGGCTTTCATGTGTGTCAGCCTCGGCGGTGACGGAGCGGCTGACAGAGATGGAGGAGTCGCTGCCTGCAGGGCTGAGTGACGGCCGTCTGCGCTAATGCAGCCTGACGGCTCCTGATGGCGGCGCGTCGCTACAGCAGCTTTAAAGAGCTGCGGCCTTTGATTCCCGCTCCTCATCCTGACAGCTCCGCTCCGCAGCCTCTTGCCTCTTTTGTGGGAAGTTTTGCAACAATTAACATAAATGTTTCATGTCCCGCCGCCCCGCCGCCCCGCGCCGCCCCGCCGCCCCGCGCCGCCCCGGCTGCAGGAGCGGGATCCGGCTTTGGAAAGCGGCGCGGCGCAGGCAAACAGCCAAACATATGTTCCCTTTGTGGAATCTTTTATTGAACATATTTGGGAGCAAAGAGCGCGCTGTTTGGTTCAGAGACTGTAAATCTCCACACTTGTTCCCATTATTTATTTCACAGCAACTTATTTACATTCGAGATGGCGCGGTTACCAAGGCAACGCAGCTCCCTGCTGACGCGCCAACTTTCAGGGAAGTGGAGCAGAAAAGTCAGGAGCAACTTTTCCTTCTACTGCGCGACTCCGCTTCATCTGTCCGAACCGGTTCCGGTTCAAAACCCAAATAACCAGCAAACATGGAGACCGACTAACCGCCGGAACCAATCGGTTCTGGAACCAAACCGATTAAAACCTTCAGTCTTATCTGTTTGTTCTCATCTGTGATACCAAAAAAAAAAAAAAAAAGTTTATAGATTTTGGGGGAAACAGGAGGAACTAAGAAACAGGACAGGATGATGGGTGCCGGAACTGCAGGGCGCCAAATATTCACATTAAAACCAATATTTTCTTACCAAGCAAAATATTTAAATCAATTCATCATTTATTGCCACGACACTCATTGAGGCTGAAGTTATAACATGAAATATTTGACAGAACCTGTTCCGAGCCGGGTCAGAACCCGCTCGGAACCGGTTAGAACCGGGTCGGAACCCTGAGGCTCTTGGATCGTTTGTCTCATAAAACATGTTTCCACACCTGCGGGTGCTAAAAGGTGAGCTCAGGCCCCGCCCACATCCAGGTGCTGCCTCAGCAGAGGAATTTATGATCCGAATCTTTCAGAACGTTCCTCTAACAGCCAACTCCCCTGGACCGGTCCATCAGAACCAGAACCCGGAGCTTCAGAGAATAAACTCTGTTGCTGATGAACCTGGTTCTGGTTCTGGAGGCTCTGCTGGTTCTTGTTTGGGTCGGAACTCTTGTTACGTCATCAGGCTCGTTTGGTGGAAAAACGTCCAAGGAGTCAAAACAAGGTTTGAATTTATTACATTAGACACAAATAAAACAAATAAATGGGTTTTATTTGTGGGTGACGCTATGATAACATGATGATTAATGATAATACGGAGCAGATTTTACCTTCGGTTGCTTCGCTAAAGATGGATGGAGCTGTAGCAGGAACCTCAGTTGGGAACGTTGGGAACGTTGGGAACGGCTCCGGTTTCCTCCTGAAGCTAAAACTGAGCCGGGAGGCGCGGAGCCGTCAGAGTAATGACCTCCATTCATTATGACCCGCTTGAGTTTCATTTACTGCCAGATCCGACAATTAACGGGAGCCGCTGAGAGGAGGAGGAGGAGGTGATGAAGGAGGCGGGACGCCCAGAGGTCGCCCTCCCTCACCTTCAGTGATAAATTAACTTCCCTAACCAGCCTTCCTCTCTTCCTCCTCCTCTTCCTCCTGATGTCTCAAACTGTCTCCGTCCATCAGGAGTTTGTCCAGGTGAGTCTGATGGACGCCGCGCACGCGGAAGCCCTGCGCGTGCGCGGCGTCCTGAGCTAAACACATATTAGCTTTGGGATCCGCCGCGATCGCTCATCCTGCGGGGGACAAACACAATTACAGAGAAACTCCTGACCTCTGCATCTCCCTCCATTTAAATGTTTGATGTCTCATTGAATTAGTATCACAGTGTGAAAGACAAAGCTAATGGAAATGAGCCAGAGACAGCGCGCTCTGCTGATTGGCCCGATATAATTAGAATAATATCACGTCCGGCGTTAATAAGAAGGAAAGGAAATAAATAACCGGCCGTCCGTTAATAGCTGAAATGTGCCGAGGCCAGCGCTTCTCCTGTTTGCTCATGGGCCGCTGACGCGTCGGAGCGATCCTCAGCTTCTCCCCCTGATTATTCATCTTGATAAATACATAAGGACGGACTAAATTATGGCTGTTTTTCAGCCGCCGCGGCTCCCTGAGAATTAGTTCCGCTGATGGATGGGACAAGCCGCCGCAGTCTTTGGCTTTTCTCCACAAATATTCATTTTCCCGCTGACAGCCGTGAAGATGTGCTTTTCTTCTTCCACGGCTCTAATTGTTTTTCTCCGGTGGACATTATTATTTGTCACTTTTAGGAAATTACCAGGAAACGAAGCAGCAGAGAGGGAACTCATATGATGCAGCTTTAAGAGAATTTAAAGGTCATAAATTCATATTAACTCTATATTTCATCCTCACAAAACCCTCAATAATTTATTCAAACGCTATTATATGCAGAACAATTAATTGTTATCTGAATTAAGTCTATTTTATGTCAATAAAATATCTTTAGTTTCTTTTGAACTTTTAAAGGTCCAGCCATCAGGAATTGCTGCCACCTAGTGGTGGCTGACAAAATGAAGCTGGAATCAGTTTCTATTGAAGGCGGAAGTGAAAAATCCTTTCATCCATTATCAGTGGACTGCAGGCCGGACACTCTGGACATGTTACCATGGAGACGGTACCAGACCAGTCCGGTACCGAATGTGACGTTTCTGACCCAGAGAGAGAAAACACGTTAAAGTCCAAATGATCCCGCAGAACCTTAGTGTCATTATTATCTATTATAATCAGTTATTATTATTATTATTTTGTTCCTGTTTTGAATAAAATTAGATTCAAACTGCAACTTGTGTTGGTGTTTTTGGAGATTCTTGTGACATCTAATGTTTTTAAAGTGAATTTGTGGATTATTGATTGCCAGTCATAAACTTCGGATTCCTGTTGATCTATATTTAACACATTCACTGTGTTAGCTTTTAACACTACACACTAGTGTTGGGTAAAGTCAACACTGATGTGTGTTAAATTTCAACTACTGTGTTGATTCAACTCCGTCACAAATAAAACTTTTAAAAGTGTTTTAACTCAATCAAGAGTGGACCAATATGGACGTGTCCAAATTTACTTCGTCTCCACAGAATAAGCAGCATTTTCAGTTCAAAAACACTTTTTGCTGCTAAATTATGTATTTAATAAACAGACATCAGAGAAGAGCAACAAAAACTTTTATGGTTTTTAATATTCAGCCAACAGATGAAGCAAACTTCATCTTCTACATGTTAGCATTCAGATGCTATTTTAGACTAGCATACCTTCTGCTAGGCTAAATGCTTTTAGCACAAAGTGAACGCATCGATTCCTTCGTCCAATCAAATTGCTGGAAGCAGAAATTAACCCGGAGCTTCATCACTGCTGTTAGAGACGTAGCTGTGCGTCAGATTTACGGCCGTACCAGAAACACACGAAGACAAAAAAAAGTGACTATTTAATCAAACTTAGTGTCTCTAAAGATAAACTCCATGTGAAGCTGAAGGACCTGAACATCCTGCAGTGATTCTAGAGAATCAACTGGAGATCAGTTTTACATCAAATCTATCATCATTTTAGTTTATTCAAACTAAACGATCACTTTTATTTTTATTTTCCTGAGAAGGCTGGAGAAAAGTTCAAATTTCCACCTCCATTAAAACCTGCAGGAGATCAGAAAAATACCTGAAACGTCACCAACTTACCCATGAATATGAAATAAGCTAAAGGCTTGTTGCAGTTCTCCAGAACCATCAGCGCTTTAAGCAGGAAAACCAGGACAACCAGTTTAACCAGGATAACCAGTCTGTGTCCAGCTTGTCCAGGCGACCTCTGATCTGAGGACAGGATGTCAAACTGAACGGCGACACGGACGCCGTCCAGCACTGAGGGGACAAAGACTGAAGTTAAATTGACTATTTTAACTGATAGAAATGAACTAAATGAAGGTCTGAATATAATCAGGTGAAACCTGACGAGTTAACGGGTTCACCAGGTCCAGCTGGGCCGTCCCCACAAAGCTGCATGTTTCCTGCTGAACGTGGAGGAGGAGGAGGAGGAGGATGAAGAGCAGAGCTGTTTACCGCCTGAGGAAAGCCAGAAGCATTAAAGCTGAGCTGCGAGCCGACGCTCAGTTCATCTCGCTGAAACAAGGCGGCGAATAAACACGGCGCTCTGAAGCTTCACAGGTGAGCCGCCGCCGCTGCAGGTGAACATGGATTATTATTATTATCATCGTCTGGCAGCGAAACACAAGAGGAGGAATCTGGAGACTGTTTACCACAAACAGCAGAACATTTGTTCTGTCTGGGTTTCATCTGCTGCCGTTCTTTAAATACATTTATAGACTCTAGTTATATTTTAAACTGCTCCTCGTTCTGTGTTCATTTATTTTTTTATTTAGCTAAAATCACCTCCTGTTTTCCATTTTCAGCAGACGGCTTCTTCTGCTCCACTTGATTCAAATAAGAAGAGATGCTTCTGCACATTTAACATTTAGTTCCTCAGGTGAGGCTGAAGCTGCAGCCTGGTTATGGAGTTTCTCTCTCACAAATTAACAGCAATAATTTATTCTGTCAAGAGAAACTGGCTTCATTTGGCAAAGTTACATTTTCACCGTATTACAAACGTAACTGAGCCAAAACAATATTTAGTTTACAACCTCAAAATGTAGCTTCAAACGAAGAATTCACTTTTAATCATTTAGTTTGAGGCTAAATGTTTAGCTTACTATACGCATAGATAAACCAAATATTTAGCCAGATTGCAAATAGCTGATAAATATTTAACTAGCAAACTAAATATCTAGCTTCAAACTAAACATTTTGGTTGGAGCTAACTAAATATTTAGTCAGTTCAGCCATTTACTTTCAAACAAAGTAATTAGCAAACTAACTGAATATTTAGTTTGTAAGTTACATAGTCATCTAAGTCCATTTAACCGTTCAGGTTGTCATGGTGCCACCTGAACGCACCGTGGCCCTGAATGCAACACAGATTCCAAACGCACCGTGGCCCTGAACGCACCGTGGCCCTGAACGCACCGTGGCTGTCATCAGACCCCCCCACGCGGCGCTGCAGGAAAGTGACAGCCCAGCTAATTGGGATTAATCCGGCTGCGGTTCGCGGCGGCGCTGCGATGAGACGCAGGCGGCATTGACCCAAACACAGAGGTGGATCTGGCCCGAGAGAGCATCATTATTCCCAGATCCACCACAGAAGAAGACGCAGGCGCCTCCCTGGGACTCCTGGGTCAGGAACAAAAAGCCAGACGGAGGAAGAATGGGAGATAATCAAAGAAGCAGAAAGAGGAAAGAGCAGCAGCTTCAGTCTGGATCCTGCAGCCATCGCTTTGAATTACTGAACAAATCTTTCTGCTGAGAGTTAAAGGCAGGAAATATCAAAAATTCATCTGAGAGAGGAAGAGGAGGAGGATGAAGGCTTCCAACTGGAACAACATTTACAGAAACTTCCAGATCCTGATCCGGATTCTGATTCAGATTCTGATCCTGATCCGGATTCAGATTCAGATTCTGATCCTGATCCGGATTCTGATCCGGATTCTGATCCAGATCCCGATGATCCTACCTTCGGGTCAGACCCAGTGAAGCGCTCCTGGTTCTGAACAGAACCAATGGGTCTGTCTGCCAGCAGAACCATTGCCGGTACCGACCCGGTTCATCAACGTTTGGCTCCCACATCATCCCGCCGGGCTCCAGGCCAGGAGCGCTTCTTTAATCCATCAGGCCATCCCAGCAGGGCGGGGTTAATGCCGCGGCAGAGCATCATTAACAGGAAGTTACCATCACAATCAGAACCGCCATCAGAACCGGCTCCGGCAGAAACGAGCGGGTCAGGATGCGAAGCGAGACAAATAAAGAAAACAAGCCAACAGGAAGAAGCTCCAACTTCCTCTTTATAACCCATCAGGCCGCCATCGTTACAGGAAGCAGGAATCAGACACGGAAATGATCTCAGACACAATTATTCCTCGTTTACAAATTAAAACTAAACTCATTTAAGTGAGTAGTTTTGCTCATCGGATCATTCAGGGCTCCTTTAACGCCTCCTCTCTCATCAGCAAGACGGAATAACTCAGCAAAACGTCTGGAAAAGTTCCTCTAATTGCTGCAACATCCATAAATAAATCCCTTGGAAAGGCGGAGACGCCGCAGTGGCTGATCCATGAAGAGTCCGTCTGGATTTAATGAAGAAATTAAGGACAGTTAATGTGGAAAGTAGCAGGTTTTGGTTCATTCAGGGGCCATGAGGGGGCGAGGAGCTTCCTGATCAGGAAAAAGGCACATTAGAGAGGAAACGGAGGAGGAAACGGCGGCCAGCATGGTGCCAATTAGCACGGAGCCGCCAACACTCGGCCTCCCGCCGCCTCTGATTAACGCACACGCTCCCCGTCTAAATCATCTCCCGCTACAATACATATCCAAGCATCTGTATGTAAATGTTTAATTAACCCTCGGCTGAATCGCCGCGCCGCTCCAGAGAGGAGCTTATTTATCTGATGATGGCGGCCATAACGGCGGCCAAACGCCACCGAAATGAGGCCGGAGGACGAGGCGGCCGATTCATCAGAGACCGGCTCGTTTCCTAAAGAGCTGTTTGCTCTCAGAGGCGATTCCCAACAGAGGAGTTCAAAAGTTCTGCAGCAAACACCGTTTAGAGCCGGAGGAGCCACAACACACACATCCTCACTGGGAGAACCAGACTGGACCGGTTCCGGTCCGGTCCGGACGCAGACAGGACAGACCCAGAAAGGTCAACCCTGAACCAGCTGACAGCAGGGAGCACTGCTAACTGAAAAGCTAGCTGTGCTAACACTGAACCCCTAATCAGAAACATTAGCTCCGCTAACGCTAAAGCGCTATAACAACACAGCATTTAACAGAAGCTAATGCTAAAGCGCCACATTCCACCATATTGATGGAGAACATGAGGAGAATCAACAGACTCTCAAAAAATGTGTGTATGAGAAATTTTGCATGTTAAATTATGTTGTTTGTTCATCCCTGCAACAGACTGGTGACCTGTCCAGGTGACCCCCCCGCCTGTCCAGGTGACCCCCCCCCCGCCTGTCCAGGTGACCCCCCCCCGCCTGTCCAGGTGACCCCCCCCGCCTGTCCAGGTGGCCCCACCTGTCGCCCAGAACGCAGCTGCAGAGGCAGCAGCTCCCGACCCCACTAGGAACAAGGGTGAACAAATAATGGATGGATTTTTGTTCATCCATGTTTGTTTTCTTCTTTAACTGTTTCAGTTTCTCGTTTGTTTGTTTATCTACCACTGGCTCAATAAAGATTCTGTAAAAAAGAATCTGAGATAACATGAGGAAAGGAAACAGAACTTTGCAGTCCTCAATCTTTTCAAAGTTAAAGCATGAAAATAAACGTTTTCTTGAAGAATTCTTGGCCAAAATGCTGAAGCACTAAAGAAAATATTAACCCTGCAATTAGCAGAGCAACAAAACGACACAAAAAACACTGAAGAAAAAAACTTCTTCAGTGGTTAACTTTCTGTTGGATTTCTCTTTACTCTGGTTAAAAACCAGGAGCCATTTCTGCTGCTAGTGCTAAGCTAGCACGTTAGCTTTAGTTGTATTTACCCAGAATGCCCTGCGCTGTAGTCCACTTCCTGCTTTTGGAGCGGTCTCCAGTCCGCTTGGCATTAACATTCAAACCAAACCCAGACTGAGGTCTGGAGGACCAGAGGTCAGAGGTCAAGCGTTCACACCTCTTCAACCAAACCGGACTACACATATAGACGGACTGGAGTTTAACTAAAGTGGACCGGAGTTGTGTTAAAGTGGACCGGAGTTGTGTTAAAGTGGACCGGAGTTGTGTTAAAGTGGACCGGAGTTGTGTTAAAGTGGACCGGAGTTGTGTTAAAGTGGACTGAACGACTTCATGTTTTTCTGATTTATTTAAAATCCCACCAGAGTTTTTTTTTTTTTTCCTCTTTGGGTTTTATTCAGACTGAAATGTTTTAAAATTTTGAAAAGTCCAATAAAGTTGAGGAAACATGGCAGAACCAAGCAGCCTGAGGGTCGGTTCCAGTCTGGTGGTGAGTCTCACACTCAGGCTTTGTTTGCTGCTGCAGGTTAATTCAGCCGTTGACGCAGCCTGTCATGCTGCTCAGCTTTTACTGCCCCGCTAATTGGTTTTTGTCCCGTTTTGTTTCGGGAGCAGAAGCAGCTGGAGGACAGAGGGTTCCTCGTTTCTGTCTGAATTTTTTACGCATTAGTTCCGTGTTTTACCATGAGCTCAACTTAAATCTGAAGGTTTGGAGAAACTTTCCTCTTCTGATGGGATTCTGTGATTGGTCGGACCACCTGAGCAGGTGACGTCACATTTCAACAAACGGTTCAGTTGAAATAGAGCAATAAATTAACTGCATCATATTTTTCAGTTTCCAGCAGCTTTAATGAAGGCAGAAACGTCTTCCTGGTTCTGATACCTCCGGCTGTTCCTGTCTGGACTTCAGAGGCTGGTTCTGATCCGGACTGGACCCGCCCGCCTCTCTGAGTCTCGGTCTGCTTTAATTTAGATGATTTATGGAGCTGCTGATCCGTCAGCGGGAGATTATTCTGACCCGATCCAGAATAATGGATTCCCATCAGAACCGACTTCATTACATCAGCTGGAAAATGTCATTAAATTCAAAGAAAAACACTGGATTTATAATAAATACACTTTTCAAATAAAATATATTGTATTTATTAAATAACTGATTAATAAAAGTTTTTGTTTAATAAAATTTAATATTTTTGTTTTTCTAAAATAATAAATTAATAAAAGTAAATATAACTGCTATTATTATTTTAAAATCTGTAATTTACTGTCTATATTTTCTTTAACTGCAGAAACAGTAAAAATTAAATATTTCATCTTCCAACATGTTTTTAACTTTTTGTTCCTGCAACAGGAAAATGTCTTTCCGTTTCCCGGTGGGAATACCGGAGCGGCGGCGCATTTCCCAGGAGGCCGTCTGTCTGTAACAGAGAGGGGGGGGGGGCATCTTAATCTGTTCTGCATGCTAAGCACCCCCCCCAAACCCCCCCCTAGGATCACATTGTTATAAATGCTGTTTATGGTCCTGCTATGACAACTGTGAAGGGCAGAGAGAGAGATTCATCCTGGAGGAAATCCTCAGCCAATCAGAGCGCAGGACGGCTTGTAAACGAGCGGCGGGGCAATAAAAGGAGGCGCAGCTCCGTGGAGGGGAGGAGCGGGGCAGTTATTAATATTAATAATAATATCACAGGATGACTTTAAGTCGGCAGTGTTTGTTTTGCTGTTGATGTCTGATTTTATTTATTTGAAGAGCAGAAGAAGAGCAGTTTGTTTCCAGAGGGAAAATCTCATCAGGGCAAATTAACCGGAAAAAAATCAGAGAAACGATCAGAAGGTCAACGACCTTCCTGGAGGTCAACCTCAGACACACGAAGCTTTTCACCAAGAAACGGTCGGTTTCAGATTCACAGATTAAGCAGCAGGAAACTGGGTCTTCTGAGGACTGGAGGTGGTTCTGACCCATTTGTCTGGTTCTGACCCGTTTGGTTCTGCAGAGCCTGAAAGTGGGTCAGGACCACTCGGCGTTCTGATGGGTCAGGTTGTGTCTGAAGCAGCAGATGGAGGCCGGGAGGCGAGGCCCGGCAGAACCCTGGCAGAACCCCAGCACCGGCCCCCCGGGGGGCCCTCGGGGGCCCGGGCCCCAGGCTGTCAGTTTTTAGAGCCGTGCCACTATAAAGACAGCAGAGCGGTTCTACTGAACCGGGTTCAGAGCCGTTCATCTAAACACAGAACCTGCCAACAACGAGGACCGGGTCCGACTCCAGAACCCGTTTTTATCGTCTTCATCATCTTCATCATCTTCATCATCTTCAGCCTGACCTTCATCATGGTTCTGGATCATCAGAACCTCCAGAATTCCTCAAACCGACTGGAAAAATCCAGAACCAACATGAATCTCTGATACCAGAGGTTCTGGTGTCAGAGGTTCATGGGACTGGTTCTGGACCGTTTTGTGCTGGTCCAGAACCAGCAGAACCAGTCCGGTCTGAAGCTCCACTTGTTGTCTTTTCTTACAGTAAATTATTTTATTTTCATTTAAAAAATGAGGATGCGTTCAGGGACGGTGGGAGAGTTGGAACCAGAACCAGAACCAGCCGGAACTGCAGCTTAAACCTCCATTAAATATTAAATGAGCTCAAAGATCTGACACCGAACCGGGGAAGTAATCTGATTACTCTTTTTCTGGTTTCATCCCGATGGAACGGGTCTGAGTTGATTTCTGCTGGGACCAGTACCAGACAGGCTGAAAGATCCAACAGAACCAGAACTCAAAGAGCCGAACAGAAGAACTTTAGACTCCTTACAGTGTTTTTCACAAACAGAAACATTTTATACGTCGTCAGGATCCAAACAGGGCTCAGCCGGAGCAGAAATGGACCCGGTAGCGGCCCGGTTCTGATGCAGCAGCCCAGAGGAACACCAGGCTGGTTGCTGATGGACGCGTGTTTCTCTCATAGTCAAGCAGCCAGAAAGAGGCAGCAGGAACTCTGACCTTCATGATGTAACGGAGCAGCGAAAGCCAATGAAGTGAACGAGGCCGCGCCCGGCTTCTGATTATGATAAAATATGTCTGAGCGCCACAAAGACAAATGCACGTCTCCCTGTGACAGATATGGCTCCATATTTTAATAACGGCCCAATTTCTGCAGCACTAAAGTGTTTTACTGCAACCCATAAAACATGGAGGCCGACACAAGAAGCCCGTTTCCCAACGCCAACGAGCCAGAGGAGCAGGAGGAACCGGAAAACACGGAGGAACCAAAGAGCCATGGGAAAATCCAGGAAACGGTTTTCAAAATGAATATTTCCCCATCACAGTAAAACTGGGTTCAGATTGCAGTAAAGGTGTAGTACGCATCATCAGGCCCGTACAGTCCGCTTTAACCCAACTCCGCTCCGTTTGCAATAAGGTCCGGTTCAGTTGGTGAAGTGTGGACGCTAACTGACCTCTGACCTCTGGTCCTCCAGACCTCAGTCTGGGTTCAGTTTGAAAGTGAACTACAGCGCAGGGCATTCTGGGTAAACACAACCAAAACAAACGTGCTAGTTTAGCGCTAGCAGGAAATGGCTCCTGGTCTTTAGCCAGAAACAAAAGAAACTGGAGGAAAGCAAAAAAACATCTTTATAATGTGAAAAACTACCATATGTTACTGTTTTCTACTGGATGGAGATTTGAACTTTATTAGCAATATTTCATGAAAGATACTAATAAAGTTCTACCACTCTTTATTAGCTTAGCTGCTCAATAACATGTTATTTTACAATAAAAATGATTGAACTATTACTTACCATAACTAAAATACAGTTTTTATGCGCAGACCGTGAGCCGCGGGAAAACCGAACTGGAACCCAAAGAGCAATCTACGAGCTTAATATACTCTACAGTAAAGAATATCATTTACAATTAGAGTCATAATAAGTCATTAAATGCAAATAAAATCAACATTTATAAAACGGAAGTTACCTGCTGTTTTGCAGTGGATCTGGTGTCTTTTCAAATTAAAAGGTACAGGTGCCCATTTTATTTTCTGCCACAAAAATCTTCCAGTTTTACAATCTGCAGTAACAATATTTCACCATGGCCATAACAAAGGACAGACGAGTCACCGCACCATCTGCTCAAGCTGTTGGCTCATTTGCGCATGCGCTGAAGAAATTCTTCCGGATTCTTACAACGTACATCAACAAAGCGTAAAATATTCATTTATTGAAATAGTCCTTGTCATAAAACACATTTTAGACACTTTTATAATTCTCTTAATGAATGACTGTGATAATTTAGCTAAAAGATTATTAGATTGGAATATTGTGTATAATTCACCAGACTGTCAGCCAGTAGCGCCCCCTGGTGGGCTCATCAGAGACCAAAAAACGTTTTATTACAGTAATTACGGCACATCTTTTATGAGATTAACTAAATGTGTTATTGGACTGGACAAGAGGTCAAACCGTGTTCATGTTATCACTCTAACTTTCCTCCTTCGTTTACTTGATTTTTTGTAGAATCTGTCTTGCTAAATGCAGTTGACCAGTTTTTATCGCTATTTCTTGTTTTTCTCTTTCAATCATGTTCTATTTTCAATATTTCTATTTCTTCACAAATGAAAAAGAAGCACAAACCCTCCCGCTACCGAGAAGTACTTCTTCAGAGCATGCGCACTAGCTGCCACCGAGCCGCTTCCTGTTTGAGGGATTTTTTTCTTACGCTGGGAAAAGTTTTATTTTGTTTTCTACATTCTCCATTTTGATGCTAAATGTTGTTTGCATTTGTTTTGCCTCAGCAGCAGCTTGGTGTTCATCAGTGCTGTGTTCTAATTATACTTCATTCGTTGCTTTGCTGTCATTTATTTAAAGGTAAATGAATAAATAAACTTCCTCCTGCTCCTCAGAAAAGGAGGGAATCGCAAGCAGCCGCTTTCTCTCCCTGATGACATGAAATCAGATTTTCTAATGTGTGTGGTCCTGATGACGTCACTAATCTGGAGGGCGGCCCCCGGGCCGGTGGCCCTGAGAGCCGGCAGAGAGGCGGGATCGTCCCGCCGCCATGGACAGCTTCAACGCCAGGCTTGAAATTAGTTTGGAAGTGTGCAGGGTGAAAAGCTGAGCGCCTCCGCTCTGGAAAAGCCAAGGAGAAGAATTAGGGTGACTGGGAGGACTGGGAGGACTGGGCGCGTGTGTGGTCCCTTCAGCCAGAGTGCAGGGAAGCTGTCAGCTGGAGGAGGAGGAAGATGAGGAGGAGGCATTGTTCCTCCTGAGTGTCGGGCGGCCGCTGAAAGGCTCCGGTCGTTGATTTAGTCCGGACAAAGCTTCAGTCTCTCCCGGAGGGAAGTGATTGAGCGCCGCTTTGTTTGGGCCTGAAAGGCTGCGAGCCAACAGGGCTGGAAGGGAACTGTTAGCTTAAAGCCTCCATGCAGCTGCAGGAAACTTTACCTCAGATTCAGCTCCGCGTCAGAAAACAGAAAGATCTCATCCAGTTATTGATTCACCTGCTCAGGTGAAACCAGCCGGAGGGACAGGAGGCTCCAGCTTCACTCCGTATGTCGTTCATATTCTCAGCAACAAACACATTCAGAAAATGAAGATTTTTATCACCAGAAAAGCAGGAACTGTGAAGAGCTCATCACATTTTAACAAAACCAAATATCAACAAAATAAACAACATTAAAAGTGGTTCAAACAAACATCATTTACAAACCAGGAGTTCCCATTCCAGTTCTCTCAGTGAACTGGTTTCTAAATGAACTGGGGAGGAATCGGGTTATTGGAGCAGAATGGACCGGGTCGGTGCTGCAGCAGGAGAACCGGCTCTCGCTCCACATGAGGCCTGACTGCTGCAGCCCACACGGCCTAGTTAAAGGCTGCATGTGAAGGATCCTGATGAAGAGAATGAATCTTTTTCTTGTGTCAGGTTTTACAGATTCAACTCAAAATGTTTGTCGTTTTAATCTCTGTGGTGATCACCTGGGGGCGGTCGCCATGCCGACCTGAAATACTTGCAGGGCGTTCACACCAACATCAGAACCACAGTTCAGGACCAGAACCAGGACCAGAACCAGAACCGAGCCGCTCCAACATGGAGACACCAGAAGAGTTCAAGTTTGAGCAGAACTGAGACTAAAAAACTAAAACTTTGCTTAGAAGAGAAACTGGTTCCAGTAACTGGGACTAAACCAGGCCTGATGGAAGACGACTGGTTCCGCGCCCTCTCAGTTCAGAACCAGTTCAGAACCAGTTCTGGACTCCCTTCCATTCTCATTCTGCAGCGTTTTGTTTGGATTCTTGGTTTCTGGTCCTTAAAATACATTCTGTGCAAAAGCATTCACACAGGGACAGGAAGCCTGATGGAGAGGAATCAGGACAATCCTGGATGGGTTGGAATGGTCTAGTCAAAGGCCAGACCTGAATCCAACTGAGAATCAATGAGAGATGATAAAAACTGATCCAAACTGGAAGAGAAAAACTGCAGACAGCCTGCAGCCACAGCGGCTGGAAATAGAAGCACTCCACACTTTTCAGAATCATTTCCTGCCCCTGATGCAGCCTCTGTCGGTCCGTCCCAGTAAGTCCCAGTAAGTCCCAGTATTTACAAACTGGAGTTGGGGGTGTGAATACTTCAGGATAAACAGTTGTTTCCTGTGAACCAGCGACGTGACCTCTGACCCCTGTTCCTCCTGGATCCACCTGGCTTCCCTTCGCCGCCTGGCGCAGATTGGCACCAAAAAGCCAATCTGTCGCCGTAGCGACCGGCTGCCAGCACCTGAATAAATCATCCGCCTGCGTGAGAAGGTGGAGCGGGCGTGTGACCCGGTAACCACGGCAACAAGGATTCATCTGCTGCCCAATCAGAACGCCTCGTTACACAGAGCGTATCCAGAACCAGAACCATGGACCAAAACCAGAACCATGGACCAGTCTTTAATCATAAACAAAACAAAGGAGATGACTGTAGATTTGAGAAGGAACGGGTCAAAGGTCATTATTCCACCATGGGAGAAGATGTGGAGGAATGTAAGGAACACAGACTGCTACAGGAGCCTCTGACGTCACAGCTGATTAAATTACAGCAACATTAACTGTGAAGTGAATCAATAGAAAAATGAACAGCAATAATTCATTCAGCTGAGGAACATGGAGGTTCATTTCTCAGTTTTCATTCGGTTATAAAAATCATTTTAAAATAATATTTTCTGATCTAAATATTTAGATAATATGCTAATTAGCTTGCCGAAAATTACATACATATTTTCTTCTGATCTGGAGCTTTAATGGAACCAGAACTGGACCGGGTTCTTGTTTCCATCTGAGTGGAACCGGATTAGCTTGACCGGGTCGGAACGGGACCGCTGTCACTCAGTCGGTTCTTTTCTGGACCGGTTTCTCCTCCTCTGGTCCGAGGAACGGTTCAGAACATTTCTGCAGATCTGACTGGTTCTGGTTCTGGACTGGTTCTGATCCAGACTGTGTTCTGAAGGAGATGTGTTGGTTTGCAGAACCTGAACGGACCCGTTGGGTTCCTGTGGGCAGTGTTGAGGCCCGTTTGGTTCTCAGGAAGATAACTGATGGACCCGGACGGAACCGGTTCCAGGCCCCCGGGTCTGGTCGGGTTTGTCATTTTGACTCATGAAGTGCTGCAGCTCTGCTGATCCAGTTGGTTCTGGTTCTGCGTGTCGCTGAGGAATGCTGAGATGATAACAGACTGCCGGCCGTAACAACCTGCCGCCTGCGGCGCTTTGCGACACTTTGCGGCGCTTTGTGGTAATTTACGAGCAGCTCAGGAATCCGGCCGTAAACTCACACCTTCAGCCGCTTCAAAGCCGCCGCCGCTCTGAGGCGTCAGGCGTCACAGCAGGAGAGGACTGACTGAGGAGCGCCGGGGCCCTCGGGGCCCCTCGGGGCCAAACGGGCTCCACCGTCAGGCCGCAGAGGGCAACTGGACTCATTCTGTTCATCAGAAAAGGCTCCAGTTCTTATCAAGGCCAGAACATTTCAGCCACCTGATCCAGATGAAAACATCAGAAACAAACAAGAAACTTTATTTTACAGCAGCAAAGAAAATGATGAAACATGAAATCCAGACTGGAATTAATCTATTTCACTTATTAATCGAAGGAACTCTAAGTTTTAACACCACCGACCTAAAAAGCACTGAGGCTAAGCTCTGCTAATGCTAAAGTGCTACACCAACAGGTTATTTAATTGAGGCTAATGCTAAAGCTTTGAATTTAACCATGTTGATACCCACCATGTGTCAGGAAAATAATGTCACTCTTTCAGAATAATTAATATGTATGTATTTTAACGTGTATTTATTTAACAGATTGTTTATGTTAGTGTTCTGTAAACTTCATTCATTCATTTGTTGTATTTGGCACTTGCTCAATAAAGTTTCTAGAAACCAAGAAGAGAGCACAGGACAGGAAACAGAACTGTTGCATTCAAAATAAAAGCATGAATATAAACGTTTAACTAATGAATATTCTTAGCTGAAACTTCAACACAACCAATATTTATTCAGCTGAAAGTTACGACCAAATAAACTGTCTTTAGAACAGTTAGCTTAAACACTGAAGCACTAAATAAAAATTAGCGCTTTAGCTTTAGCTCCATGTTCCCACCACTGGCATTTAAAGGCTGTTTCGGCTGTTTTTCAGTTTACTGGAAGCTTGTTCTAGATTTGTGGAGCATAGAAGCTGAAAGCTGCTTCTCCATATTTGGTTCTGGTTCCGGTTCCGTTTGGACCGAATCTTCCTGTTCTGATGAAACCGCCTCCACCCGTGGGTGGAAGTGAAGCGGGGAGTGATGTAATCATCATCTTCTTCTTCATCATCTTCATCATCTCCTCCTTTCTGACGGTTTCCTAATTGAAGGTTCGGTGACGCCTCCTGGTCCGCGGCCTCTAATTAACGAGCGGCGGATTGATTCATTACAGCTCCAGCAGCAGATCTTCTTCATCATCATCATCATGTTTCTTTTTCTTTTTTTTTTTTTACAAATAGAATCTGAAAAGTGTGGCATGCCTTTGTGTTGAGCCTTCTGGGTCAGATTCTTCTGGATCTCCCGTCAAACTGGATGTAGAACATCAGTTCTCAATTCTAGCTGAAAACACTCAGTTGGATTCCAGTCAGGACTTTGACTAGGCCATTGGAACCCATGAATCTGCTCTGATCTAAACCATCCCATAATACCTCAGGCTGATTGTCAAGCCGGAATATGAACCTTGACCCAATACTCTAATAAGTTCTCCTCCAGGTTCCTCCCCCAACATGATGCTGCCTCTACCATGTTTCTTGTGTCTTTGCCAGTAAAGTGCAGTCAGGGAAAAAGTAATATATATGTTGATAAAATAATTTATAATTTTTCATTTAGCTCAACCAATTTTGATTATTTTTTCTTCAAAATTGCTGAATTTTTGCATTTGTCCGTTCAAACGCTCGGAAGGTGAGTTAGCAGTGAGCCGAGCCTCACTGGACTGATCAACCTCACTAACTGCACTGGCTGCCAGTCTATAGGAGCAGCTCCTCCTGTCTGAACGTCGCCAATAAAATGGCTAAAAAACATTTAATGTATGAACTGATTTTCCATCATTTATCTTTATATAATGTACAAGTGATTTTGTCACCAACTGTGTGTGCAACGTGTTTCATGCAGAGCAGCATCAGAAACCAGAGAACAGACTGGAGGCCGGCAGTTCTCTGGCCTCATGGCAGGGGGCGCTCATGATCCCAGACACTGAGACTCCACACTGCAGAGGAAGAGACAACAACAGCGAACTAGCCATTGAGCTAGCCATGGAGCTAATCATGGAGCTAGCCGTGAAGCTAGCGTGGAACTGGCCATAGAGCTAGCCATGGAGCTAGCCATGAGATTTCCTTATGTAAACAATAACAGGAAGATGACTACAGGAAGTAGTTTTCTTAATAGTTTGTTTATTTTTTATTTATTTGTTTATTTACTTGGACAACAGGAAGTTGTGAGTCCTTCCAACCTCTTGAATCCATTGCTATAACTATAAAATATAAAATGGCCGACTACCGCATATGTAGCCGCCCCCAAGTGGGCGGGGCTTGGAACTGCAACGCCTCCTCTGATTGGTAATTGATGAGCGCAAGCGGGTAAATTATGAATATTTCTCATATAAATGTCAAACACAGGCAGAACTTTTAATTCGCCTGTGATTTCAATTTCATCAGGTATTTAAAAGAATATGGACTAAAATTTGCTCACATTTGTAATTCAGCAACTTTCTTCCAACATGAGAGGAAGAAGATCCAGATCCTGAAGATCTGAAGGAATCTGGTTCTGTAGCTTTAACCAACCAGCTAACTCTGTTAACTAACCTGTTGCTGTAGTTACGCTGTCTGTCTTTCAGAAATCTTCGGGTTCTGGTTCTGTTTGAAATGAACGGACCTAGAATTTGAGATGGAAAGTTCTGGTTCGGACCAAACAGAACCGGGTCAGTAGCTGGTTGATTTTGAGGTTCTGGTGCCGGTCGGGTCAGATCATGTTAGAGTGAGACCTCTTGTTTCTGTACCAGCTTTGTTGTTCTGTTTCTTTGGGAAACTTTATCATCTTCTGTCAGTTTTAATATTAGTAAAAATTCTGCTTAAGTTTCTGATATTATGATTTTATTCATTTCTATTATTTTTCTCATTTAGTCTTTAAAATAATATTGGCACATGACGTCATATATTTTGTCTCGTTTTAAAATATGAAATAATCCGTTCAGATCAGAACTCGCTTCATTTTATTTACTCTTGTTTGACAAACTTCTTGAACGACCTTTCAGTTTAATTTGAGTAAAAATATTTTGTCTTATTGCGACTCTTACATCAGCTTATGGATCATCTCCACCATAGAAATTAGAAAGCATAACCTGCCGCAGACGTCATTTCTTATTTTAATGTACATTTATTTCAATTCGGGCTGCAGGTGAATTTAGTTAGAAAACAGCAGCTGCGCGCGCTGCGTGTTTACCTGAAAATAAACACATTTACTGTTTTATTTATGGAAACAATTATTCTTCTGTCATGAAAACAAATTAAAAAAACATTGTTGGATCAAATCAAACGAAACTAACTTTAAAAAAGACATTTAATATTTTTTCACAAAAAGTATGACACGAAAAAATGAATAAATTAATAAAATAAAGGAGATGAACATCCAGAAAACTAATAAAGTTTCTGATTCACAGAAATATTAAATCTTCTGACGTCGGTAAAAAATGAAAAACTTTGAACCTGCAACTCCAGAAGCATCAAGTAAAAACTGTTTTATCTGAATCACAGAGAATTTCAGCGGAAACGGAATAAAAACAGTTTGAACTGAAAGCGGCGAGAAGCTGAAACACACATTATTATTATTATTATTATTATTATTATTATTATTATTACTCATTTCATAATAAAATCACTTTTAGTTTCTGTTTGTCTGGTTTCAGTTTCAAACTGGGTCAATTTGAACCTCCGCTAATTGACTTTGTTTCTGGTAAAAACCAGTGAAATTAAAATAAAACGATTGCTGTAGATTTTCAACATTTGCAACAATTAGAAAAAACGAGTAAAATGTAGGATTATTTTTTAAAAAAGAGCCAGAAATAAATTAAACATTTTTTTAAACATCCTTTAAATTTTTTCACCAACAACGAGAGAATAAAGCAAACAGGAACTGCAGACGATTCATGCTTTTGATGCTCAGGAACATTTTTACAGCAGCATGCACACACACACACACGAACACGCACACGCACACACACACACACACACACACACACACACACACACACACACACACACACACACACACACACACACACACACAGCCAGGCCTCTGGTTCTTCCTTCAAAGTGCTTCTCCGTCGTGGTTCTGTTCTCTTTCTCAGTTTCCAGTTTTGGAAACAAACTGAAGGGAAAAAAATGTTTGTTTTTTTCCCGGGACTTTACTCTGAAGTTCTGATAAAGTTCGGTTTCACTCATGAGTTTCCTTCAGCTTCATGTCTCTGCTGGACCCACCGAACCTCCAGCTCCGAACCGGGTTCCGTGGAAGGTCAGACGCGAACTTGCCCCGCGTTCCGCGGTCTTGCGGTCCTGCGCGGCGCTCAGTGCACCGCCACCGCGGACTGCAGCGGCTCTGCGGGCCCAGCCGGGCTGCTCTGGCCGGCGGCGGTCTGCGGAGACGTCGGGCTCAGGGAGCGCGGGGAGTGGGCCAGGAAGGCCGGGATGTGTGCGGGCAGGCCGGGTGCGGGTTTGATGGGCACCGGGATGGCGGGGAGAGTCTGTCCGCCGTGGCAGAGCGTCTTCAGCGGCATGCCGTAGGCCGAGTAGTCGGCGGGCGCCACGGAGAGGGTCGCCGCGGGGTCCATGACGCCCGAGCCGTACATGTGCGGCCATGCCGGGCTCAGCTGGTTGTGCAGCGGGTAGCCGGCGGCCGGGAAGGCGGCCAGTCCGCCGGGAACCTTGTACTCTCTGGCGATGATGTTCTCGATGGCGAACGGGTGCTTGAAGCCGGACGGCTGCGTGGACCCCAGGCCGTACCCCGCAGGGACCTGCGGGAGATGCGCGGCGGCGTGCAGCGCGCTCAGCCGCAGCTTGGCCTGCTGCTGCAGGTAGTGCGCGGCGTCCTGTGGCTTGCTGGGACCCAACGGGTCCGGCACCGGCACGCCGCCCACCTTGAAGCGCTTCCGACGCCGCAGGAAGCTTCCGTTCTCAAACATGTCTCCACAGTTGGGGTGCAGCGCCCAGAAGCTGCCCTTTCCGGGCTGATCCGGCCGGCGCGGGATCTTGATGAAGCAGTCGTTGAAGGAGAGGTTGTGGCGCAGGGAGTTCTGCCAGCGCTGCGTGTTCTCCCGGTAGTAGGGGAAGCGCTCCATGATGAACTTGTAGATGTCGCTGAGCGGCAGCATCTTGTCCGGGCAGCTCTGGATGGCCATGGCCGTCAGGGAGATGTAGGAGTAGGGCGGCTTCTGATCGCTGTACGTGTTCCTGCCGGGCCGCGGCATGGTTCCGAACGGCCCGAATCAGTCCAGTCCGAGTCTCTCCAAACTTTCAACTCCTCACTGCGTCTTTACGCACAGCGACTCGCATGGTTCCGTCTGGGCTGGGAGAGAAAGTCTGAGTTAAAGTTCAGGGAAAGTTGGATGAGCAGCAGCGGATGGTCCTCGGTTCCTCCGGCAGCCAGCGGGGCTCCGTGCTGGCTGTGGCCGCTGCTGCGCTGCGCTAGGCGGCCCTGTCCTGCTCCATGTCCCGCTCTGCTCCGCTCGGCTCCCTGCGCGGCTGTCACCGCCGGCAGCGGAGCGGCTTCATTAATGGGACACTTTTCCACAGTCACGTGACGGCCACACGCAGGAAGGGGGGTGGGTGTGTGGGAGCCGCGCACGCTCACGTGGACGTTCTCAGGTTGAGTGGAGGAGCAGCTGGCGGAGCTGCGGCCGGGCAGAGGAGGCTGATGACGGGGAGGATCCGCGCTGCGGGTCGCTGCGGAGCCTCTCGCGCGCGGTGTGAGCGTGGGAGCGGCGGGTGCGTGTTTCTGAGTGGGCTGTGGGGCCCCTCCAATTTGCTGTGACAAATCGGCCCGCTGAGAGCCGCTTTCATTTCTTTATCCTCTTCATCGCAGCTGAGGAAGGGGAGGATGAGGAGGAAGGCTCAGGTAAACAAGCTATTAAAAAAATCTAAATATGAATAATAAAAAAATTAAAGGAGCAAAATTTCTGCGGCCGTTTATTTAATTTACGTGTTTTTCTTTTTACTTTTAAACAAATATTAAATGTTAACGGCTCGTTTTTTCTGCATCTTCTGGATTCATATTTTCTTTTTTTAATCTCCTTTAATGTCGCGAATTTAATTTCATTTTGATACAAACTTTTGTGGTCAGGTTTTAATTTTAAATATGTTAAAATTCTAAAATTGGCGAAGTTACTGTTATTAATATTACTACTACTATTATTAGTAATAATAATAATAATAATGTTATTTGTATTAAAAGGTTTTTTGTCTCATCTTTTCTGTTCCGCTTATTTGTCCCTTTTGATTCGAATTATTTAATTAAAGTTTAATTCACTGAACAGTTTAAAGAATTTATTTTAGCTTCATGTTGTGATGGAGCAGATGGAGGATTAAACATGAAGAGCGGGTGGAGTGTGTGTGTGTGTGTGTGTGTGTGTGTGTGTGTGTGTGTGTGTGTGTGTGTGTGTGTTTGGTGGGGGTCGGTTACATTTAACCGCTTTAACACGTCTGACCTTTGACCCGACGCTGCTGAAGAGACAGACGGGATAAAAGTCTCATTAATTTATATTTATTGTGAAATAATAATTTCCCTTTTTTGCTCAGATTCTGATTATGTTATCATATTTATGTTGCTTGTTAAATTATTTGTGTTTTATTTTATTGACTCAATAAATTAAAATGAAGCTGCTGAATTATTCAGTTTTCTCTCTCATATTATTTTATTTAGTGAATTTTTCAGTTGTTCATTTTTAGTATTAAATTTTAGATTTAAGTAAAATGAAACTTGGAACCAAAACATAATTAGTTTATACTTTTAAAAACCTGGAAATGTATTTATTTATCTTATTTATTGGAGAGTTGAATCTGGAATAAAATGTTTACAAAAAATGAAAATAAACAGATTTATTCATTTGATCAGAAATGATTAGAAATATTAATTTAATGGGAAAAGTTAATCAGAACAAACAGTTTATACAAAGTCAATGTTTCCTCAGAGCCAATAGAAGCAGGCAGACTGAGGGCCTCTGATTGGCTGCTGCTCAACCAATCACAGCCTCCCAGCTTCTGACGTCATCCAAGTAGATCGTCTTTTTAATTGAAACTCTTCAGTCATGTGGCTCCGCCCCCTCATGTCAAAGGAAAGAGTTCAGATCAGAACCAGACGGGTCCAGTTCAGCCTGCGGGCTTCTGGTTCTGGAGGTTCTGGCTGTGAACTGGGAGGCAGGTCTGCTCCCCAGTGGAACCAGCTCCAGTTGACCTGGATCCTTTCCTCTGAGGCTGAGGTCATTCTGAGCGCTGGCCGTAGTCATGCTGCTACAGGACAAACTGACCACTTCCTCCTACTGCTCTCCACTGTGGGAGGTGTGTGTGTGCGTGCGCGTGTGTATGTGTGTGTGTGCGTGCGCGTGTGTATGTGTGTGTGTGCGCGCGCGTGTGTATGCGTGTGTGCGCGCGCGCGCGTGTGTATGTGTCTGGACTTACTTTAGTTTTAAAAGCCAGTTTTACATAAAATAAACCTTTTGATATTTCATCATGTTCTCATCTTTTTTCCTGCAGTGCTGCTTTGACTCGTTCATGTTTGAGAAATCCTTTAAACCATTTGGCCTGAGCCCCACCTTCAAGGTACAGCTCCTTCAGACTAGCAAGTAGCAATTAGCAACAACTGTTGCCCAGAGCAACGGTGATAAACATGTTAAAGCATCAATAGAGGAGCCATGTGGGGACGACTTCCTGGAGGCGGAGCCTGAGGAGGAGCAGGAGTTTTTCCTGCTCTCATCATCCTCTCAACATTCTTCTGCTCCACCTGTTGGACACACTGGGACTCCATCAAACATGTCATTGGGCTGTGGAAGGCCAAATGTCCCACAGACAGTGAACTCAGCACATCGGGGAGGTTCAGTTGCCAAGGTAACTAAATACCTGAGTCTTTGGTCAGGATTAGACATGTCAGAATGTTTCAACGTTTTGGGCTGTTTGTTGTTTCTGCTCAGTGCTGGAGCAGAACTTGACTTCAGTTGAATCCAAAGTGAATGGATCATCAGAACCGATGGCTGACAGACGGACCAGCTGGCCTGGGTCTGCGGTTCTGCTTCAACCAGCTTCATTTTCATCGTGTTCTAGTAGGACCTGAAAGTCTGAGTTCCCTTCAGGAACCTTTCTGGAGTTCAGAGATGTTTTCATGCTCCACCCATCCAAAGAGCCTCCAGGTGGGTGAGGAAAGCAGCTCAGGTGTGCCAGAGTTAGCTCCGCCCACAAGGTGAGCTACTGCTCTGAGTGTTTTGGAGCAGCAGCCGTCCTTGGAGTGGTCCACTGAGGAACCAGAACCTTCACTGTGTTTGTTGTTTCAGGCACCGCTAACTAAACACTTGGCTATGCTAATCAAAGCACTAAACATAAACAGAAGTTCTGCTAATGCTAAAGTTCTACGCCAACATGGTTTTTAGAGAATGCTAATGCTAGAGTGCCAAATTAAGAATTAGCTCCACTGTTAGCTCATTT
This sequence comes from Poeciliopsis retropinna, assembly GCA_010277075.1. Classification (NCBI taxonomy): domain Eukaryota; kingdom Metazoa; phylum Chordata; class Actinopteri; order Cyprinodontiformes; family Poeciliidae; genus Poeciliopsis; species Poeciliopsis retropinna. Next base: position 634,797 of record VMRM01000006.1, read on the forward strand.
GCTTAAATGCCATGTTGCACCACTGTTGCCATGCCAACGTCAGGGCCAGGTCCCCTAAATACACCGACCTCCATGTTGATTCTACCAGACATCATGGCCGCCACTTTGGGAACCGCCTGACCTCTGCCCCCTGGTGGCGGCTCTGCACATGTTTGTTTGAAGAACAGATGATGAACTCTGACCCCACAGCCAACATGGCACCCAGGAAAAATAGTGCTCAGGAAGCAAACTGTAAGGTTTATACTGGGAATGATGGAAATTACAGCAGAGCCAGAGAAACTGGAACCTTTAACTAGGCCAAAACCCGAACAGTCTGCTACATAAAACTAGATATGCAGATTCTATAAGACCGACCAGTAGAACCGACCAGTGGAACCGACCAGTGGAACCGACCAGTAAAACCGACCAGTGGAACCGACCAGTGGAACCGACCAGTGGAACCGACCAGTGGAACCGACCAGTGGAACCGACCAGTGGAACCGACCAGTAAAACCGACCAGTGGAACCGACCAGTGGAACCGACCAGTGGAACCGTCCGCAGCTCAGGAGGATCAAAATAAAGATCAGATGTTATTTTACTCTAATTGCTTCACAATAATCACAGGTAGATAAAAAAAAATCAGAGACTTAAATTAAATTTGGTATAAATGTCATATTTCCACCAGGAGCTTCAGGGAACACCGTCGGGAACGTCTCTAGTTACTGGGGGACCTGCTGGGAGTCTGATCCCAGTCAGACCCGATGGGACCTGACATCGGATCAGAACCTGATTTAGCTTCCGGCTCGTTAAGCTGATCTCAGGTCTGAATGTCTAATTAATAATTAGTCAGTAATTCCTCCTCAGGAGTTATTATCCCTCAAAGCGGCTGGAGAATTTAATTATTAGCAGCTTTTTGTTTCCGCGCCCGTCATTACTGTCAGGATTGATGAAACATAAACTTCATTAAAAATTAAAGTGGGATTCTTTAATTACGAGGCCGCCCTCACTGCAGCCTGAATTAGCCAAGTCAGTGATGTGCAAATGAGAGCATTATTTAAGAAACATGCTGGAAGTAGTTATGCTAATTCAGCGGCTTCACAGTGGCAGAGCGCTGCGCTCCTCCTGCACATCCATTAAATGCTGGATGCAGATTTAATGTAGCAGCCGCAGAAACGCCTGTTCATTTACTCAGATTTATTGAGACGACTTGTAAAAAGTAGCCGTTTAATTAGCTCATCTGCTGCTGATGGCTGAGCTTTTTAAAAACACTCGGCAGACGCACGTTTCCTTTCCTTCAGAGGAGAAGAACTGCTGCTGCTGCTGCGAGGAAGCGGTTCTGAACACGAGGAGAGCGGGCCGAGCGGGGCCGCAGGCGGCAACACGTCAGCATGGGTTAAGTTGACCTCCGATGGGAGGGTCGGTCCGACCCAAAACTCATTACACAAATTTCATTATGGATCTACACGTTCATTAACAGGAAGTTCCTCTGGTCCACAGGAAGTTCTTCTGGTCCACAGGAAGTTCTTCTGGTCCACAGGAAGTTCCTCTGGTCCACAGGAAGTTCTTCTGGTCCACAGGAAGTTCCTCTGGTCCACAGGAACTTCCTCTGGTCCACAGGAAGTTCCTCTGGTCCACAGGAAGTTCTTCTGGTCCACAGGAAGTTCCTCTGGTCCACAGGAAGTTCCTCTGGTCCACAGGAAGTTCTTCTGGTCCACAGGAAGTTCCTCTGGTCTATGTACTTGAAGTTGGATGCCTGGATGTGACTGAAGCTGGACCAGAAGTTGCTGGAGTTAAACTCATTTGTTCCGGTCCGGTGTCAGCCCGGTCCGGTGTCAGCCCGGTTCGTTTCTCAGCTGTCACACAGCTGCAGAGTTTCCCGCTGAATCCTCTGGATCAGGTTCGGTCCTGATCCAGCAGGAAGCTGTTAGCAGCTGTTTATCCGCAGCTTCCCGTCCTCCGCCGGTTCGGCTCGGAAAGCCGCCGCTTATCGGCCCAGAGAGGCAGCGGAGAGCCGATGGGACTAAACCCACAGATCAGAGAGAAATCCCGAGGCTCTGCAGTCAATTTGACCGGAGCGGCGGCGGCATTAGGCGCGGCGCCCCCAGGGCCCTCCTGGAGGGGCCCGGGGCCCGCTGCTCCCGCGGTAATGGGACATTAATGCCGGGCTTCGTGCTGAATCCCGGTTCCGGTTCTGTTGGTGCCGCATCAGTCAGGCTGCCGCGCTGCATCCTAGGGAGCCATTAGGCGGGATGGATCTGCTGTATTTACTGGGCTGTTATGCAATAATAAAGACAGAGGAAGTGACGCTCTGCACACAGAGAGGATTTATCTGCTTTTAACCTGCAGCTCAGATTCCTGCTGATGCTCCAGACGAACCGGAGGGAATCTGACCGGAGAGCTGCTGCTGGAACAGAACCGGAAACAGGCGGGATCCGGAACTATTAATGGTTTCCTCTGAATGTATGTTGTAGATCCGATCATAACGAGAAATAAAACTGCATTTTTCTGCAGCAGAGGCGGACAGTTCAGTCACTCTGAGTTAAGAACCGGATGACAGACTGATTCCAGATCAGAGATCCGGAAAAAACTGAATCGGAAAAAAGAACTGGACTAGAAAACAGAACAGGAACCGAAACAGGGAGTTCTTCCGGTTCCAGTTCCTTCTGCAGCCTCGTTCTTTCTTCATTCTGGTCCTTATTATTAATATAATTATTCAGTTGCCTGGAGAATCTCAGTAAATATTCGCAGCAAATCTCGGTGAATGAAACTGAAGCTGCTGAACAAACAGAACAGATTCAATTAGCGGAAGATTAATGTTTGGTTTTGTTCACAGATGAACTTTGATGTGATCGCAGCTCGGCGATAATTAGATCCAAATCCTCCTCAAACACCACAAGCTGCTGTCCGCCCGTGTTTTTCCAGGACTTAGCCGCATCCCGCTACCTGCGCCGTCCGAACACCAGAACGTTCTGAACCGGTAAACCGAACACATCAGAGGAGAGAGGCCGGACCCGATGGTTCGCTAAGAACCCGGAAGTTTATAAAGAAAGCAGGTAAAGATGAGACATCACAGCTCTGACTGACTGAACCGGAACCCGAACCGGGACCGTCTCACATGCCCTCTCTCCTCTCTGCGCGGCTCCGCCGCAGCAGCTCCATCCTGTGAGCTGATGGTGAATAAAGATGGATGCGGCGGCGGCTCGGCAGGAGGACACTCCATCTTAACATGGCCGCCCGGTGTCTTATGATATCTTATCATTAGTTTCTCTGACAGTGATGGAGCAGCCGCCAGCGCGGCGCCGCCAGCCGTGTATAAAAGTAACCTTCTTTCCATAATAATGGCCATTCGTCACTTCCTGAACTGTCACGCAAACAAAGTGGGCTTTAACAAGGCGTGGGGGGGTCAGAGCATTCAGTGGTCCTCGGCGTTCACCTGCTGATGCGTTCAGGGAGCGTGGGACCACAGAGCATCAGGCGGCGTCATGCTGCCGGGCCGCGTCCCTCCGGACAGACGGCAGGCTGAAGCTCTGCCTGTCAGGCAGAGCGCAGGGAAAAACATCGGACTAATTCTGGAGGATTTACAGGATTGTTAATTAATTTGGCTGATAAATTAAAAAAAAGAGCAGAAATCATAAGATGACATCAGGTTCTGCTGAATCCGATGATCCAGATAAAAAGGAAACATCATGAGAAGGTTTTATCACTTTTATTATTTTCAGCAATAACTACATCCATTTAGCGTACACACCACACACACACACACACACACACACAACACACACACTTTGAGCAAGGCTGGTTTGGATCTCCCACAGAACCGGACCGGTCCACATCAGAAAGCTCCTTCAGGGGTGATCTTCACTTCCTCAAAGGTCAGAAGAGGTCAGGTACCATCTGCAGACCCCACACATCCTGGACACAGTCTGTTCAGACTTTGACCTCCAGGGCGGCGCTACAGATTCGATTCCTTTACTCTAATTTAATTTCCTCTAAAGTTTTCATATATTTATAATTAATGTCTGCAGGCTGTGAGTCCAAGAAAACAAAGTCAGATTGACTGTTTGAACTCACAATCAAAGCTGGTTCTGGTTCCGGTTCTGATGGATTTCCAGAGATTATTACGTCTTTCTATTCCTATTTGAACTCTCGGGTTTTTTTCTGGCGGTTGAAGCTGCATTTTGCTTGGCTGTTGGTCTGAATGAGAATGGCTTCAGCTTTTAAACTGATCAGAACCTCCAGAACCTGCAGACCTCAGGTTTGGGTCGGGTGACCCGTGATGGAGGAGCGGAGCTGAGATTAATGGCGGCGGCAGCAGCTCTGCTCTCATTAGTCGTTTCCCTCAGATTGATGAGTCGGATTATCTTCATAAAACGCTGAGAGAAGAGAAGAGGACGGTCATCTGGTGGAGGAAGAACCAACTGGCAGCGAAGTCCACTTCCTGTGAGAGGAGCTGCAGCTGGTCGGATCGTCAGGCTGCAACGTTACAGTAAAAATGAACAGCAATAATTTAGGTTATTTAGTGCAGGAGGGAAAAAAATGAAGGTTAATTTCCAGTCATGATTTCACCATGTTAATCATTAATTTATCAATACAGCAGTTTACCGACACCAGACTGAACAATGTTTGAAGCTAAATATTGAGCTGATCTAAATATATGCGAGTTAAATATTTTGGAGATAAATATCCAGGTTGCTAAGTAACATTTGATTGACTAATCATTTCCATCCTTTATCTTATCCGGAGTGGAATCACGAGAGGTGATGGTGCCTGACTCCAGCCAGTCACCTGGGCGGGTCACCTGGGCGGGTCACCTGTCCATTGAGCTAATGACTTGGAGATATTTAGCTGCCTAACTAATTATTTTCTTATGACAAGCTTAATAATCCAAAGTCCTGCTGATGATTTTTTAGCATGGTGCTTCACAAACAGCAGCTCCTATAATCCTGATCTGACAGGAAGGACAGAAACAGGAACATCCTGGTGAGTTCTGATTCTTCTTCTGGTTTTCAGCTCCCAGTTCACAGGAAACGTTATGAAGAAGTTTATGGAAACTGTACACCGAGTCTGTAGAAGTCCAAGAAACTGAGGTTTCCAATGTGACACAGAGTTCCTGAATGCATCACTCAGCTGGATGAAGCTCCATGTTTGAATGCAGATTAGCGACAGTTAATTAGTTCTAATGCTGCTAATGAGAGCGTCCATGTTTACCCAGACATCAGAGCGCGGCCGGATTACAGGAGTAATCCACTGAAATCCCTCCCAACATGAACTGTTTGTCTTCCTGTGAGGAAGCTGTCTGCAAACACACACACACACACACACACACACCACAAACCAGGAGAGCCGGCCTTACAGAGACACAGCAGATCCAGGTCCAGAACCAGAATAAATGAAAAGAGGAGGAAGAGGAGGGCATGGTTGCTGGACCGGCTTGTTCCCAGCAGGAAGGTTGGACAGAAACCATGAGGGCCGACATCCCCGTTTGTTTGGACACATTAGGACGTGTTCAGCGATGCCTCTAGTCACAGTTTTAGCTGAGAAAATGCTGTGGAAGAAAACCTGCATCATGTCTGCAGGCAGAGTGGGAGACGTGCACGGCTGCAGATCCATCAGAACGAATTCTGATGGAAAGGTTTCAACCTCCAACAGCAGACACTGCTGTTGCCTCCTTGGCTTCCTCCTGTCTCTGTCTCCATGGTAACCACCTTTCCTCCCAGGTGAGATGAAGGGTTCAGGAACTGCTGCTTGTGGTGATGTCTTCATGCTGAGTCTCTACAGCGAGCCGGGCCGGGTCAGGTCTGGTTCCGGACCAGAGTTCAGATGAATGTTTGCATTGTTTATAATCGTTCTGCCTGACGGCCGCGCTATGTCCCCTTGTGCCTCTGGGGGTCAACGGTCAGAGCAGCGGCTGCTGAAACAACTGTCCACTAGCATGCGTCCATCACACGCAGTCGGCTCCCAGCAGAACCAGAACCAGAACCCGGCCTCCGCCTGCAGGCCCTTGCTCTGACAGGAAGCTGCATGACGGAGCAGAGAGGAAAACCTTCCCTCAGTCCGCTTCCTGATGATCATCCATCCGCTTCAATTCAAATAAGAAAATAATCTTAAAGCAGCAGAGATTACATCCATCAGGTTTATAAAAGGTTTATCATACATTTCCATGAGTTTATTCAAATTCATTCCCGTTTGAAGATTTTTCAATGGATTTAACCTGAACTAAAAAATTAAAGTTAACAAAAAATTATTTTTCACTAATTTCCTCATAAATACATAATTTTCTGATCTGAGCTGATAATTTTTCTGTTTTTTTTGTATATATTCTTTTTCTGTCTGAGCCCCTCTTGGTTTATTCTCTTCTTCTCATCACATCCAGTCCGAACCCAACAGAGGACCAGAGCAGCAAACTGGACATACTGGCCGGTGTTCTACTGCCACCTACCGGCGGATCCCAGCAGCACTCTCTCTCCGGTTTTATTTCAAAATAAAACCGGAACCTGAGCAGATAAATTCAGAAACTTTTTCCTGTAGGTTTTTATACCTGTGAGGACATTTAATTTTACGACCCGCTACCCTCACCCTGGCTCATTCTTTTTATGTTGTCCTCTTTTTTTTGTTTGTTTGTTTGTTTGCTGGTTACGGGAGAGTAGAGCCGCAACACTAAGTGCGTATTAATATAAACAAACGGAAACAGAGAAAACGAAAACAAAACGGGCACCTGACGGAACACAGTGTGGTGGGGCTTACCTTGAATGTCCCATCAGTTTCTACTCCAGCTGACATCCATTTGAACAGGGCAAGCCCTCGCGATCCATCGTCCTGCAGACGCTCCGTTTAGTAGTTTATTATATATATCTTTTTTTCCCCCTTTAAATGTGCAGTTTTCTCTCTTTTTCCTAAAAACGCACCCCTTCGTGGTTTCCGAGGCGGTTGGTGTTAGCAGGCGTGTAACTCCCCGGTGCTAAAAGTCTTTAGCGTCCAGCCGGTTGTCTAAACAAATCAAACAAACTTCATACCGGCCAAAACATCCGACGCTCCTTTCTGGGTGGATCCGTCCCGAGGTGAAGGTACTCTTTGTTTCCCGAGCCTTCCCGCACAGTACTTTCGATTATCTTGTCCTCGAAGCTCTGCTGCTTCAGTCACGCCATGCATCACTCAATTTGCCTCAGGTGTGCCACCAGCCCAGCTAAAACCACTTGGGCTGGCTGTGGGCCCCACCACCACCACCAGTGAATATATATATATAATATATATATATATATATATAATATATATTATATATATATATATATATATATATATATATATATATATATATAATATATATATATATATATATATATATATATATATATATATATATAATATATATATATATAATATATATATATATATATATATATATATATATATAATAGTCATAAAATGAAATCTCCTCGGGTATAAAAAGGTATAAATAAGATCACCCGAACTACAGGAAAAAGCTGCTGCTCAGGTTCCGGTTTTAGTTTGAAAAGCTCGGAACGAACAGCTTTGTTTCATCTGCTTTTATTGTGAAAGGTTTAAGCGGAAGCTCGTTAGCGGCGGATGCAGCATCTAGCAAGTTCTGTGAGGTTCGGTTTCGTGCAGTCAGAACCAGAGAACCATGGCCTACCAGCTGTACCGGAACACCACGCTGGGGAACAGCCTCCAGGAGAGTCTGGACGAGCTCATCCAGGTGACACCGAGCGAACTCACCGAACCGCGGCGGGGGTGAGGGTCCGGATGTCGGTTCGGAGCCGCAGCAGCTAGTTAGCTGTTAGCCTCGGCTGATCCCGCTGTATTCTGGGTCAGAACTGGTCCGTAGAGTAATTTAGATCTGTTGACAGTGACCCAGAAAATAACGCCCGAACTGGATTTAAACCAGTTAATGTTGAACTGGTTTGAAACTGGTTCCGTGAACTGTACTGCTGCGGTCCGGTGCGGCTGAAAAGCTCCATTTTGTTTTTGTTTTTGGAGTAAATCTAACTAATTCAGTTCGATCCGGGTCAACCCTCAGTTTGTTGGCCAGATTGTGTTATTAATAGCAAACAAGTTCTGTTTTATCGACTTCGGATCAGTTTGGGTCCATCGGGACCGAACTATTATCACCGTCTATGCCTAAGAAATTATTTTATCTGCCCGGATTTTCTGTCTTTACCTTCATAGTTGGGTTCCAAACCCGGATCTTTGCTAAGACACTAATAAATGAGCCAATAGCATCCAGATGTGCCGTTTAGGAAACTACAAGTCCCATGATGCAATGCGCTCCAGTCTGGTTGCTCTGCAGACCTCTACCCTGTTAAACTTTCCGTCTTTCACCAGCAGGTTTTATTATATTGGAGATTAATCTATAAACACAACTATATACTCCCTTGTGGAATTACTATTACATAAAAGTTAATAATAAATCAATCTTTGCACACGATTGGCTACAACAAGGTGTTTGGTCTGTCATGCATTTATTAAATAATGGAGATATCATGTCTTTTGAAGACTTCAGTGTTAAATATAACCTGCAAATAAATAAAAGTGAATTTCAAAAGATTATTAGAGCTAACATCTTTTCTATGAATGTGTGTATTGCAAAGCTTTGTGGGATGATGTTCACTCCTGGCTTTTCCCGAAAATTCCAAACTTACCTAGATTTTCCTAGACATTATTTTTGGGAGTCTGGAAAAAGAAAAACAAATTGAAAGGCTACTAAATGTAATAATTATCATGGGCAAGTTTTTTTTATTCAGAAATGGTGTTTTCTTAAAGCCAAACCATCTTTCCCCACTTTTCACAAGGAACTCCGTCACCTCTTCTTATTTCTAAAATTCATGGACAAACAACAAGAACTGAATAATATTGTAAACAATTTGAAACAGCTGAAAACCCTACTGACCTGTTTTGTTTTGTCCTTTCTGTCCGTGTGGAAGCAGTCTGGGTCGGCTTTTTCAGGTTTGTGTACATCTGATACTATGTTTGTTGTTTGTGATGGTAATAAAAAACCCTCTTCCCTGCTTTCAGCCGTAAAATAAACCTGTGGATACGGAAGACAACCACTAAAAGAAAAATAGATTTAGAATAAAAAAAAAACATTTTCTGACTTTTCTCTCCAGAGTTCTGGCATTTTTCTAATTCTGACTCTTTTCTCTCTGAGTTTTGACAGTTTTGTTGTTTTTTTTTTCCATAATATTTTTTTCTATGAATTTTTACTTTTCATTTAAACTTTCAAATTAAATTTTTTCTGCTCTGAATTTAGACAATTTTTCCCCTGAATATTTACTTTAATTTCTGAATTTCTTTATTTTCAGATTGTAGTCTGTCAGTAGCTGCAGGTTCTGTGATGATCTGTTTTTCCAGCAGAATAAAAATCAGATGAAAATTGAGGAGCAGATCTTGTTCTGGAACAAGCAAATCTTCCTGACCCAAATGGCCTCAGACGGTTCTGATGGTTCTGTTCTGTGTGCTCAGACCCAGCAGATCACCCCCCAGCTGGCCCTGCAGGTTCTCCTCCAGTTCGATAAAGCCATCAACGCAGCGCTGGCCAGCCGGGTCCGGAACCGGGTCAACTTCAGGGTGAGTCTACACTCCTGTGTGTCTGGTCCAGAACCAGAACCAGGTCTGAACCGGGCCTCCTGTTTCTCCTCAGGGTTCTCTGAACACCTACCGGTTCTGCGACAACGTTTGGACTTTCGTTCTGAACGACGTGGAGTTCAGGGAGGTCACAGAGTTGGTCAAGGTCGACAAGGTGAAGATCGTCGCCTGCGACGGAAAGAGTGAGTCCGAGCAGAACCTGAGAATGAGTCCAAAATCCAGATTCGCTGCAGGTTAACAGCAGCAAAACTGCAGCTAGACCCGACCCACTCAGTGACTGAAACTAGACGGGTCGGCGTCAGAGGAAGTCTAATATTAAGTCTGGTCCTTTTTACTAGACCTGAAAATTCTATCAGAACCACTAGAACAGCAGGTCAAATAACAGCTGCAGCACCAGGTTAAACCAGCAGGCGGAGTCCTGCTCCATATGTCCCCGAAAAGTCGTCAGGATGACGCATGGTGCGTCCCCTGACACAGGATAACGGGACACTGTGTGATTCGGATTGTAGTCAGACTGTCTTGGTTCTGCTGTAACGTTTTCCTGTCTCCCTTCCTCAGATTCGGGCTCCAACGCTGCAGAGTGACCCTCCATCGCCTGGACTGTACAGATAACTTATACAGCACAGTTACACCTGTGTGTGTGTGTGTGTATGTGCGCGTGTGCGCGCACGAGAGAGAGAGTGTGTGTGTTTTTTATTCCCATCAGGAGAAGTGTGTTCAATTTCTTGAATCATCTTTAATAATAAAAGTTGATGGAAAGCTGCTGTAGACTGTTGGCTCCTCGTCTTTACGCTCGACTCGGCTGCGTGGTTCTGGTAGGTTCTGCTTGATTCTGGGTTGGGGTGAGCACTGTCATATTAATTGGGAAAAATTTTCTTATAAAAATTGCGATTTATCGTTCTCTCAATGTTAAATAAAAAGCAAAGCAATTTATCCACCTTTTTCCTGGGAGGCTTACTGAGGAAACGATGACGGGTCTTACTTCCGGTGCCCACCGGAAGTAGCAGTATTTCACTGTAATTCGTAGAGTTTTTTGCTAGTCTATGTACATGATAGAAGTTAGATCTCTCTTTTCGGTTATAATCCAATATTAAAACGTGTTTACAGACACACCGTCTGCTATCGGAGCTGCTCAGTACAGATTATCGTAATTGTGAGTTTAATCCCGGGGAGCGACAGGATGAATGATGATGAGTTAGCATCGCTGCTAGCAGCTCGATTCTCTGAAGAACTGAGTAATAAAGAGAAAAGCAGAGAAGCTGGTCAGAGATCTGAGATGCAGTTTAAAACACCAGAACTACATAATATTAGCTTGGTGTGATGAAAATTAGATTTTTGTTTTAATTTAAAAAATAATAAAGCTCATGATCTGAGTCTTTACCATTATGATTCGGCCAGCAAAATTTATTTATAAGACAAAATAAAATATCTGGGATTTTTTAGTTGCTGCAAATCAGCGCAGAAATGACCGCGGCTGCTGGGCTGCAGACCCACTGGACCAGAACCGAACCGCACATTAACCTGTTGTAGAGAGCAACGTCCCACTGGAGAGTGTCTGCCCTTGTGGAGACACAAGGGCAGGTAACTTTATGCTGTTCTCTAATAATCAGACCAAGTTTAGTTTGTGGCAGCAGGTGTGTTTTTAACGGCTCCGAAAACAAAAGCTGCAGTTGTATCGCCTACCGACAGATAAGCACACAAAATAATTTGGCTAAAAATTCTAAACTTGGACAGAGAACCCAAAAAGCTTTATGTGCTCATTTTATTGTGTGGATAAAGAGCCAAGGGAAGAAAACCCGCATCTGCATCCGGAGCAACTGAGTCAGTGAAGTAGCTAGCTATGCTAATGCGGGTAGCTAACTATGCCAGTGCGGGTTGAAGGAATGCGTTCATTTCTTCAAGTTCCCATCCCTCCCCCGCAATAGCTGTACTTTGCGGTAAAACAATATTGTCAGCTGGTTTTCCCACATATTTTATAGCCTAAAAGCTCTGACGAAAGCCGGTTAGCGAGTTGCTAACATGTAAAGAAAATGGCGGTTCCGGTTTGCGACGGAAGTCCCGCACATAAATCACGCAAAGGCCTCATGGGGGCTCGGAATAAGGTGTATAGGAAATAAAATTTTTACTATTTTCTCCGGTTGGTTCCTCCAGATAAACAATAAATATCATAGATGAAATGCAGTGACTCAGTGTTCAGTTTACCGTTATAAGTCAGAGTTTTAGCTCCTGCACCTGGTGTCTCTGAAAAACCGTTTTTGTGTTTGTGGAACTTTGAATACTGTTAGCTAAAAAATAAGTAGAGAATATTTTTTTATATTTTCTATCTTTTTCTCGCACGACAAAATATCCCCATCCATTTCTGAAGCAGTTTAGGTTTTGCTGCTTTATTACAACTTCAATATTTACATAATGTAGAAAAACAAACGGACCTAAAGTCCATTTGAGGAACCGAGTTCGGACCTCCCAACATAAGCAACTTCCTGGAGGACTCGAGACCACGCCTCTTCATAAGTGCTGGCTTCCTATTGGCTGGATCACTGAATAAACTGCAGTGAAATGAAAAACGTTTGGTCATGTTCATCCTCCTCCATGACCCGACCTGAGATGACCCAGCAGCCTGGAAACATGCAGGATGAAAGTCTGTGCATCATCATCACTGCCAGGAGAGCCAGGAAACATGGACGACGCAAAAACATCATCATATAAAGGCTGAAGGAAAACATGGACTGGACGTCCTGGAATATCCTGATATCTCCTGGAATCAGTCCAGGAAGCGCTGGCAGGCTTTCTTCCAGCGACAGGCTGTGCACCACAGCTCTCTGTGCTCAATGCCGTAAACTTTCCGACACTTCTTAGCCTCGCTCCGAATCCGCCTGAAGATCAGACAAACAGCGGTCAGAGCGCCCCTGGAGGCCACCGAGGGCACAACATTGCACAGAAACACCGACCTGCAGGGGGCGCTGTGCTGCTGCAGCCACTGTTCTCCCACGCTGACTGACCGGACCCGGAATGTCGTTCCCTGGAAACGACACATAGGTCAAAGGTCAGGCAGAAATGACCTGAGCTGCTGGCTCTGCTGCAGTTCCACCTGCCGGCCAGCAGGGGCAACGCTGCACTGGTAAATAACCTGAAGGCATCAGGAAGAAGAGCAGCAGCTCCCTGCACTGCTCAGGTCAGGAGGTCAAAGTTCACAGCAAATCAAAAGAATACATTTAAAGTTGAAGAACACAGAACATAAAACAGTGGCAGAAGAAGAAGCTTTAGGTTCTGATTCTGGACGGACTGACACCGCTTTAGAACAAGAACCGGATCAACTTCATGTTTCCCGGGAAACAGCTGGTAGTTTCAGGGATTTACCTGTCTGCTACATGTGGTGGGCGGGGCCATCAAACAACAGGAAGCTGCATGTGAAACCACCTGACTTGGGGGCGGAGCCTGAAACAAAGATGGCATATTGAATTATTTTAATAACAAAAGATGAACCAGCTTCAGCAACGTCAGGGTGAATATCTATTTATTGATTTCTCAGGCTCAAAAAACAAAACAATCACTAGTTAACGAATCATGTGACTCCCTGTGATAAGCCCCGCCTACCTGGTAGGAGTGCTCTGATTGGACCTGCCAGAAGCTGCTGCAGGGTGAAGGCGCAGAGCGGCTCAGAGCGCTGCCCATGGGAGGGGAGGGGGGCGATGGAGGGGGAGCTAGCAGGGAGCTGGAGGAGGGGGCGGGGCCACAAGGGGGCGCAGAGGGAGGAGACTGACAGTGAGTCTCCTCCCATTGGTTGATCTCGGAGTAGTAAAAGTCTTCCTCGCTGCGAGAGGATCGCTCGTGTTCGCCGCCGTGGCTGAAACACAGAGGTCAAAGGTCAACAATCAATTGTTGATGTCGGTTCTGGTGGCTTGACAGCCGGGCCTTACCACAGGTGAACCGTCCTGATGTGACGTTTAATTCCCACCACCGACGTCAGAACCTTCCCGCAGGCCGGCCACAGGCAGCGGAACGCCGCCTTCAGGGAATTCTGTGGAAGAAAACGCACCATGATTGTCTGACCGCCGTCTATCAACGTCTGACCGCCGTCTGACCGCCCGACTATCTGACCACCCCTGGTCACCGCCTGGTCACCGTCACCCCATCTAACCGCCATTGACGTCGAAACAGCGTCTTGTTTGTTCATCTCTTGCTCACCCTGCGTTTCCGTGGTGCCGGTTCATCAAACAGAACCTGGTCCAGCTCCATGTCTAAGCCCTCATCGGAGGGCGTGGCCGACATGCCTCTGGCTTCGTTTGTTGGCGAGGAAGGGGCGGGGCTTCTGGGATCAACGCTCCAGTAGCCGCTGCTGCCGCTGTCCGAGAGCTCAACGGCGCCGCCATTTGTCAAAGGAGCTGAAACAGGAAACAGGAAGAGAGTCAGGAAATACTTGCATTACTTTTGTTTTGTGTTTCTGTTGTTGTTTACCTGCCGTGTCTTTGTGGGCGGAGCCCCGTGGCGGCGGCGGGCTGCAGGACAGGCTGCTCAGCACCATGGCAGCCATTAGCTCATCCATGTCCACTTCCTGCAGCGCAGTGCGGCTGCAGCAGAGCATCATGGTGAGAGGATGTTTACTAGCGAAGGACAGACAGAGGGGGCGGAGCCTAACCTTCTGGGGACGTCGATGCAGGTGGAGACAGACCTGCCGCAGGACGTAGACGCGTCCTGTTGGTCGCCTGCACATCCACTCTGGAAGAACACCTGAGAGAGGAGCCAGGTGTTCAGAGGCCAGCAGGAACTGACAGAAACCATTCTGACATTTCCTGTCTCACCTTTAGGTCGCTGTGACCTCTGACCCTGCTGATGCCCTGTGGCCCCGTCGCCGCCACGATGCCGGGCTCAGTGGTCTCGGGGCCGACCAGCGCTCCGAACGGAGAGCGTTTTCCCAGACGAGTGTTGGGCATCATGTCTGCGGAGGCAAAGAAAATATCACAAACCATCTTGTTTCTAGAGTCATTCACAGGAAGCTACGACCATATATGGATGACATACGGCACATCGATCTGCTCCATGTTTGATAACCAGCAGCAGCACAGACAGGTCGCCTCGTGGTTAGACTGATTCAGACTGGATTAGTTAACGTGTGGACGTTATTGTTCACATTTCTCTATGTTTCTTCATGAAGTTGAACAGAACTATTAAAATCTGCAAAGTAATAAACTAGAAGTTAACCTATATTAAAATTTAATCCGGTTTATTTCAGGGTCTGAATTTAATTAATTGCTTTTAATCAACAAAATCAGCAACATTTTCATTTTAAAAACATTTTCTCAGTCGGACTTGAACATATTTATAGTCAGATCAGATAAAAGTGTTTTTCTATCTGTTCATCTTTCCAGTTCCTCTGATCGTTCATGGAGCTTCTTTGGGAATGTGGACTATGGATGCTGATATTGCTAACTGTTAGCATTGAGATGCTACTTTAGGCTAGCATAGCTTCACTGATGGGCGAACTGCTTGAACACGGCAGTAGTGTTTTCCAGCGTCCAATCAGATCGCTTAGAAACAGAAATTAAGAGCATCTGCTTCCTCTGCTGCTGTTAGCGATGTGGTTATGCGTCAGATTTACAGTTGTACCAGGAACATGTGAACACAGAGGTTCCGCTTTGATATTTTTGTATGTGAAAAAAAAGAAAAAAAACAAACAAGAAAAGTTTTAGTAATTGTGTTAAACTTTTTAACAAATTAAAATCTATGTAATTAATCTAAATGAGCAGGCTGAAGTCCTGGCCCGTTGGTCGGATGAAGGCCTGTAGGTGGCGCTGTAACCCTGGAGCAATGCCCATCGACAGGCGTTAGGATGGAGGCCGGGTTGGAGGTGTGACATCATCAAGCGGCTCAGGAATTTCTCCACATCATGTCGGGTTTAACGAACGCTGCTGAGGTTCCTGCAGCTTTAAGAGCTTCGCCTGGTGATTAACGCAGAGCGGAACCAGAGCAAACAACTCCAACTCTGAGTCTACTCCACGATGGCTGAGCTGAGCACCACACCGCTGACCTCTGACCTCACAGTGACACTGAAGCTTCAACCCTCTGCTTGCTCTGCTGGAGCAGAAGGAACAGGAAGCTTCAGACTTTCAGCTCCTCGCCTCATCAACTCGCCGCTGTCATTCAGGTCGCCATGGTTACAATAATCCAAACTAACTGACCAACTCGATTCATCGAAACAGTTTTCCCCATAAAATACATCTCAACCAGCAGCTGCCAGCCAATCACAGTCCAACAGCCCTTCACAATAAAAGCCTGACATCAACAACAGGAATCTGAAGCTTGCAAACGTTTCCTCTGAGGCAGAAGTTTCTCTGCTCAAACTGAACAGGAAAACAAGCAGAAAACAGCTGGAAGAAGCAAAGGAAAGCCTCAGAGCGTTTCTCCAACACGTCCAGCAGCAGCTGCAGCTGCTGCAGCTGCTGCAGCACCTACCTGCAAAGTCTGAAGCTCCAACACGAACCAGAGGAGCTGCAGCAGCTCCAGCAATCCTCTGCTGCTCAATGAGACTGACACTAGGAGGACGTGTGTGTGTGTGTGTGTGGGTGTGTGTGTGTGTGTCTCGGGGAGAAATTAGGTTCCACCAAGACCTGGACTGGATCAGACTGAAGGGAAACCATGTGACACGATGATACACCAGCTGCTAGTTAGTTAGTTAGTTAGTTAGTACCAGCATCGTTGACAAATGCAGGTTCACACAAAAAAGTGTCAAAAATATATAAAAATAAGATTAATAATAATAACTATGTGCTGTACAGATCATAACCTAAAACACTGTGCTGTTAGTAAAATAATTAGTTTTGCTAACTAGCACATTAAATAGCTAATTAGTTAGCCTGTAGATACATAGATAGATAGATCACGCCATCATCTGTTTCCATAGTAACAACAGCGTCTTTTTCCCCCAAATCTCAGAGCAGAACTCTGGACCAAATCCTGATCCCTGCTTCTGATCCGCTCCAGGTTTTCCCATCAGCCTCTGGGTCATTTTCCTACCGTCTAGTAAACAAGATGAGCACGTGACACCGAGCTGCTCGGTGATTGGTGGAGAGGATCAGCGCCCGGAGCCTCCTGTGTGTCTTCAGACTCAGAACTCAAACTGAGCTGGAGCCGAACCAGAACCAGAGCCTTCCTGACACAGGCTGCTGTTGGGGGCGGGGCCTCGGCAGGCTGTGCGCGCGCCCCTCCCCCCCACGTGCACACACGCAGCGCTCGTGCGATACGTGCGGAGGGTGAGCAGCTGCTTAAAGGAGCATTCCGCCTTTTCTCTGCTGCTTCCTGGACCGGACCGGTTCCGGTCCACTCAGAACCAGCCAGAGTCCCTCTTTTAAAAACAGAAACTATCTGAGAGCAGCAGCCTCAGATGGGTCAGAACCCACAGGTCCGGTTGAACGTGTCCATTTGGACCAGAAGATTCCCAGTCGAACCTGCAGCTCCTAAACTAATAAAGGTTCGTCCATGTTCGGCTCTGCTCATCAGAACCTGATCTGGGTCCCGGTCCAGATCCTGATCTTTGTTTGTAATTTTTTATTTGGACCAGAGGTCTCCAACACGCGGTTCCCGGGCCGCAGGTGGTTCTGCATAACTTAATAAATGAAGAAGAACCAGACGAAGTTTTAAGATTTAATAAACTTTTGAAACTTTTCCAGTGTATTCCCACAAAATCTACATAAAAAACTCTTTTGGATAATTTTATGTTTTAAATCGTAAGAATAGAAATAAAATGGTGGTTCTGTAGATTATCTAAAATAATCTTGTGGCTTTAAAATATATTATTATCAGTAATGTTGGAGTCCATTCATTTTGTCTCTGAGCTCCACCAGGTCCATTTACCAGCTCCAGAACCCGACCAGAACCCCTGAGTGTAAATTACCTTGAGAAATGATGAGATTTGGTTAAAATATAAAAACAGACTTTGATGCTGAAAAATGATCAAATGTTAGAAGCCAAACATGTCATCCAAACGGATCAGAACCAGAGCTACATTCACCATCCAGCGCCGGCCCGCTCAGCTCCTTCTGGACGGAACCAGGTGAGGCAAAGACCGGAGAGTTCAGCTTTTATTCCTCTCTGCCACACATAAACATGGTTATGTAAGCTGCAGCATGTGCATGTAAGCAGTTCAGAGAGACAGAGGAAAAGACAGAATCCATAACCATAATTTTTATTACTATTGAAGCAGTTTAATGTGTCTGCTCAGGTTGTGAGGTCGGAGGTCACGCCAGTCTCTGTGTTACTGGACTTTATGTGGTTTGTTTTGGCCGCTGCCCTCGGACCGGGTGGCAGGACGGTTCTGGGTTTGAATCCTTGCAGACGTTTTGTTTCTTCACCAGGACCCTGACGAGAGACTGGACCAAAACCAGGACCAGAACCCAGAACCCGGACCTGCTCACTGCCTCGTCATGCAGCTGACCTTTGACTCAGCAGGAAGTGGCTCACAGGCCGGCGCCGACCCGTTCTGCAGAGTTTGGTTACATCACTGTGCCTGAAGCTGATCCAGAACCAGAACTTGTAATGGCCGTAATGAGAGCCGAGGTTTGGATTTCAGTGTTTATATTGTTATTTTATGACTTTATAGATGATTATAGGACATTTGAATATATGTTTTTGATATGAAACCATTTATTGACCTGCAGATAAAACAAATGAGGATTTTTTATGACCATCGCTGGTGTAAACACGCCGCAGTTCTAGATATCAGTTTTTACTGATTGTGAACCTTTTACAAAAGGTTTTTTGTAAATGTCCCATTTTGTTGATCATTATTGATTTTTGTAAAACAATGAAAGCATAAAACATCCGGCAGAGCATTCAGCCTTATGAATTTTATTGTCACACTTTTATTCTCTGCCATCCAAAACAGAGAAAATATCAATGAAATCCCATTGCAGCAGGTCAGGAGAAATATCTTTATTGATGACAGATTAGTAACAAAACTAATCAGATGAATAAAAACCTGAAAAGATGAAGTTTAAAAACATTTTCCAGTTTATCTTTGGTCCAGACTTCCAGGAAAATCAAACATTAAGGAAACAAACTATTTTATTCTGATGACAATAGAGTGAATGTGATGTGTTGCTGTGCAGCGCCCCCTGTGGGCCATCAGGTTTTCATTCTGTCTCTGAAATATGGAAACTCTATGAATGTAAATCCCTGTTGCATCAGAGGAAAAACGATAATATTTCATCAGGAATCCTTTGATCTGCTACACAGAATTTACCCCCATAATCAATGCGAGATGAAATATATTAAATCAATAATCCCAACTGGATGTTTAGCGTTGAGCTTCCAGAAACAATCAGTCATTTAATCTGGAACTTCAGAGAGAAATTAATAACTTTATCATTTGTAATGTTGAGCCTCAGTCGTCATTAATGTTTTAGAATATTATTTTTGGTTTTCATGGAAAGACAAGACGGGCAGAAAACTTTCAAATAATTGTTATATTTATCATATTTCGTACGTCATCACCTTTTCCAGTTTTAGGGAACCAGAACTTTAATTATCCAACAAGAAGACAAAAACTAAACTCTGAACACGAATCGATGTTCCTGTTTTTCTACCACTGTGTTTACAAATCTTTAAAATCTTTTAGGTTTTATTTCAGTTCCTGATCCTGCAGCGCCCTCTTCTGGATGGACAAGAGAAACGAGCAGCAGAAATCAGCTGATCAGAACCGGTTTGGGTCGGAACTCAACGGACCAATCAGAAGCCTCAGAAGGTTTCAAAAGGTCAGTGTTTCCATGGTAACAGGCGGTTTCCAATCTTTTGCTAAAGCGTCATCATCATCCTCTTCCTCTGCAGCTGGCTGCCACAGCGCCCCCTGGTGTTGGGGTCATTCTGCTCCGTCCTGCCGCTCCTCAGGCTCCTCCCCCCGCGGCGGCCCCGCCCCCTCAGGTATGGGAACAGGTGAGTTGGTCAAACGGAGCTTCTTGCTGACTCGAGCGTAACCCGCGTTCCTCTCCTCGGACTGAGTGACGTAATGAAGCTGCGTTGACAGCCGATTGGCTGCCGGTCCCTGCGCCTCGCCGCTGTTGCCCCTCCCATCTCTGATGTGGTCCCAGGTTCGAGGGGCGGAGCCAATCAGGTCTAAGGGAAAAGACACTGACGTCATTAACAAGCCGCGTCTATCCTTCAGCCCCATCTCTGCTCTCTGGCGCCACCAGGTGGCTCCTCCAGAAAGGCATCATGGGAAATGTAGTCACGTGTTTTAAAGTGTTTCATCTTGTGCTGAAGCTAACAGATGATGAAACAGCAGCAGGTCTGAAACGAGCTGAATCTAAACTTTAACAATGTTTTCTAGAAATGTAACGATATGAGTTGATGTGAAGGAACCGAGACGCACAGAGCAGCTTTACTCAACAAACCCAACAGGTTCATAATTCTGCTCAGAGCTGCAGTTTTTCACTGCTTATTGTTGTTTTTATGCACATATATATCATACACATGCTGCACATTTTACTTTTCTAAATGATCCCACAAGATGAGGACCCCACCTTAAATGCTGTGCTTTTATTTTCATTTCTCATGTTATTAAATCGGCCCGAGTGCAAATTATTCAGCCAAAAACAAAAAGAAAAGAAAATCAGGATTCATTATTCAGTCACAGTTTCAAACCAAATATTTAGTTAAACATTTAGCTTCCAACCTTAATATTTACTGCTGTTCATTTTTGACTCTAACTCTACAAACTGCATCCTCCTGTGTGGGAGAACAAACATCTTTGTTACATTTTCCTGTGCAGCATATTCAACATATCTCTAATCCGACCTGTTGTTCTCTAATGGATATAAATACGGATGTTTAAAGCAGGTGAAGTCGAACTGATTCCATCTTCTGCAGGTAAATATTTCTAGAACCAATAAATGGATCAGATCGATCCATTTATTGGTTCTGCTGCTCGGCTCTCTGGGGAATCTGATATAATTTGACATGCAAATATTTAGTCTGTCCATCAATTTAAATGAGTAAATATATCAGAAGGTCATATTGAGAGCTGCAGTGGGAGTCGGATATTTTAATGAATTATTTTTGAAAGCAGGTTCTGGTTCTGGTTTCTCTTCCTGCTGAGCCTGTTTGACCCACAGAACCAGCCTGACCTGGGCGACTCTGCAGCTCCCCCTGTTGGCCCTCAGAGGAACTGACCGGCTCAGCTGGACCTCCTTCAGGACGAAACTCTGCAACAGAAAAAGGTCCAAACTGAACAGGACCGGATTCCCCGGGTTTTGCAGAACCTTCTCCGGATCACACGGCTCACCTCTCTCGTCCTTCTGGATCTCTCCAATCATCGGGTTCTCCTTCACCTCCTCCAGCTTCACCTGCAGACCGGGTCACACATCGGTTAGTTGGTTCCGGTTGGAGTTCTGCAGCCGATCGGCGGTTCTGCTGATCTTACCACTCGGATGAGAGCTGACGGCGGTTTCTCTGTCTCTGAGTCCTGGAGCTCAAACGAGTTTCTGAAACCCAAACAGATTATCACCTCCGCTGCAGATCTGACCTCCAGGGATGAACAGATTCTGGTTCTGGTGCCAGATTCAGGAAAAGGTTCTGATCCACTATTGTTGGCAGTTTGTAAAGATGTAACATCACAAATTAACAGCAATAATATTACAGTCATTTAGCCTGTAATAACAGGAATAATGGACCATGTTGTTCATTCATTCGTAAATGACACAAATCTAAACTCAATATTTAGTTAGCAAGCTTATTAAATATATAACTGGAAATATATATATATTCTAATGACAGGCTAAATGACATACATTATTGGTGTTTGTGTAACGGTATAAACGGTCCCCATTGTTTCCATAACTACTGTGAGCTGCGTCTGACTGCGTCTGACTGCGTCTGTCTGCGTCTGTCTGCGTCTGTCTGCGTCTGACTGCGTCTGTCTGCGTCTGACTGCGTCTGTCTGCGTCTGACTGCGTCTGTCTGCGTCTGACTGCGTCTGTCTGCGTCTGTCTGCGTCTGTCTGCGTCTGACTGCGTCTGTCTGCGTCTGTCTGCGTCTGACTGCGTCTGTCTGCGTCTGTCTGCGTCTGACTGCGTCTGTCTGCGTCTGACTGCGTCTGTCTGCGTCTGACTGCGTCTGTCTGCGTCTGACTGCGTCTGACTGCGTCTGTCTGCGTCTGTCTGCGTCTGACTGCGTCTGTCTGCGTCTGTCTGCGTCTGACTGCGTCTGTCTGCGTCTGTCTGCGTCTGACTGCGTCTGTCTGCGTCTGTCTGCGTCTGACTGCGTCTGTCTGCGTCTGTCTGCGTCTGTCTGCGTCTGACTGCGTCTGTCTGCGTCTGTCTGCGTCTGACTGCGTCTGTCTGCGTCTGTCTGCGTCTGTCTGCGTCTGACTGCGTCTGTCTGCGTCTGTCTGCGTCTGACTGCGTCTGTCTGCGTCTGTCTGCGTCTGACTGCGTCTGTCTGCGTCTGACTGCGTCTGTCTGCGTCTGTCTGCGTCTGACTGCGTCTGACTGCGTCTGTCTGCGTCTGACTGCGTCTGTCTGCGTCTGACTGCGTCTGTCTGCGTCTGTCTGCGTCTGACTGCGTCTGTCTGCGTCTGTCTGCGTCTGTCTGCGTCTGTCTGCGTCTGTCTGCGTCTGACTGCGTCTGTCTGCGTCTGTCTGCGTCTGACTGCGTCTGTCTGCGTCTGTCTGCGTCTGACTGCGTCTGTCTGCGTCTGTCTGCGTCTGACTGCGTCTGACTGCGTCTGTCTGCGTCTGACTGCGTCTGTCTGCGTCTGACTGCGTCTGTCTGCGTCTGTCTGCGTCTGACTGCGTCTGACTGCGTCTGTCTGCGTCTGTCTGCGTCTGTCTGCGTCTGTCTGCGTCTGACTGCGTCTGTCTGCGTCTGTCTGCGTCTGACTGCGTCTGACTGCATCTGTCTGCGTCTGTCTGCGTCTGACTGCGTCTGTTTCAGAGTGCTTGTGTTGGGGCTGCAGAGCTGACCTGTTGCAGTCGCTGCAGAGAGCAGTGAGGAAGATGGAGAGGAGGATGAGAAGGATGAGGAGGAGGATGAGTCCTGGTGTCAGGAACCACGACCCGGTTGCGTCCGCTCCCACTGCCGCCATGGAGGATTCCTGGATCCAACCCTGGAATGAACCCAACAGGAACCAGGAAGACCAGCTGAGCACCGAGCCTCTCGATCAGAACCAGAAAGTTCTGTTCAGTGAGGACAGAACCAGAGATTACTACTGGAATGGTTCTGCTCGTCATGGTTCTGCACAGACACCAGAACCTGAAACATCCACTGTGCTTCAGAAAAAATCAGCTTCCCGAACTGTTCTGGCTCAACGAGCGCCTCACCTGGATCACAGGTGAACCGGAGGTGGAGCAGTAAATATAGAAGCCTCAGCCGGGTCCATCAGAACCATTTGGACCTTCTTTCATAGATAACGGTGACTCACCAGACTGTGTTCTGACACAAATTACTTAAAGATGTCGGCCATGTTGGAAATAATCTGGAGGTTCTGGAGAGATGCTGTGAATCGTAGCGTTTGGGTCGGGTTCTGCCCGGCAGAACTCTGATGGTTCTGGTTCCTATGAGAGGAGCTGCAGCCTGACGCCAGCATGCAGCCGTAAATGAAAATGAGTTTGTTTGTGTTTCCTGCAGCATGCAAATCCTGGGCCAGGACGGGTCCGACCTGAAGGACGCCTCTCAGGACAAACCCACAAAGATGGCTCTGTCAGAACCTTCAGTGTTCCGATCTGACTTTTAACGGGTCAGAACCTCCCACAAACTGATCGGACCGTTCATGTTTACACTGAGGAGGTACCGGCTGTGTTCAGGCCCGACTCGCCGTGTTTGACTTTCTGGGTGTTTCCACCTCCGACGGTTCACCGGATCAGATGACAGACAGGTTCTGTCCGACCGGCCCGATCAGAACCCAGAGAGTTCTGTCCGACCGGCCCGATCAGAACCCAGAGAGTTCTGTCCGACCGGCCCGATCAGAACCCAGAGAGTTCTGTCCGACCGGCCCGATCAAAACCCATTCTGAACCGGTTCCTCACAAAACCTCAAACCTGCAGGAGCAACAACTGAAAGACGAATCAAACTGTTAAAACTCATTTAATAAGTTCAACTTGATGCACTGATTAACTGGGACTAACTGGGATGACCCAACTGACTCAAACAGCTGATCAACTGGAGATCAATCATCTATAATCACATCTTCTCATCTCTGCGACCTTTGCCCTCTGTGATGTCAGAGAGAGCAGCTGGAAGGTTAGTTTAGAACAGATCAGTGTTAACTGGTCTCCAGTTCCAGTTAAAGAACCAAACTGGTTTCTAATCTGAGTTGAACTGGTTAAGGAGAAGTTAAAGTCCAAACCAACCTGAGTTCTGGGAGTTCTGGTTCTGCTGGACTTCCTGCTTCACGTTTACGGCGCGACTGAGAGCAAACTGATCACACCAAAACACACACACACCGACACACACTGTGGCTCTTCCTCCTCCTCTTCCTCACTGCAGAACCAATCAGAGGTTGTTGATGACCTGAGTTTTACTGAGTCTGGAAATGGACCAGTGGCCTGGTTCTGGTTTGACCACCTGGTTCTGGTTCTGCCTGGTTCTGGCCCGGCCGCCTGGTTCTGGCCCGGCTGGGCGCTGCGGAGCAGGTTTCCACTCCCACTCGTCCACAACGCTTCTCATATTTCTCATAAACTACAACAACAAACTCAGTGAAAATATAAACAGCAGATCTGAAATGATGATTTCACTCCAAGCAAACTCCGTCAGAACATCACTTTATTAATGAACCTGATTAACTGCTTATTAGTTTTAGTTCATTTCATCATCTGAAGGGTCAGACGTTAAGATATGGCAACATAATTATGACTAGTCAAAGCTCCGGCTGTAGATATAGGAGTTAAGAAATGAGGCGTCCAAAACACTGCCTGCAGAAATTCGATCAGAAATTTGATCAGAAAATGCTTCAGAGTGGAAAAGCTCAGCAGGATTTTAAAAAGTGAAAGGGACACGAGGGGAACAAAAACTTCCTAAGACAGAAACATCCCACCTAAGATCCATGAAGTAAAGGTTGTGTCACGGTGTGACCGCTAGGTGTCACTGTGGTCCAATAAACACGAAGCTCTGCGGGTTGATCAGTTTATCTCCTGTTAGAGTCACTTTGTTAAATAAACTCCATTTTGTTTCAATTGTTTCAACTTCAAAATGTTATGTAAATCTGTGACGTTTTAACAGAACTGCTAAAGTTATTCTGATTCTGCCA
This sequence comes from Poeciliopsis retropinna, assembly GCA_010277075.1. NCBI lineage: Eukaryota > Metazoa > Chordata > Actinopteri > Cyprinodontiformes > Poeciliidae > Poeciliopsis > Poeciliopsis retropinna. The sequence continues at coordinate 659,609 of VMRM01000006.1, forward strand.
CAACTTCAAGAATCTCAAGATTTCTGAAATACATTAAAAAAATGTCAAGAATTACTACGACTAAAAATCTCAAATTTATTTTATGACTCATCATTTACTGGTGCGTAAAATAAATGGACGGAACATTAATTTGCATTAATTTCCATCCATCCATTTTCTGTCACCCTCGTCCCTGATGGGGTCGGCAGGTGCTGGTGCTTCTCCAGCTGCGTTCCAGGCGAGAGGCGGGGTCACCCGGAAAGGTCACCTGGACACGTCGCCCGGACAGGTCGCCAGTCTGTCGCAGGGCAACACAGAAACAAACAGGACAAACAACCATGCACACACACACTCACACATAGGGAGAATTTGGAAAAATTAACGCATTAATTTCCATGCATATTAATTGTAAGTCTGACGTCATTTATACCGAACAGAACGTAATTAGACACTGAAACTGGTTTAGTCATAAACCTGTTTCAGATATCTGGAATGGAAGTGTGGTGAAGCTGATTTTATGTCTCTTCATCATCATCATCATCATCATCATCATCAGCTGCTGCAGGTCTGTACATCCAAACAGCTTCTTGTTTCTTTAAAGCTCATTTTATGAACATGAATCTTGACCTGATGACCAGAAGCCATGAAGTTTGGTTTTCACTGCACGGTGAGCTAATGCTTGTAGCTAATGCTAACTAGCATGTGCAGCTAAAGCTAGAATCGTATTTTGAGTTTGATTGGTGGGATAAATGTTGGATTGTGATCACAATCCATCCCCTCTGTTGATTCTAAGAATGTGTAATATTTTATATTAATCCCATCAGATTTTATTGTTGTTTTTTTTGGTTTCCTCCTGCTGGTGTTATGGATGAACTGGTGGCGGCAGCAGGGAGAAACAGGTGGTTCTGTGGGCGTGGCATTTTAGGACCCCTTTACCGAACCAGGAAGTAAACAAGGGATGAGCTTAAAGAACTAAAACTCTGTAATACAGCCATTAAGATCTCAGGAATAACTAATTAGAAAGACTTTCATTGGTCTAACATGTTTTTTTTTCGTTTTTTTTCTTACATTATTCTGCAAAGTCAGCAAAACATAAATTATGCAGAACTTGTCCTGATTTAATTGTTGCTTCAGAGGCTGAAACTTGTCAAAGGAAAATGGAAATAGATCTCAAGATGCCATAAACAGATCTCAAAAATTAATCCCTAAAATCCCTGAAGAGCCATGGGATTAAAAATAAAATGTTTAGAAAGACCCACTGGTTACCTTGTTTTTCACATCCAGTGAAATCTTTTTAAACTCTGTTTCTGTAACATGTTATAGTTTATTTCCTAGTTCATTTACATTTGATAAGATGCAGGCTGACAGGAAGGGGGCAAGTCATGCAGCAAATATTGTCGGTCCGGGAGTCAAACCCGCGACGAGGACAAGGCCTCCAAATGTGGGTCGCGCTTCCGCTACGCCACCACAGCCCAGCGACATGTTGAGGTGCAAACGAAATAACGTCACTCTACTGCAAAGGGATATGAGCGCCATCTTGAAGGGCCATAAACATAACTGGCAAAAACGACTGTCTCGCAGATTGTTGGTTGGAACTTGCTGCGTTACTGGATGTAATGTCTGATCACACAACCGAAACAGTAAAAAGATGGAAAACGGACTTTAGTTTCACTGTTTTCCTGCCTGTAAACAACCTAAGGGAGCTATGCTATCTGAGCTAAGCTATCGGAGCTATGCTATCTGAGCTAAGCTATCGGAGCTATGCTATCTGAGCTAAGCTATCGGAGCTATGCTATCTGAGCTAAGCTATCGGAGCTAAGCTATCGGAGCTAAGCTAACGGAGATGGAAAACCAAGCTTCTGTTTAAATTAAGCTGCTTAAAGCCTCGTGTGACTTGCTGCCCCCTGCTGGTGGTTCTGTGTTACTGTAACACAGTTTTACATTTTAATCAGGGCAGGAAATAAATATAATAATTCAGTCAACAGCCAGTCAGTAAAACTAGAAGATATCAGAGAAAAGGAAAACCTTAAATTAACCGATAAACGCAACTGTTTGGGTTCAGAACCAGAACCGGTCCAGAACCTGACACTAACAAACAGAACTGGTTGGATTTTATTCACATTTCGTCAGTTCCAGTTTATTTATATGAAATTAAAGGTTAAAAAACCGTCCACAGAACTTCAGCTGGACCAGAACCAGGACCAGATTAGAACCCAAATAAAGATTCAACATCTTTATATTTTCCAGCATTTTTGTACAGAAAGTTTGTGAATAAATCTGGAAATAAACAGAACATTTTAGAATCAGAACCACAAACAGAACCCGTCTTTGTTCTTCACATGGATTAAACATTTTCCTGGTTTAGTGAATAAACTCAAAACATTTCAGGTTCAGAACCGGGCCGGAAGACAGCGGTTCTGCCTGAGTCCGTGTTCATAAACTTGTTCAGAACCGGAAAATATCGGTTTCTATGGAAACGCAGAGCTCAGAGGAGGAAGAGGAGCCAACAGAGTTCTGAACAGAACGGATCAGAACCAGGAGGACCAGAGGAACCGGGTCGAACCAGAACGTCAAACTGGATCCAGAACCGTTTGATATTCCATTAAACTATTCAACCATAGATTTCTGGTTCTGATCTGTAGTTCTGCTCGGCTCTGATGCTGGTTCCGGGTCCGGTTCTGGTTCCGGCCTCTAGTTCTGCTCGGTGCTGGCCCGGACGCAGGTGCAGCCCACTGCCACTGAGAGATAGGAGGCGTTGTAGCAGCGGCTGTGCTCCATCCGGGTCAGAACCAGAATGTTCTGGTGGATCGGGACTGAGTTCCAGTCGTGTTCTCCCTCCTGACCCGGTTTGGGTCCGGAGCAGAACTTGGCGCTGCAGCTGGCCTCCCAGATGGTGGACGGGATCCGGTTCTTCACCGTGCTGGAGCTGCAGGGGCAGAGGGCAGAGTCAGCACCGGAACCAGGACCAGAACCAGAGGTTCTGCTGGACCCACCTCCAGCTCCACGGCGACAGCGAGCGCTGATGGACGTTTCTGTTTCCTTCAGATGGAGGAGAAACATCAGAGGAGAAAACCAGCGTGGAGTCGCAGACCGGCTGGCCGGAGATTACCCACAATGCACTGCACAGGACCTGAGGAGGACAGCAGGGTCAGCTGGACCAGGACCAGAACCTGGACCAGGACCAGAACCTGGACCAGGACCAGAACCTGGACCAGGACCAGAACCTGGACAGTATTAATGGTATTCTTCTCCAAACTCAAGATTATTTTTACAGTTTCTAATCAAACACAAATATCAGCAGACCAACCGGGTCTGACCGGGTCTGACCGGGTCCAAACGGGTCGAACTGAATAACTTGACGCTCTCTGGCTGCATCATGAAACCTGGAAAACATTCCTGGCAGACAGTAAGTACATCCTCCTTCAGGTCCAACTGGGACAATAATTTAATAAAAACATTAAATCTGTTTCAGAACCTGAGAACAAAAATCCAGAGATTCATGGATAAAGTGAAATCCATAAATCTATTGATCGATCTGATTGAAATAAGCCAATGATTTAATTACTAAAAGAATCAGATGTTGATCTGAAATTCAGTAATAATCCATTTAATCTGAACACTTAATGATCAAATTAAGCTAATACAAAAATATAATCTATAATCTTTGTTTACGGTTCATATGTTTATATTTATGATCGGTTGCTGTTCAGTCCGAGTTTGTTTGGTTTTCCCAACATTCCTGACCAGAATCGGGCCCAGAAGGACAGTGCTGGAGCCCTCCGGGGGCCGGAGTCCTCCCTCCCCTCCGGGGGCCGGAGCCCTCCCTCCCCTCCGGGGGCCGGAGCCCTCCCTCCCCTCCGGGGGCCGGAGCCCTCCCTCCCCTCCGGGGGCCGGAGCCCTCCCTCCCCTCCGGGGGCCGGAGCCATAATATTTAGCTTTAACATTTAGCTCAGATGTGTTGATAAAACCACCAGGTCATTTTCAGATAGTTTAGGATTTTTTATGTTCATAAAAATCCCAAAATATAAATCTGACTCACCTGCTGTCGGCCTGTTAGCTTTATATAAAGTAGGATGTTTGCGCCGCCCAAAGCGTGGCGGCCCTGGGCTACTGCCCTTCCTAACGCCCGGCTGGTTCCTGACCCGGTTCTGGTACTTTCTGTTTTATGAATCTTAATCTTAGCGACAGCCTGAGCTCTAAACACAGGCGCTATTTTCCAGCTATTGGTTCCTTTCAGAACCAGAACCGGGTTTGAACCAGAACCTCCCGGTCAGAACCCATCAGTGCAGCCAGAGAGCAGTCAGAGTTCGGCAGCCATGATTCTCACCAGCAGCGTGTCGGCGGCGCGGCAGAGCGGCAGCATGTCGGCTCCTCTGTGGTCCGGCTTCTGGTTCATCTGCTGTCAGATCAGCTTATTTATGACCATCGGATCTGATCTGGGGTCAGATAACCGATCGGGGAGATTCCTCCTATCAGAGCGTCCATCAGCTCTGAGCGCGCTCAGGTGATTAAAGCTGATCAACTTCCTGCCTGCTGATTAGAATCTATCTGTGAGAAAAACCCAAAAACAGAGAAACTCCTACAGACTGAGGCTGAGTCACTGCAGAGCACATCATCCAACCGTCATCCAACATCCAGCATCCATCCATAATGCATCCAGCATCCATCGGAACCTGCTGCCCCGGTGCGGACGGAGGTTCGGATCTCTGCCGGTTCCGATCCTCTGGATCGACGACCCAGATCCCGAAGCCTCTGATCTCTGACTCTGTGAAACTCAGCATGAAGCCGAGGATCGTCTCGCTCATTTGTCCTGGTTTCACCCCATCAGAACCCATCAGAACCCATCAGAACCCATCAGAACCCATCAGAACCACTGGCTCCCAGCAGAAACGGGCTAAAACTTTTATGAAGCTCTAAATATGTAAGGAGGATTTCCTCCTGCTCAGCACAAACCTCAAGATATCAAGTTAAAGGTTAAAGGTCATCTCCTCTCCTCTCTAGAAACAAGATGGCCGCCGGCCTGAGGTTGGTAGAGCCACATCTGGACGGAGAGCAGATGAGACCAGAGCGGAGACGTTGGACCAACATGGAGGAAACCAGCAGACCAGGAGAAGCCGATGGCACGGTGGTGGCAGAGTGATGGTGTGGGCCTGACTTACTCCCACTGGCCTGCAGTTCCTGACTGGACCAGGATGAGTCACAGCAGCTCATTGGCAGCAGACACGGTGGCCTAGTCAAAGTCCAGACTGAAGCTGTGGCGGGATCCGAACCAACACCGGATCGGACCGCGGACGGGACAGGAAGTCAGACAGGAAGTGGCTGCTGGTACTGCAGGGAGTTCCTCAGGGTTCTGGATCTGGACCGGTGTTCTGTCCAACACCAGATGCTGCATGCAGTGAGAACATCTGTCAGGTCAGCGTGCGCCACAAAATATGGCGGAAATACGTCATCAAACTGTTTCAACGAGAACCGGACAGAAATACAGCAGAGACCAGATAAAGGTCCAGTCTGCGACAGCTGACCTGCTGACTAGTTAACCTCTGTGACCTCCTGCTGACTAGTTAACCTCTGTGACCTCCTGCTGACATCTGCTTCAGGATGTCATCCAGATGTTGATAACAGATGTGATGACCTCCATCATGTTGCTGATAAAATAAAGTTACATGATGATGACGCTGCATCCTGATCCGACAGACCAGCAGGTCTTGGACCTGGACTTTCCCCGGACCGGACCGGACCGGACCGAGACTCCTGGAGACAGAAAACATGGACAGATGCTCTGAGTGTCTCTTCACCTCCTGCCTGTTCTTAAGACACATTTTGTGATTTTCAAAGTAAAATCTTTTCAGAAAGGTTGTGAGTTTCTGAAGCTGATGAATCTGGATTATCAGCGTCCAGAAGCAGGAAATGATCAGACAGCCGCTGATATTCGGACTTCCAGTTTAGACGGGTCAGCTTCGTTCTCAAAGGTCAAAGTGTCAAACGCAGCAGCAGCCCAACGAGAGGATCCACTCCGATCTGGATCCCAAAACCAAACCCACCGGTTCCACTTCCTCCTGTGGAAATGAATCTGATAGCTTTAAAGCGACATGTTTACGGCCTCATGTCGCTGCAGGACGGCGACTGCGTTCTTCTTCTGCACTTCCTTTGGGTCGTGAGGCTGCAGTCGGGTTGAATTAGTAAAATGAATTTTAAAATGATTTCAGTGATTGAAGTCCTGCAGTGTGAACGCAGTCATAGTCATGGATCTAGATAGATCTACATGGATCTAGATAGATCTACATGGATCTAGATAGATCTACATGGATCTAGATTGATAGATGTTTATTGTTCCCATGTGTGACTGGAGCAGCTGAACATTTTGTTTACAAGTGAAGCAACCTTTTCAGTCCAGACTGAATCGTTGCAGTAGTTTGTGTTGCTCTCGGCAGCCATGTTGCTGCGTTGCTCTGCGCGTTGCGTTGCTCTGCGCGTTGCGTTGCTCTGCGCGGTGCTTCCTGTCAGCCCCTCGGCTTGTTTCTGCTTCATGCTGACTTTCTTATCAGTACTACACATCTGCTTGTTGCTCTGCTGCCGCAGCGCTTTGGTCCGACTGACTGAGATCAGGAAAGTTCATCTGATCTTATCTCCATCTGCCTGTGGGAGTCTGAACTGAGGTGACTGCTGTGGCCCCGCCCCCCGCTGTGATGTCACAGCTTGGATGTGGTCGCTCTGAGGTCGGAACACAGATGATCTCAGCATCTTTTCTCTGACCTGCTTTAATGCACGAGGAGGAATTATCTGATAAATCATCAGGTTTACAGGAACTGCTGTCAGCGTACTTCACCGTTGCCTAGGAAACGGCATCCAGCGGCGGTGGTTCGTCAGCGCTCCTCTTCCTGCTGGAGAGCCCAGCAGAAGCTGCTGCTCATGTCGCTGACGAACCACCGGATCGACCCGCTAACGGCGTTCCGCTAACGGCGTTCCGCTAACGGCGTCCCGCTAACGGCGTCCCGCTAACGGCGCAGACAATCAGGACACAGCAGAACCTGGAAAGCTGCTGCATGAGACGCCTCCATCCTGCAAGCTCATCAGTAACTGGACCTGCTTCATAAAACCAGAAAAGCTCCATAACCTGCTCCGATTCTGACGGATTAAAACCCAAAACATTCCCAGTAATGAATCCAGTCGGAGCCGAACTTTTTACTTCTAAAGTGCCAATTCACAACAAATGTCTCCAGATTTTAGAAAAATATGATTTCAGTTCAGCCACACAGACTGATTCTGATCAATCAGAGAATTAAGTTCAATTGATTATCAAAAGATTGAAAAGGTTTTTATGTGAGGAAGAATAAGGAGAGATTAACCTGCAGCACTCAGTCCTCCTGGACCCTTTGGTTCTGTTGTTTGGTCCTGTTGAATCGTTTGGTTCTGCTGGTTTGGTTCTGTTGGTTTGGTTCTGTTGAATCGTTTGGTTCTGTTGGGTCGTTTGGTTCTGCTGGTTTGGTTCTGCTGGTTTGGTTCTGTTGGGTCGTTTGGTTCTGTTGGTTTGGTTCTGTTGAATCGTTTGGTTCTGTTGGGTCGTTTGGTTCTGTTGGGTCGTTTGGTTCTGTTGGTTTGGTTCTGTTGAATCATTTGGTTCTGTTGGGTCGTTTGGTTCTGTTGGTTTGGTTCTGTTGGGTCGTTTGGTTCTGCTGGTTTGGTTCTGTTGGTTTGGTTCTGTTGAATCGTTTGGTTCTGTTGGGTCGTTTGGTTCTGTTGGGTCGTTTGGTTCTGCTGGTTTGGTTCTGTTGGTTTGGTTCTGCTGGTTTGGTTCTGTTGGTTTGGTTCTGTTGGTTTGGTTCTGCTGGTTTGGTTCTGTTGGGTCGTTTGGTTCTGTTGGACAGAAACATGCAGTAGATCTGAGGTTCATTCATTGTGACAGAACGTTGAGTCAGAACCTCCGTGGTCCAAAGAGGTTTCCAGAACCACAGCGAAGTTTTCCCACACGGTTCTGTTGGGTCTCAAGGAGCCAATCAGTTATTTTACTTATTTATATAAAAACCAATTAAATATTTTCTGCTGTAAGTCGATGATGTAACACTGAGACGTTTCATCGAAGCAGAAAATCATCATAATTACAGGAATAAAGATCGAGAGAGCAGAAAGTTCTGTGTGCTTTAATTATTCTGTACTTTGAACTTTTACCTGAGTAATTAAATGATGTCATATCAATAGTTTTGCGTAAATATTCAGTGATTTTTTTCTCAAACGTCCCCAGAAATAAACCTGCAGCTTCTGCTTCAGAAACGGAGTTAGAAAATGATTCGTTTGCCTGATTTGGTTGTTTTGTAGTTTTTTATACAAACTATTTTCATTTTGGACTTTAAAACACCAAAATTCCCACTTAACTTTATATTCTGGTCCATTTGATGTCATTTTTTGATCATTTGATTAATTACTCTGAATTTTTACCAAATACTTTTTTTTTACACCTGACTAAAAATATGTTGAGGTAGAGCTACTTTTACTTGAATACAATTTTTGGTCCCCCTGCTTAAGTCACCAGGTGACTTTTGACCCCCTCTGATCACTGAACAGATGCTGAGAACAGATCAATGTTTGGCTGAAGGTATGAAAGAGGAACAATCTAGAATTACAGATCTAGAGTCAACGCACGGCTTCAGTTCGTCCAGCTGTAAACTAGAGATCAGGCTGACCTCTGAGGTCAGAGGTCCACCCAGTTCTGACCCTTGGGTTCCACAGTGGGCCTTCTCTCAGCTGCAGAACATTTCCAGAACCAGAGACTAAAGTTTCCGACCAGAGAAACTTTGATTCCTGCAGCGTCAGACTGACAAATCAGAAGCTGCTGCTGGAGTTCTGACTAGAACCAGGATAGAGACACCGCCCGGTTTTCAGTGAAAGACTTTAATAGTGCTGGTAGTTTATAAACTACTAACGGATCTGCTGGTCCGAAGGCCTCCTGGTTCAGTTCCTGGATGGGTTCGGTTCTGCGGCGCTGTTCGGTTCCTGGATGTGAGGGGTGGGTTGTGGTGAGTGCAGAAAGCCCCTCCTCTGGCTGTGAGGGTGTTTCCAGGCAGCAGCTCAAGTCCTAGAAAGAAACTCGGTGTGACCCGGTTAGTGGAGGATGACATCATGTTTGTCCCGGCTGACGCCTCACGCTGATGTCCGACCCGATTACCAGCCGCTATTTTATCTTCTGTTCATCTAAACTTCTTTCATGCAACATTTTAAACCTGAAATTGAACACAGGTCGTGATCTCAGAGAACCACCAACAGGTCCAGGAAATCTTTCAACTTCATGAAGGTTTTAATCCAGCAGAAAGTTTTCACACCCTGGTGTCATCCTCACCACCAGCAGCGAGCACAGAGCTAACTCCAAGCTAATTATCAGGCTAAATATTTAGCTAATTCAGAAATAAAAATGTAGCTCCGTAAATAGTTTGTGCACAAGCTAATTATTTAGCTGTAAACCAAATATTTAGTTCTGAGCTGGTTAAATATGTAGTTAGCTGCAGGCTAACTACATATTGCTCTGAAATGTGGCAATAAGCATAATTTTCTTCTCCAGACACATAAAAATTAAAACAGAAAAAAAACAAAACATGCCATACACTCAAGTGACGGCTTTGAGAAAATCTATACAACAATGTGAGCAAATGCTTAAATCGCAGTAATTTTCCATACAGACTAAAGTCTTTCATATTTGTACGTTTTTGTTTGTAATAAGTTTGATTAGCTGCAGGCTAACTACATATTTAACTAAAATGCAAATTCACTTGCCAAAAAGCAGAAGCTGAACTTTATAATTGCTGTTCAATTTTGTCTTCTGTGTATTTGATCAAGCCTGTATGTTTTCTGGACGGTCTGTTGGTAGGCGGCGGTGGCTGCATGCTGTGGGCTGTAAAGCTGAGTCAGTCATGGGGACAAAAACACAACAAACTGCTGAACGTCCTTAAAAGGCTGCAGCTTCGCTCTGGGGCCCCCAGCAGCAGCATGCAGCGCCGGCGGCAGGAAGTCTCTGAGATCAGAGATAAACTGCAGCGGCTCTGAATGGAAGCAGGTCAGAGAGGAGCTGAAGGCGTGGGCAGCACAACGCAGCACACAGTGATGATGCAGCAACCTGAGCCTGCTGAGTCACAGCATGCCTGGAAACTGGGTCAGAGAGTCAGCAGGCTGCTTCCTGCAGCCCAGGGCCTCAACCTGGGGGCCCTGCAGGGGTCCTGGCATAAGGATCCTCACAGCGTTCAGTCATACAGGGACGTACAGACGGGGGGGCAAAGGGGGCTTGAGCCCCTGCCCCTGATGCCCCTAGTGCCCCTTTTGAGTTTTTTTTTTTCAAAAATATTTTATTTTTATTTATTTATGCTTATCTGAGCTCAGGAATAACATTTAGCTAAATATAATAAGTTATCAAAATAAACTAGTCTGGCTGCCCTGAGTCTAATAATGACTCAGTTTCTGCCTCCATGTTGTTCAGACGGTGAGGAGGATCTGAGCCTCTGTCACATTATGGGCAAGAATATTTTCATTCACTGGTTTGTGAATAAAAACATATGTTTGATGTGAGAAAAACTGTTTATTTATATTTTCATAATTGGGACAAAACCCGCCTCGCTCCTAAACACAGAACAGCTTTGGCTGCAGAGAAACTTCTGACTTTAACTTCATCATTCTGCTAAAGCCCGGTTCTGCAGGCAGTCTGGGTCGGAACCACCGACAGATAGAAACAATGTGTGTCTTTATATGAGACACGGTACCGACTGTCACTGCGAGTTGATATGCAGCTCAAAGCCACGGTACCACCCGGTGCCACCCGGTGCCACCCGGTACCACCCGGTGCCACCCGGTACCACCTTGGTACCACCCGGTGCCACCCGGTGCCACCCGGTACCACCGGAGGGAGACCAGGTTTATTGGCCCAGTTTAAAATCAATCACTGATTATTGCTTATTTGCTGTGATGTATTTGTGAACAAACACAAAGATTACACCGTAATGTAGCCATGGTAACAACAATCAAACTATCAAGATGGTTCTTTAAACTTATACAAAGTAAACGTCCTAATTAAATCCTAAATGTACTATTTATTTTTTCTCAGCTGAATCCATGAAATAAAACTTAATAACATCGTTCTCTATAAATGATGCTACAGCTTTAGATCTATAATCTGTTACAATCGTGTGATTGTAACAGATCTGCTGATCTATAAAGCTACAGCTACAGGGGCCCTACCAGCCTATAAAGGGCCCCTACCAGCAGCTACTGAGTTCTCCTTACCTTGATATCTCAGTCTTATAATTCTAAATCTAACATAGAAAACATGATATAGAGTTAAAACCCTTTGAGCTTTTAGATCTATGAATCATCTGCAGCCAAGTTGTTCTAGAGGTTAAATATATATTATTAGGGCTTCATTAGTAAAATGGCAGCAAATGTTCTTATTTCATAACTTCATGACCTTTGACCTTCTCTCCTCTGGCCTGTTTAACAGCTGCAGTCTCAGATCAGCTCAGCAGCAGAAACAGAAACTTTATTAATGTTGAGTAAAATATAGACTAAATTTGCTTTGCATGATGGCAGTGATCCAATTAGATTATTATAGATATGATATTAATATGGATTGTTGCTATTTTGTTGTTCGGTGTTTTAAGATCTTGTTCAATTTTCCCTTTTTAACTTTGAGCCCCTCCAAAGGTCGCAGTGATCCTCAGTGGGGCCTCCAGGGGCCCTGCAGAGCCTGAGGGCCCCCAGCCTGGCCCTCTGCATTCAGCATCCTGCAGACCAACATGGAACCTCTGACATGAGATCATGATGTGAGTCAGAACCGAAACCTTCTGATTATCTCCTTCTGAAATCTGCAGCAGAAACGATCTGCAACCGCCAGAAGATTCCCAGAGAGCGAGACAAACGATTCCTCGAATGATTCGAGTTCCTCGACTATTAAAATTCCTTTAGGATAATTTACCTGCCTTGCAGCTTCGTTGCTTTATCTTTTATTATTCAGCGCCGTGTTCCGATGGGGACGTTATTTACGTTGCGCTGAGCTCTGACTTCCTCCGAGTTGCTGGCGAAAGCTCAGTGTCAGCAGCATAACCTCCAATCTTCAGGTTCACGGGGATTTTATTGATTGGTGATAATATCCGGGTTTTCAAGGTTTTTGGGACCAATCAGCATCCTCAAACTGACGGGCGCCATGCCTGGAGTCCGGCAGCTTTTCTCCTCTGGAGCTGCTGGTTCAGAGCTGCAGGTGTGTTGATACAGGTAGAGGACAGACTGAACACGGCGGGCGGCTCGTGGTTACAGTGTAGCTTTATGGACGAACCGCACAATAAGCTTCATATCATCCCGGTCTGAACAAACGGGAGGCGGAGAGCATCGTGGCGGATCATGGCTGGTAGTTTCTGAGGGTGACGAACGAAGGTGCCGTAAATATCCCGTATTGCTGCCCAGTTCTTACTAACGTCCCCCGGTCCGATATCTGGTCCGTCTCCCGGTCCGTGTCCTGGTCCGATATCTGGTCCGTCTCCCGGTCCGTGTCCTGGTCCGATATCTGGTCCGTCTCCCGGTCCGTGTCCTGGTCCGTTTCCTCCCACCTTACGTTCGCTCGCTCGCCGAAGGAACGTAAGCTCGAGAGGTTTGGGCCAAGGTCAGAGTTCATCTATAAACTGACTGGAGATGAATAGATAAACTAAGAGCTGGAGCATAATAGACATTTTTATAAGTGTATTGTGAGCCTGCCTCTTTATTATTAAATTTAATCCAATTTCAGATCTTTGTAGAACTTTTCTTCAGGTTAACTTAGAAACTGAGCTGTTTTTGTTACAGGTTAGTTTTCTAAACTACTGAAAAGTTACTGGTTGAGAAGCTGGAAGATGGAAAAACTGGACTGATATTGATATCTGATAGTAACTCTAGTGTTATGCCAGATTTACCAATATTATATTTCATAAATGTTTTCTATCCGATTACTTGATTAATTGTAACAATGATCGATCAATTACTCGATTACTAAAATATTTATTTACAACAGCCCTAAACGAGACAGAGACAGACAGGGGGACTTGTCCGTCCTGCAGCAACAGAACCAGAACCGGGCCTCGACTCCTCAGTTTGCTGTTAAAGCTTTTCTGCGTCTCTGTGACATTTTCTCCTACTGCTCTCCAGCTGTGTTACCTGCAGTTTTCAGCTCACCTTGTTTTACTAATTAGCTGCACCGATCGCACATTTCTGGCCGATCACCGACTCTGATTTTGGCCCATTCCAATTATTTTTGCTTGAAATTTTACCAAATAAAGCAAGAAAGTGTCTGAGTTGGTATCAGTGGGGGGCAGACATGACCTGGTGGGCGGGGCTAGCAGTCAGTCTGACTATTGGACCTTTGATGAGGTGACGTCACATCAGTATCAGCTCATCTCCCAAAATTAAAGAAATCGCTGCCAATCGATCCCTAGTTCATCTAGTTCATCTACATTGTGCTAATTTCGGCTCTGTTGTCAACCTGATGGTGTTTTCTGACTCGGCGGTTCCTGCTGGCTGTGGGTCCGATTCGCCTGCAGTTCTGATCCTGCAGGTCGAGTTCAGATTAGCGTCCCGGTGTAGCCTGGCTGGCATCACTTCCTGTCCTGCCGGTCCTGATCGCTGCAGCTGACTCAGAACCAGGAGCTGAACAGAACCGGCTGAAGCCGCAGTGTTTCCTCTGACGCTTTTATGCACATTTTGAGGTTTTGCATTAGAAATAACTTCCTCTGTTTCACAATAACAAAGTTTTTGGTTTGCTTGAGGTGAACCAAAAAGATGTTCTGAACACAGAATCGATTCTTCAGCAGATTGGCTCCATCTCTGAGACGTGTGCTACATGCTAGTTAGTTTGTTCAAAGGTTCCTGATAATTGGATGGAAACATAATGTTCATAATGGAGGAGGGGCCTAGTTAAAGTCTGGGCTTAAATCTGACTGAGATGCTGCAGGATGAGCTTCAGCAGGGAAAGCATCTAGAGTCAGACTGGTTGGTTGGTTGATTGATTGATTGATTAATTGATTGGTTTTTGTGGCTGGTGATAAATTGGACCTTTGAAGCGTCTCAGGAGGCTGAGCCGCGCCGACGTGTCGCCTCATTTCCTGGTTGCCTCTGCTGACCTAGAAAATCTGCTGCCAGGTTCAAAGCTGAGCGTTTCATCCTGAGGAGCTCCTGAAACTGGGTCGGCCCACGGGCCTTGTCAGCCGAGTCGCTGCGGTTTAGAGGAGGATCAAACGCTCTCAGGCGGTGACATCACAGCGAGGCGCATAAAAATCCCGGCTGTTTACACCGGACCATCAGAACCAGGCAGGACGCCGCAGACACACATCTACGCCTGACCTCCAGCTGAGCCTTGGGAACCCAGCAGAACAGAACCGGACCAATCGGAGACAAACAGAACCAGCATGTTTCCAGCAGCTAACGGCTCCAGAGTGACGGTGAGGAAAGTTCTGATGAGTTCTGATGCGATCAGCTGTAAGCCGGTCCGGTTCTGATGATGATGGTTTGTCTCCATCTGAAGCAGACCCGGTACCTGGTTCTGATTGGGTCAGTAGGGTCCAGTCAGCCTCTGATTTATTGAACTTTATTTCTGTTTTCTTTGTCGGACCCTCTGGGCCTGGTCCGGTCTGTGAGCAGAACCGGTTCTGAAGCATTTTGTTTGATTCAAAAACACTTTAAAATTAAATGAAATAATCCCTGAGAGAGCTGCTGCAGAGGTCCGCGTCACAGCGGCTCTGAGGAAGCCTCTGACTGCAGTTGCTCCTGCATCGCCATGGAGATTTTTATTATTATGGGATATGATGTCAAGAATTTCCTGCTGTAACCATGGAGACGATTCACTCTCTGCTGACTGGCTAATGAAGGTCGACTCCCTCCTCCTCAGGTCATCGGTGCCGTCGTCATGGTAACGATGTTGATGATGGCGGAGGTGGCGTCGAAGCATCCCAGGAAACGCTGCGACAGCTCAGTGGAGCAAACCGTGTCTCTGCACCTGAACCCGGACCTGCTGCAGCCCAGCAGGAGCCCGCGGCCGCTGCACAACGTCTCCATCTCGCCCTGGACCTACAAGTGAGTACACGGCGCCGAGTCCGGCCGAGACCCACCTAGGTTCTGTTCTGACCCGCCCGTCTCTGTCCGCAGTACGTCCCATGACGAGTCTCTGTTCCCGCCCACGCTGTCGGAGGCGCAGTGCCAGCTGAAGGGCTGCCTGGACCTGGAGGGGAAGGAGGACCAGAACCTGCAGTCCCGGCTCATCTGGTACCAGGTGATGGTTCTGAAGCGGGTCAGGACGGAGGGGGCGGAGCATAGCTACCACTACCGCCTGGAGACCCGCAGCGTCCCCGTGGGCTGCACCTGCGTCCGGCACATGGTCCATGTCCAGGAGTGAAACCGGGTCAGAACCAGAACCTCTAGTTCCGAGTCGCTAGCTTCTCTGAAGTTTTGCATCAAATTGTATAAACTGACCACTAAGTTTTGCTTATTTAAGTTTATTTAATAGTTTGTGACCTTCAGCAGATATTTATTATTATTACTGATGTATTTATTATCCAGATCAATAAAGTTCAGACACTGAATCATCCTGCTTCTTTATTCTTCAGAATAGATTTCTGTACAACATGTCCTTTAACTAGGCCGATGCATAAGAGCAGCTGCATCCATCCATCCATCATCCATCCATCATCCATCCATCATCCATCCATCATCCATCCGTATCAGGGTGTTTTCAGTTATAATCGGACAATTTCAACAGAATCTCAAGAAATAAAGCTGGATGACGCCTCGGGCCGCCGCCGCCACCGCCACCGCCGGACGCCGCCGCCGGACGCCTCGGCTCTGTCCTGGTTCTCATCTCAGTCTCTCCGGTTTTTGGACCCGTCTGGACTTGTTGGTCCCGAGTTTGTCTGATTTAATCTCAATCTGGGTCAGAACCACCTCAAGGTCTGACTTTTGGGTCGGTTCAGGTTGGCGTTCTTTAGACAGTACCAGCAGAGCAGAACGGTTCTGATGGTTCTGTTCTGAACTTCAGTCCTAGCCAATCAGAACTCAGGTGGTGTCTCCTGATTGGTCCACATCAGGAAGGAGGACTGAGCATGACCCTGGACTAGAACTGAAACCGGACCAGAACCACCTCCAGATTTTGACTCTCTATCAGGCTGTTTGGGGCCCGGTTCTGGTTCTACCGGTACTTTGGTCCTGAAGGCAGGAATTGGACTCTTGGTTCTGAATTCTTGGTTCTGAAAGCTGTTTGGTTTCAGTTGCACTTGCCGATAGTGACTTGGAAAAAGGTGGTTCTGGTGTGACCCGAATGTCAGATGGTTCTGGTTTGTAAATCGTTTGGACCTCCATCTTTTCTCCTGCAGGTTTTCATCCTGACCAGAACTGTCCAACTGGTTCTGCTTGGTTCTGGTTCTCAAACAGAGTTGTACAGATCTTGTGGTTCTAACAGCAGGGTTTCTGACTTTCTGCTGTTCTCAGAGGCGCCACTAGATGTCACCAAGGAACCACATCACAGTAAAATGTCCAAACTGTCCAGCAGGGGGCGCAGTCAGAGTATCCGAGTCCAGCTTCAGTTTCAGACAGAACCCTGCTGATCCATTTCAGCCGGGTTGGGTTCTGTTTGGTGCATGTACAGTCACACTCACACACGAAGACATTGGCACCGTTGGCATGGCAACCAAGCACAGTAAAGCCACAGGAAACTGTCCAGTGATGACTGAATCTGCAGCGTTTGTTTGAAAACGAGGGTCCTGGTGGAGGCGACAAACGTCCCTCAGTGCTCCATGCCCTCCACTGGTTCTGCTCCCAGTCAGAGCAGCGCCAGTCTCCCAGCTCCTCAATCAGCCCTCAAAATCGGCTTCTGGATAAGGTTCAGCTTGTGTTGTGATCAGGCCATCATGACACCTGAGGCAGAGAGCAGAGGGAGGCGGTGAGCGGCAACGCAACAACAGACACACATCAAGAAGGCCAGAACCAGAACCAGGCCAAACAGAACAAAACCAGTCTGACCCAAACCCAAACCAGACTGACCCAGTTTAGGTCAGACTGGTTTGGGTTTGGGTCAGACTCTTGGTCAGGATCTGACCAAGAATGAGACCCTGATATAGAGACAAAGTATTTTTCAATAAACACACATCAAAATGATCTCATGTTCAGGGATCCACTGAGCGTGACCCTATGGCCTTAACCTGACCTTGACCCAGACTGATTCTGTTGTAACCATCCTCCTCGGGAGATTTCTACATCGCCTAGTATCTCACACTCCCTGGGAACTGAAGTCCTTCCAGTCAATAAAAGGTGAACTTGCAACTTATCACAACTCAGACGCTGTCATCTGATTGGTTCACTAGAGCAGGATCTCCCAAACTTTTCGCCCAATAATAACAATCTCACAGTCTGCTAACCTCCAACTGGTGACCCCCTGAAAATGCATGATTATTTCCGTCCATTTATTTAACAATAGTCAAAAAATTCTATGTATTTTACATAAATGTCATAACAATAATTTAAAGATTAAATTTAAATAATTTAATCAGTTTTAGATTATTAACTGAGTTATTTTGTCTCTTCTGGCCTTCCATACACCTCAGGGGGTCACATGATTCTGAAAATTATTTCTTGACTCTCCAGTGGACCCCGCCCCGTTTGGGGAACCCTGGACTAGAGTTTATCCGATCCATCTCCAGAACTTGGCCTGGTCCAGTCTGGGCCCAACAAGAATTGGTTAAAATATATATTTTAAGTCAAAACCAGTAAATATGTAATTGGTTTCTTCTTTTTAAGGAAAAACTATTGAATTCAGTTTCTAGCTTCAGTATTGATTTGATCAGAATGAAATGCCTTAAATGGACTCAAAGATGGCCGATTTCCTCTGGAGCCCATAAACCCTGATGGTTTGGGTCAGAGGGCTTGGTTTGACTCCGCCCACCCAGAATCCATCATGGCTGCCTCCTCATCCTCACCTCCACACTGTGCTTGTCCTGCAAGGCAGACAGATGGAAACAATGCATTAGAGACACACGTCCGTCCGACGGGAGGTCAGAGGGGAAGTCAGTCCAAGGGTGAGCAGCTGAGGTCAGAGGTTAAAAGGGGTCGGGTCCTCACCTCCTCATGTGAGGCGTTCAGGTGCCTCTGCAGCGGGTTGGCGTTGACGCGGTGCTCCTGGCGGTCTTTGGTCAAAGCTTTCTGCGCCACTTCGCGCTCGTGCTCCCTCCTTTCGGCCAGGTGCTTCAGCAGCTCCGCCTCCTGACACTAGAGAGCGCCAGAGAGCATGAGGCTGAGGTCTGATCACCGTGAACGTGGCCCGGCCTCCACTCACCTTCCGCCTCTCCTGCGCAGCGTCCAGCTTCTTCTGGATCTCCGCCAGCGACGGCTTCTGGCGGGGCGGCGTGGTGGCCCTCAGCTCCGGGGCACCGTCGAAGGTCGGCGGCTTCAGGATGACCTCGAAGGCCTGTCCGCTGGCGCGCTTGCTCAGCTCGATGACCTCCATGTCCCGGATGTTGCACAGGTTCAGATCCACCACGCCTGCAAGAAGACCGCTAGCTTTAAGATTCAGAACCTCACTGGTCGACAAACCTGCATTTATTGTTATATCTATATTGAAAAATATAATTTTAGCTGTTAAGAGTCTAAACTGAACGGGTTCAATCAGTTGGGCTCCTGTCAAAAACTAACAGCAGGGATTTAGGTTATTTAGCCTGTTATAAGACAAACAAATGAGGTTTAACTTTTAGAAGTTATATCTTCACCATCTTATTCCTTTAAACATAGAAGTTTAAAACTAACTATTGATATTCAAAGCTGAATATTTCCCTCGGAGTTAGCATAATTCTTAGCTAGCTCTGAGCTAAATATTAGACGATGCGCAGGAGAGGAGCTAAATGTTTCCCTGCTAACTAATTAGTTAAATTATTGAAATTTGTAGTTTCTCAATTAAATATTTAGCTCCAGCCTAAATATTTAACTTGGAGCTCCATATTCAGCTGCAATATAAAAGGTGAAATAATTCTAAATATTAAGCAACATTTACTTAATATTTAGAAAGATAAATATTTAAATTGCAGCTAAATATTTAATTCCAAGCTAAATAATTATCTGGCTAACTAAAGTTGTGGTTTGAAACGCTGACATTTATAAATTAATGAATGAATAACTTGATGAAAGCATGACTATGAAAAATGAACCATCGTGTTTTTCTCTTAAATAACCCAAATTATGGCAATTAATTTTTACTCTGTATCTTTGCAAATTCCAGCCCACAAGTTTCCTCAGGCAGAACGTTGCACTGTGACTGGCTGAGTCTTTCTGGGTTCTGATCCGGATTAGAGAGCGAACCTGAGCCTGGACCGAGCTCTGTTGCAGGAAACTGGACCTGATCTCTGATCAGAGCTACATAAACATTAATTTAATTGACAGTAATGTCTCAGCTGTGAGAACCTGAAACCAGCCGGTTCTGGTTCTGGACCCTAACAGAAGTCAGGATGCTGCTGACCTTCCTGCTTGTTGGCTGTCGGCTCCCTGGGTTGAGGCAGGATGCAGGAGCAGAAGATGGACACAAGGGGGAGCTCTCGCATCTTCTCTCTGTACGCTGGAACATGGAGGAAAACAGAGGGCAGAGTGAAGGAGATGAATCGGACCGGGCCGGGCCGGGCTGGAGAACCTGCTCACCTGTCAGGGTCATGATCCTGCTTTTCTCCGGCAAAGACACTGTGGTGAGGTAGAATCTGTTCCTGAGGATGAGACAAACGGGTCAGAACCACAACAGAACCTCCACAAGGTCCCCTGCTGCAGCAGAGACGCACGAGAACCAGAACCAGGTCCAGAACTAAAATCAGAATTGAACCAGAACTTCCACAAGGCTTCCTGCTGCAGCAGAGACACACCAGAACTAAAACCAGAACCAGAACTCTGGGTCCAAACTGGACTGCCCCGAATTCATCTAAATCTTCCTGTTTTATTTGGATCCAGCTGGAAGTTCTGTTGGTTCTGATTGGATCAGAACCTTTTCTGGCTCTTTTCGCTGAAGCTTTTTTAACTTGTCTGAGTCATTCGGACCTCCAGAAACTTCAGCGCCTTAGACATCCCAGATGTTCTGGTTCTGACCCGAACCGGCCGGTTCTGACTGGGACCAGTTCTGAACCTGCAAGTGAAGCTGCAGAACCAGCAGAACGTCCAGAACCAGAGGGTTTCCTGCATCACTTCTTCATTGCATGAAGTGCACCTGCAGGAAATCCTCCACATTCCCAGTGAAACCAGTGAAACCAGCACCAGTCAGCAGAACCAACACAGAAACATTTTCAGTGCAGAAAAATACAGAAATAGAGGAAATGTGCTGATGAGAGCTATGATGTCATTGTTTTAACGCATCACCTGCAGAACGAGTTCAGAGGAAAACGGCAGAAAGAACAACGGAGAACGAGAGGAAGAGGAGAAGAAGAGGAGAACGAGAGGAAGAGGAGAGGAAGGAAGCAAATAAAGAGAGTGAAGAAGAGTTGTTGTGAGGAACTGACCTGCAGCCTCGCCGCTCTGCTCTCTGCTCTGCTCTGCAGCTCAGCAGCATCAGCTCCACAGCATCTGCATGACATCACCACGCAGCGCTCTGATTGGTCGGCCGAGATGCTGTGCTGGGATTGGTCCAGAGCGGCAGAGGGAGGAGGAGGATGTGTGGGTTCATCTTCATCACTAAGGGAAAACTCTTCATCAGAAACTGGAAACAGGAGAAAAGTTCTGGATGGATTGAACAGAATCTGAATTCAGAACCAGATGTTTGGTCATGATGATGATTATCACAGCTTTAAATGGATCAGGTCAGGTTCTGTTCAGAACCAGCAGCTGATCTGAACCTCAGTAGGTGCTCAGGTTCTGGTTCGGTCCAGAACCAGTTATGGATTCAGCAGAACTTTACAGTCAGAACGTTTCTGTAAAACCCAACCCAAACCAGTAGACTGGTTCTGACTGGGTTTAGATCCAAGCTGAGACACGAGGGGAACATGAGGTTCTGATCCGATCTGGTGCTGACCTGTTCTAGTTCTGATCCAATATTCTGAGTAAATGTCAGCGCTAAAATTAAAGCTGAGAATGAAGCGTTACTCACACTCACACGCACAGTCACACACAGTCACACACAGTCACACACACACAGTCACACACACAGTCACACACACACAGTCACACACACACAGTCACACACAGTCACACACATACAGTCACACACTCACAGTCGCACACACACAGTCACACACAGTCACACTCACAGTCACACACATACAGTCACACACACACAGTCACACACACACAGTCACACACATACAGTCACACACTCACAGTCACACACACACACAGTCACACACACACACCCACTCACAGTCACACACACACACACAGTCACACACACACAGTCACACACTCACACGCACACACACAGTCACACACATACAGTCACACACCCAACCACAGTCACACACACACACCCTACAGTCCACCTACACACACACAGTCACACACAGTCAACACCCACCCACATACAGTTTTCACACTCTTATGCAGGGACCAGTCATCACACACATCATTTCATACAGTCCCACCACAGTATCCTAACACACAACACACACACCACCACAGTACACACACACACTCAATTCCACACACTTAGTCACTAAACACTGACGTCCTGACACTCAAACACATGTTTGTCACTCTTTGGGGACCATGACTTCCATTCATGTTTACACCAACCACAACCCTAACCCATACTACCTAAGAAAATCAATTCACACCTAGTCTAAACTTACCCGACCCAAAAACATTTCCACTTATGGACCAGTTCATCCCCACAACTAGAATTGTCTGAATATGTTCCAAAGTATTAACAACACACTCCACACACACTGAATTTGCTGAATATTTGTATTTTAAACATTGTAGTTGGTGGATGGTGTCTTTAAAACCTTTTGACCTGGAGCAAAACTCAATACATTACAATAGTTTAAAACAAATAAAAGAATATTAAGATAATATCACATGACAATTAAATATAAGTATTCAAATAAATAATTATAAAAGTATCAATAAATTGAATTAATCATTTTTATATATGTTCCAACTCCATTGAAATTTGTTTTACATTCATAAAAAAGATATAAAAAAGTCAGGCATTATTGGGGGAACTCCTGAGGACCCCAGGACCTTTTCCCTTCTCTTCCTTGGCTAACAGGGCTAGCAGCTCTAGTTAGCTTATGTTATTCTTTAGATTTGTCTTCCGTTTTATTCCTATGTTGCTCTTTAGTTCTTTTGACTCAATGATTTTGACAGACGTGACACAAAGTTTGGATACCTAAGTTAGTGCATGCTAGTATATTAAGCTAAGCTACACTGAACAAAAATATAAAGCCCCATGTCAAATATAGGAGTTTTATGAGCATCTGGGTTACATAATATATATAGAGAAACTATATTTTCAGTAGTTACTGATGTTTATGTCGGCGTTGATGACATCGTGGTTCGGCCGTTTGTAGAGGATTGACAGTCACTGGATAGGAGGTCAGGATGAGGAATGTGGTTCTGACCCAGTCGGCTTCCCGGCGTCACACCGATGGACGCCTCACCGTCCAGGAGGCGCGTCGGCCCTCAGACGGTTACGGACGGCCTGAGGGCCGACGCGTCTGTTGTTCAGACCAATAGTCTCATCAGCTGAGGATGAGGAGGATCTGCTGTAGGGCCAGTCTGTTGGATACCAGCTCTTAAAGGGCCGGTGGTCCGATAACGGCTGGCTTTATGACCTCTGACATTTTGGAGCCTTTTATTGTCCAGTCCAAGGATTGTCCAGCTGTTGCTCATTTTGTCTGACCACCCAGTGGACATTACCCACAATGCACTGAGTAAATAACTCACTGACAGAATGTTGAATTAAATATTGTACACATCAAGATAAATTTTACTTTTGTACAATAAAATATCAGTAAACGTTCATTTACAGCTGTTGCCTCCACATGGCAACAATATCTGGCATATTTTTGTTCAGTGTGGCTAACAAAAATGCTAACATTGTTTCCAAAGTTACCATAAACCCAATCCTCGTTCATTTCTGTACAGAAGTTTGATCACTGTTACTTTCCATAGATTAAAATACATTTTTATTGTCTCAACAGAAATGGAGACATTAGAGGAAATATGGACGGATACAGATCCGTCTCATTCACACATATTCCTCATATTTATGTTTATTTCACTTTCTATGGTTACTATTCTGTTACCGTGTCACTTCCATTTTCATAGCGTTCAGTAAAGGTGTTTGTCATTACCTTTGACCTCTAACCCCCTAACAGAATCCCACTGGGTTAAAGAGCTGCTTATCAACAATGTTGGACTGCAGCTCCCATGATGCACTGCAGCAGCTGGCCATGATGTAATGAAGCTGAGTGAGGACCAGCAACAATGAGGTCACCTCCAGCCAATCAGCAGAGAGCGCACCAAGCCCCGCCCCCTGTGTGTGAGCCGACAGCGACGAGTTCAAGGAGCAGCAACAGCATCACCGTACACAACAACACAGCATCGGGTTCCTGCTGCAGAGGGGGAGGGTTCTGGTTCTGGTTCTGACTGACCATCAGAACATCTGGGACGGATGACATCATCATCTCTGTTGGTGAGATGATGTCATTGAGTATGAGGTCACCTCTCTGCTGGGCAGTGATGTCACTGGTTCTGGAGGTTCAGTCCACATCACTGGGATCAGAACTAGGCAGCTGACCGGTTCTGATCCGGTTCAGAACCAGACAGCAGACCGGTTCTGATCCGGTTCAGAACCAGGCAGTAGGCCGGTTCTGATCCGGTCCAGAACCAGGCAGCTGACCGGTTCTGATCCGGTTCAGAACCAGACAGCAGACCGGTTCTGATCCGGTTCAGAACCAGAACCAGGCAGCAGCTCCGTGTGGTTCCATGGTTCTGTTAGTGTCGTGACGCTCCGTGGTTCTGGTCGTGTCCGCGGCCCGCTGAGCGGAGGCCGCCGCCGGCCGCGTGGGCTGAAAGCAGCCGGTGACTCATTCTCCTTCCACGGATGAAACCTCCCACAGCGCCTCCACAGCGCCCCTGCTGGTCACCGCGCGGCGCTGCAGCTGCACAGGCTCACCTGACTGCAGGTACCGTTTCTGCTCACATTTTATTTATATTTATTAAAGCAACTACTAATTTCAACACTGATTAATTCCAATCAGAAATACTTTATTGATCCCAAAGGAAAATTAAATAAATTACATAATAAACAAAAATTTATCATTTTGGGATTTTTAACTATTCAGTTGTTCTTTTATTTTAACGTTCCTTTAATGCTAATTTGATTAAATATAATCATTTTCTTTTCTTTTTGTGCAAAACTGTTAAGAAGCAGAGGTCTTCAATGTGGAGGACATTATAGTTATTCAAAGTGTCGTCTGTCAGAACAGGTTAACATGAACTTAAAATCATGTAATTAACAGCAAATATCTGTACGTCAAATGTTAGGTTTGTGATAATGGTATGATCAGGACATCACTTTTTATTTAAACTCATGTTTTATGTGGTAATAGGCCTTGTTCATTGTGAAACATCATACATAAAAATAAATGCACAGCAGGCTGAGCGTCTGAGGATGAAGAACGGCAGATTCCTGTTGTAAACAGGGAAACGCCTAGAACATGAAATAAATCTAAAATATATTTTCAGAAAAGCATTTTTAATGCAGCAAAATATGCAGATTGTTTAGTGAAGGAATCAACACAGTGAGGCTGATTTATTGGATCAGTTACTGATCAGAACCGCCTGAGAGTCGGTGCTGCATCCCAGGAAAGAGACCCGACTCAGTGTGGTCTGACTCGTTCTCTCAGGATTTAACGAGGCTTAATGATTGTGATGTTCCTGCAGGAGTGGGCCTATGGTTCTGATCCAGAACCTTCCAGAACCTTCCATTCCTCCTCCATTCATGCTGAAGCTCTGAATGAAAGCAGCCGGTCCGCCCACAGCCATCTGCCGTGCCGCTGGCGCCCACGCGCCGCGCTTAGATCCGGCAGCATGGCGGAGGCGAGCCGCTGACTCACTGCACTCAGCACACACACCGCGCACGCAGCGCGCACGCCCCCATGTTGCCCAGCTGCCAGCACGAAGAGAAGAAGTTCAAACTGCAGAAAACATCCAGACAGAAGTAAAGAGTTTTCTGTCTTAAATCGGATCATCCACTTGAACACGGTGTCGAAACCTTTTGCAATAAGGGGCAAAATCAGTAAACATGTGGCCCACAAGGAAGTATTTTTAAAAACTTTGTCCCTTTTATGTTTTACAGCCTCAATAATTAACACAAAATCTTAAAATTTTATAGAGAGAACAGAACATTGCACCGTTCTTGCGTTTAGTTTTAATTTGGGAGGCAAGATTTGCTTTTGAGTAAAATTAAGACAATAATTGTGGTTCTAGTCACTAAAATCAATATGATTGCAATGAATAAATTTTTTAAAAATGCTATGTTTGATGAAAGTGTCTGTGTGAATCAACCAGCTGGTCAGATCTGTTCCGTTCTAAAACTGTTGAAACGTTTAACCTGGTGAATCACATTTACAGCATTTATTAAAAATACTCTGTGAGAACCAGCAGGTGAGACCAGTCTGCTGTTTTCTCCCTGGAAACTCAGAACATGATGTGTGTGTTTTCGTCCCACCGTGTTGGACACAGGCTGCAGCTCTGCTTTATTTCAGTTCCTTCACAAAGTTCTGGTATAAAAATAAAACTTGTTTTCCTCTGAGTGATGAACCAGCCAATCAGCCGCTCCAAATCAGTCCATGTCATCGGTCAGGGCACATCGGGTGTGGCGCACTTCCTGTTCCGCACCTGAACAACTTCCTTCCTCTCCTTCAGGAAGTTCCCGAAGGCGTTGCTCTCTTTGCTCTCCTCGGTGGCTACAGACAGAAACACGGAAAAGTTTAGGAACGCACAGCAACAATCGGGAACATCAGGAACGCTTCGCAACGTTCGGGAATGTTAGGAATAATCGGCTCTCGCTGTTTTCTCACCGGAGTGATCGATGTCGTCCGTGTCGTCTGGCTCTTCCTCGCTGTCGTCACGGTTACCGCGGGTCATGATGAGGTCGCTGGGCCCTGCGACATCGGCTTCCTCTGCGATAGGAAGAAGCATGTCGGAACCGGACCAGAACCAGGCCGTCCTGTGGGGCAGTTCTGTACTCTACCTGCAGACGGGGTGGGAGACATGTTCACCGCCCCCAGGTCCTTCCTGAGGCGCTCCAGCTGCTCCTGCTGCTTCCTGCTCTGCGCCGCCACCTGGTGGACAGGAGGACTGTTCACAACCACAACCAGAACCGACACAGAGCAGAACCGGAGCCAGAACTCACCAGCTGCCGCCGTAGACGCTCGTACTCCGGCCGGTAGTCCCTGAGGAGACGAGACCATCAGAATCCGACTTCTGACCCCGACCAGAACAAACTGGACTAGAACCAACTGTGTAGGTTTTAGTCTGACTCACCTGTGGTACTCCTCGGCTGCCTCCTCCACCTGCGTGAACAGCTGGTCCAGCCCACTTCCCGTCACCGCGGAAACGCCTACCACCTGCCGACACAGCCCAAACATCAGTCAGAACCAAAAACCGGACCGTCTGGGACCGGTCCGGTCCATACCCTCAGACTTGTGTAGAACTCGTCCAGAACCAGGCTCATGGACCGGGTCAGGTTGCTGACGTAGGACGTCTCCTGATTCAGAGCGTCCTGGAACGCCTCGAAGTCCTGCATCCACTCCACGGCGAAGCTGTGCTCGATGATGTCCGTCTGCAGCCAGGGGTCAAAGGTTAACATGGGGTTGACAGGAGGGCACAACAACAACAACCAGGAAACAGCTGACCTTGTTCATGGCCACGATGAAAGGCAGCTTGGTCTTATAGAGGATGCTGGGAGAGAGAAGAGACCATCAGAACCCAATCTGATCCAGATCCAGAACCCAAAGCAAGCTCTGGTCTGGAATGAGTTTAATCTGGTCCTGCCGCGCCCTCTGCTGGTTCACATGAGGAACTGCAGATGTTTTTATTCACTTCAGCTTCTTTAATAAGTATTAAACATTTTACTGCCTAAAAGATTTAGATTTGTTCACTAATGAACTGATGAACAGGAAGAGGATTTTCAAATTAAATGTTTTAGATGGATTATTTTACTCTAAACTAAAGCTTTGCAACTTTTATAAAAATATTTATCAATAGTCGGCATGACGTCAGTTTATGAGACATAGCATGGGGAAGAGTCTGTATAGCAGATACACCAGTGTGATTGACAGCGCCTACCGGCTGATTGGTTGTTTACAGTTAGAACCGGCAGGTCGACAGGAGTTTGATTTTTTTTTTTTTTTTTTTTCTTTACGTCTCAGCTTAACAAATATGTTACAAGCATTTTTCTAAAAGGTACTGCAGCTTTAAGGATCAGAGTGACCCACTCTGATCCTTAAAGCTCAGAGTGTTTTTTAGAACCAGAACCGGGTCGGTACCTGCAGGCGTACAGCATGTTGGACATGAAGGTGACGGGGTGGACGCTGCGGGACGTGTCCATCACGTAGACGACCACGCAGGGGAACGTGGAAGCCTGGAGAACACAAGCAGCTCTGGGTCAGAACCGGGCCGGGCCAGAACCAGGACCCACCAGAACCAGAACCCACCAGAGCCTCAGTGATGATGGTTCCTGATGCCGACCAGGTGAAGACTTCGATCTGACCCGGCGTGTCGATCAGGACAAACCTGCGGAGACATCAGCAGCAGAACTTCAGGTTCTGGACCCAAACAGAACCGGTACACTGGGTCAGGAGCAGTTGGTACCGACCGGTGGTTGTGACGCTTCTTCTCGATGAACTGCATCACCTGAACGACACCAGAACACAGAAACCCATTGATTAGCAGATCCAGATGCAATAAGAGATTCTTGTACCGAATCGGGTCCGATCAGAGGTGATAGCAGAACCGGATACTCTGGACCGGGTCGGGTCACCTGGTCGAAGCGCGTGGCAAACAGGTTGAGCGCAGTGACGATGCCGCCGTTCGGGCCCAGTCCGTACTGCTTCATCACCTCCTTGTAGTTCACCGTGTCCCGGATGTCTGAGGGACAGAGGACAGGATGAGGACAGGGTACACCGTCCAGAACCGGAACCAGGCAGAACCGGAAGCCAGAGCTCACCGATGTTGGCCGGAAACGGAACCTCGTGCACGGCCGGGTCCAGGTTGATGATGTAAGGAGGCGAATTCTGAGCATGGAGGTGAGCAGTCAGTCTCTGCGGGACAAACACAGGCTGGTAACCAGGCAACCTGGTAACCAAGCAACCCGGTAACCTGGTAACCAATGCCCTGATCAGCAGCTGGTTGGGATCAGAACCTGTTCTGAAAACGAGCAGAATGTAAAACAATTACAAGGGGAGGGAAACTCCAGGCCTGCAGGCCTAATGCAACTTTTAGTGTGTTGTCTCTACTTCAACACACTAATGACGTCATTAGCAGGACTCTGGAGAACCTGACTGGACCGGGACCAGGGAGACACCGGTCCTCCAGGACCAGGACTGCCCACCCTGATGTAGGAGCTGCTGAGGTTCTGGTGGGTCTACAGAACTCAGTGCAACTCTTCTCTGAGTCCACTGAGGCCGGAACCATCAGAACCAAACCGAACCTGAGAACCAGAAGCAGAACGTCACAGGGTCCAACGGGACTCTCTGAGCAGAACCCGAATCTGTTTAACCCGTTCTGGACCCGTTCCCAGGCGGAACCGGTTGGAAACGCGGCCCAGATGAAACCCAGCCTGCGCTGCCGAGGGCTTCACGCGTGGATGCGGAGCTGTCACGCGCTGCCTCACCTGGACAAAGGTGGTCTTTCCGGACCCCGCCATGCCCAGCACGATGAGACACACCGGGGAGTCTGGACCCGGACTCGAACCTCCCTCCGCTCCCGGTGCCGAACTTTCTCTGCTCTCCAGAGAATCCACTGATGCCGCTGCCGCCATGTTGGTGGATGGCCGTAAACAGGCAGGCTGTGCCGTAAAACAGGACGCGACGAGCCGCTTTGGCCAGCAGGTGGCGCCAAGGCGCGATGACGATGTAGAAAACATGCAGAAAAACACAAATCAATTTAAACATTTCAAAAAAGAGGCAAGAAAACTACATATGTAAAAAAAAAAAATATATATATATATATATATATATATAAATTTAATATTAAATATTTTGTAATTTTTTCTTTCAGGATTTTACCAGTTTAATATTTGTTGATAAATTTCTTACAAACATCTAAAGCTGATCAGCCTGGTGAAGGTTCAGGTGAAGACATGAACACTGCATTCCTCACCTGGTTACCATAGCAGCCGACTGTCAAACAATAATGTGAGAATAAAAACTATCGTGCTGTCAGCCAGTTAAGGTTGAACTGATCATCAGAAGTATTTCTTTTTGTCTGATTTGCTGCTGAGCCAGGAGACCTTAACTCGTTAATTAACTCGTTGAGGCGGGACGCCATGCCACACTTTTTTTAAGGCTTAAAAAAGTCACTTGTGTAATAATTGTAAATAATGAGTTTCACTTTTGAAATGTATTTCATGTTATTCTAAGTCAAAGCTTTAAAACAGGAACAAACAGAAACCTGGCCAGCTTTAGTTTGTGGTTTGAAATATTTAACGTGTAACTGGTTGCAGTCAGACTTGGTGTCGCCGTTCAGAACATCCGTCCACGGATCGGATCAGCAGGACCGGACGAGGCCCGACGGACTGAAGTGAGTTCAGCAGATATCTGCGACTCGTCCGCTCTCCACGGAAACGCTCGCTGATACCTGGTTCCCATGACAACAGACTGATAACTTTCAGTTCCTGCCCTGCTGAGGCAGGATGTGAAAAGTCGTGGCGGTGAGATGACCCCGCTGTTTTTATCGGCTTGTTTTGTTCCAAACATGAAGACATTGCCGCTCTTCTCACGGAGTCGATAACGGAGCAGCAGAACAAACTCAGACAGAAATGAAGCAGGAAGCTGAAGAGAAAAGAGAAGTTCAGGCTGAAGCTGATCCTGGTCTCAACCTGAGAGACGACAGAAACATCTGGAATCCTGATCAGCACAGAACAACATCACACAGGAAACATGATCCACACAGACTGAGAGTACGACTGCAAACCGCCCAGAACACTGCGGACTGATCGATCACTAGACCTGATCGATCACTAGACCTGATCAATCACTACAGACCTGATCAATCACTACAGACCTGATCGATCACTAGACCTGATCGATCACTAGACCTGATCAATCACTAGACCTGATCAATCACTACAGACCTGATCGATCACTAGACCTGATCGATCACTAGACCTGATCAATCACTACAGTCCTGATCGATCACTAGACCTGATCGATCACTAGACCTGATCAATCACTACAGACCTGATCGATCACTAGACCTGATCGATCACTAGACCTGATCAATCACTACAGACCTGATCGATCACTAGACCTGATCAATCACTAGACCTGATCAATCACTACAGACCTGATCGATCACTAGACCTGATCGATTACTGCAAACCTGATCGATCACTACAGACCTGATCGATCACTAGACCTGATCGATTACTGCAAACCTGATCGATTACTAGAGACCTGATCGATTACTGCAAACCTGATCGATCACCGCAGACCTGATCGATCACTACAAACCTGATAGTCTCTGATGATCATTAGATTTTATTCTGAGGTTGGAACCAGATGACCCGGTTCGGTCCAATCAGATCCTGGAACTCAGCAGCTTTGTCCTGCCTGTTTCCATGGAGACAGTTTACCATAAACTGAGAGGAAGTGCTTTTTGGTGTGAGGCGTTCGCTGACCTCCATGGAGCGCGGGGCGTTTACAGCTCCGTGGCGTCCAGAGTAATCAAACGATGATGAAGAGCTTCCTGTTTACTCTTTATCTCCTCGGACTCTGCAGGTTCTGAGTCGGGCTTTGCTTCGGTTCCGGCCGGATCGGGTCAGACCGGCTGCTCCTTCAGGGACTGCAGGTCGGAACCAGAATTGATCTACTTCCTAAGTCACAAACATGAAGTCCATCTTCCATGTGATAACGTTGTTGTTTTCCAAACGGTTCCGGTCTAGAACCTCCGGGTCCAACCGGACACTGGTCAGGGACAGGCTCACGATAAGAAGTCCAGGAATGACCTGGTTCTGATTAAACTGGACTCTGATTCCTGGAACGTGTCGGAGCGGGATCAGCAGCTGGTCACCAGCAGCCATTTCCCGGTTCTGGTTCTACTGGGCTGTGAAGCTGAAGGCGGCCCAGTAGAACCAGTTTGGGTTTCATTCTGAATTCTGATTGGCTGAGACCCAGAAAACCAACCAGGAAGAACCTTCAGCATGTTGCTGAACTCCCTCATCCATCCCTCCATCCAACCAAACATCCAACCATCCATCTAACCAAACATCCAACCATACATCCATCCAAACATCCAACCATCCAACCACCCATCCAAACATCCAACCATCCATCCATCCAACCAACCATCCAACCAAACATCCAACCATCCATCCAACCAAACATCCAACCAAACATCCAACCATCCATCCATCCATCCAAACATCCAACCATCCATCCATCCAACCAAACATCCAACCATCCAACCAAACATCCAACCATCCATCCAACCAAACGTCCAACCATACATCCAACCATCCATCCATACATCCAACCAAACATCCAACCATACATCCAAACATCCAACCATCCATGCAAACATCAATCCATCCATCCAACCATACACAACCATCCATCCAAACATCCATTCATCCATCCAACCATCCATCCAAACATCAAACCATCCATCCATTCAAACATCCAACCATCCATCCAACCATCCATCCATCCATCCATCCAACCATCCATCCATCCAAACATCCAGCCATCCAACCAAACATCCATCCATCCAACCAAACATCCAACCATCCAACCAAACATCCAAGCATCCATCCCTCCATCCAACCATACATCCAACCATCCATCCATCCATACATCCAACCAAACATCCATCCATCCAACCAAACATCCATCCATCCATCCAAACATCCAACCAAACATCCAACCATCCAACCAAAAATCCAACCATCCATCCAACAATCCATCCAACCAAACATCCATCCAACCAAACATCCAACCATCCATCCATCCAACCAAACATCCAGCCATCCAACCAAACATCCATCCATCCAACCAAACATCCAACCATCCATCCAACCAAACATCCAGCCATCCATCCATCCATCCATCCAACCAAACATCCATCCATCCATCCAAACATCCATCCAACCATCCAAACATCCAACCAAACATCCATCCAACCAACCATCCATCCATCCAACCAAACATCCATTCATCCAACCATCCAAACAAACATCCAACCATCCATTCATCCATCAATTCATCCAACCATCCATTCATCCATCAATTCATCCAACCAACCATTCATCCAACCATCCATCCAACCAACCAACCAAACATCCAACCATCCAACCAACCATCCAACCATCCAATCAAACATCCAACCATCCAAACAACATCCAACCATCCATTCATCCATCAATTCATCCAACCAACCATTCATCCATCCATTCATCCAACCATCCATCCAACCAACCAACCAACCATCCAACCAAACATCCAACCAACCATCCAACCATCCAATCAAACATCCAACCATCCAAATAAACATCCAACCATCCAAACAAACATCCAACCATCCATTCATCCATCCAACCAAACATCCATTCATCCATCCAGCCAACCATCCATCCATCCAACCAAACATCCATCCATCCAACCAACCAACCATCCATCCAACCATCCATTCATCCATCCATTCATCCAACCATCCATCCATCCAACCAAACATCCAACCATCCATTCATCCATCCATCCAACCAAACAAACATCCAACCATCCATTCATCCAACCAACCATTTATCCATCCATTCATCCAACCAACCAACCAAACAGCCAACAATCCAACCATCCATTCATCCAACCATCCATCCATCCATTCATCCAACCATCCATCCAACCAACCAACCAAACATCCAACCAACCAAACATCCAACCATCCATTCATCCATCCATCCAACCAAATATCCAACCATCCATTCATCCATCCATTCATCCAACCAACCATTCATCCATCCATTCATCCAACCATCCATCCAACCAACCAACCAAACAGCCAACAATCCAACCATCCATCCAACCAACCAAACATCCAACCATCCATTCATCCATCCATCCATCCATCCATCCGTTGCAGTTGTGCTAACACGAGTTGGTTAGTAAATAAAACTGCCACAAACTTCCTCCAGCAGATATTATTGATCAGAAATCAAAGCTGTGTTTTTTCAGAAGGTCATGTGACATTATCAGTTTTAAATTAGTTTTATTTATCAGAGGGCAGAATGGCTGCTGAGCCTCAGCTGTCATCCAACCGCTAGAAAAACAGGGATGAAAACAAAACCTTGCGTTTCTATGGTTTTACTTTTTATGGCTGTAGGAGGAAAATGTTTTACTCTGAAAACTGATGACAACTTTCCTCCAAAAGACAAGTGGAAATCCTGTTGGATTCAGAACGAGGATGATCAACTTTCCCACCTTGTCGAAGCTTTAATGTTTCGAAGGTACAGAAGGAAACGACACAAAAACCTGTAAAGATGTTTCACCAGATGGAAACAAGATGGAGGCGTCAGATTTTAGTGTTGGAGGATTTGTCTTTAGTCTTTGGCTAAAGACCAGGAGCCATTTCTGCTGCTAGCGCTAGGCTAGCACGTTAGCTTTGGCTGTATTTACCCAGAATGCCCTGTGCTGTAGTCCACTTCCTGCTTTTGGTGCGGTCTCTGGTCCACTTGGCGTGTACATTCAAACCGAACCCAGACCGAGGTTTGGAGGACCAGAGGTCAGAGGTCGACTAGCATTCACACCAACCAGACCGGACTTTATAGCAAATGTACTGTAGTCGGGTTAAAGCGGACTGAACTGGTTTGGTGGGAATGATAGCAGCGTCATAGAGACATGCAGCCTTATTTTCTACGGTTCGCCCCCTGATGCCGCCCTGGCAGAGAGCCGTGTTGGTCATAGGGTCAACACGGTCAGAGGTCAGCTCCGGGCTGTTTCGTCAGTCTTTGCTGTGTTTCCATGTTTTCCGGACTGGACTGCCAGCACCCCGGTCCGGTCGTCCGGGTCTGCAGAGCGACATCTGATGTGGCAGGAACCAGCTGGCTGATGGAGAGGGCAGGGAGGTCATGACTTCCAGCTGCCTGGAGCTGAGAGGGGGACGCACAGGTACGACCCCACCTGACCCGGTTCTGGAGGTTCTGTGAGTCCGGAGCAGCAGGAACCAGCAGCAGGTCCAGCAGGACCGTTTGGACCGGTTCTGCTCAGAGAGAATCATCTGTCTCGCTGAACCCAAGGATTGACACAGATTGGGTGACTTTGGTTTCACGGTGGTTTGGGTTTCTTGTGGTTCTGAACGGTCTGGTTCTGTTGGCTCTGTGTTCCATTAGCGCAGTGTTTCTCCATTCCGGTCCTCGCGCCCCCTGCCCTCCATGTTTTCAGTGTTTCCCTGATGCCACACCTGGATTGAATATGTGGGAGATTAACAGGCTTCATGCGATCATTTGAATCAGCTGTTCTGGAACAGAGGCGCATCTAAAACATGCAGAGCAGGAGGCTGAGGACTGGAACTGAGAAACGCTGCATTAGCAGGAGATCGTTTTGGGTTTTCTGTTTGTTTTCCTTCTCGTCTCTCTGGTTCTGCTTGTTTTCATCAGTTTTGCTCTGTGTTGCTCTTCCTCCTTCCAGGATTTCTTGGTGATTTATTGGACCCGGTCTGTGGTTCTGCCTGGCCCGGCTGCGCTCTGACTCTGTGTGTCCTGAGCCCGGTTCGGTGTTGCGGTGTTAATTTGGTCTTGGTGGTTTTGGGTTTCTGCTGTTTGCTTTCAGGGCGGGGCTGAGGTTTGGACTGGAGGAAACATCCAGAACATTTTCCTGACCCGACCCGTTTCACCCTGAGGATGATGAAACTCAGCTGCGTTCAGAACGCCTCTGCAGCTCGGACGTTTCTCCACCTGAAGCTCCGCCGCCGGGGTGCGGCGCGGGAAAACCCAAATAAACAGGAACAGCTGAGTGGAAACAGCCGGCCGGGCCAGGTACGTCCAGCTCCCTCTGCTAGCTGGTTTACATTAGCCTCCTCCACAGCGCCGCAGGATAAATACGGAGCCGTTTCTGTTTAAACACGAGCAGCCTGAACTGGACCGCCGTCCTGGCACCGATGCAGGACAACTGGGAACACTGGGAACCACAATGACTCCCTGAAACAAACCGTGGAGAAAAGAAATAAAAACTAATGTTTGGGAGAAGTTTAGAACACCTGAACGTCACCTGAACGTCACAGAAACATAGTTTGTGGTTTGTTGGTAAATGTGTGAACTTTGATCCCTCCTATGGTTTGTCAGTCTCATCTTCCTCTTCTGCTCCTCTTCCTCAGCCGTAGCTCCTCCCCTTCCTCAGATGTTTCCTCCTCAGCTGAAGTCGGGTGAATTTGTGGCGACTGTTTCGTGGAGCCTCAGATTCCTGACCCGCTTTCGGCCGCCGCACATTCCCAAACATCCCAAACATTCCACAGCATTCCTGGCGGCCATGATGGATGAGCCTCCAGCACGCCGCGCCACGCCGGGTCAGGCTGACGTTCAGAACCCGGCTGCAGACCCACTTCCTCTTCCTGTGAGAAAGGAAGTCAGGTTCTGGGTTTCTGGTTCTGGTCGGGCCCAAAACTTTCTGACGTTTCTTCTTCTGTGGTTTCTGTTGAAGCATCATTCGCAGCATTCCGGCCTCTGCTGCGACCTTTGACCTGGAAACCAGAGAACCTCCTGGCTGTAGCAGAACCAGGTCCGGTTTGCCTGCAGGCCGTCCAGGTGAGGGGGCGGAGCATGAGGGGTCACGAGGTCAGATGACCTGAAGCAGGACCGGGTTGGTTCTGATCAGTGATGGTTCTGCAGATCTCCTCTCTGGTTCTGAACCCGTCCTGCTGGGTTCTGATGTTTGATCAACAGACAGAACCTTCAGGTTCTGGTTCAGACCCGCTGACTCAGTTCTGATCCTACAGGTGGAACAGATGCACTCTGGGTAACTTCAGCCATTCAGGGTTCTGGTCCAGACAGACAGAACTAGTGGATCAGGCTGGACCCAATTGGACCTGCAACAGAACACGATCTGAGCTCCATCTGACAGAAGAACAGCTCCCATTATCTGGTTCTGGACCTGGTTCTGGACCAGGACCACTGCAGTGGGCGTGATCTCATCAGAACCAAGGACCTAAAAAGGCTGGTTCTGGTTCGGTTCTGGTTCAGACTGTGGAGCCTCTTATGGGCAAATCTTGGGAAGTCAGAGCGACTTCAGTCAGAGGCTTCTTCAGAGTCACTGCAGCACAGACTGCTACAGGAGATCATCTACAATAACTGAGCCAAAATAATTAATTTCACTTTGAGATTAATACATTATTTTTTCATTTGAATTAAACCTGGATACCTGGGCTCGGGTCAGAACCCGGGTGGGTCGGAACCGGTTGGGGGTTAAATGTCATCCTGAGGAAACTCCGTTTTTTTATTTGGTGTGTTAATAAGTAATGACACTGAAAATAGGAAGCAGCCGGATGCATGACCCGAACCGAGACGAACCTCTTCGGACTCAACCCGGTCCAGGTGTGGCTGCAGCCGCCCGGCTCCGGTTTCTCCTCCGGCGTGGGCGGGGTCAGTGATGAAGAGGAGGAGCAGCTGGTCTCGGTTCAGTCTGTCGCAACTTTTTCCTCTCTTTTGTTTCTCAGATTCTGATGGACCCTCGGCAGCTCACCGAACCGGGCCAAAGCGGGTCGAAGGCAGGATAGGAGTGGGTCCGAGCGGGATCAGCGCGCTGCGGTTTTCCGCTGTGGATCTGGACTCTGTTTGGATCAGAACCGTGTCATGAATCGGTAGGACTGACTTCTCGGAACTTTTTTGCCGTCTCCATGGAGATGAGGGATATTCCCGCCATCTAAGCAGTTGATCAGGTGCTGATCAGGGATCGATAGCCTCATTGATTGTATTGATCGGGATGGGCGCGCTCCCGTTGCTTTTGCTCGTGCTCTGGATTTGCGAGCACGCCAGGAGCACGTTCCCGATGCGCGCCTCCTACAGCCTGTACGCCGGCGGGCGCGCGCACGCGCACGGAGCCCGCGCGGCCAGCAGACACAGGTAAGGTGACACGTGCACGGAAACGGTGATGATGATGATGAGGGGGTGATGACGTCATTGAGCGCGTGCACGTGTGTGTAGAAATCTGTTGATTTAAGTTTAAAACCTTCCAGAACCAGAACCAGAACCTTTCTGATGGTGGGTGAAACTGAGGGAGGGCTGCTGGTTGGAAACTGGTTCTGGTTCCGTCTGCTGAGACGGTTCTGACAAACGGGCTGCAGGTCCAAGTTCTGGCTGAGTCAGACCTTCTGCTGGGTCAGAGAACCAGGAGGTTCTTCGCTTCGTGTGGCGGTTCTGATCCGGAGCAATGATGTCGTTTGGGTTGGGTTCGTGTTCTGATGTCACTCATTCCTGAAACATTATCCCATGGTTCTGCTGGGACTGGGTCGGAACTGCTTCCATTGCTTTCTCTACATAAACACTGAAAGCAAACATGGAGACATTGGATCCGGATCTCAGAACCCGTACAGAACCAAAATGTTCTGTTGGACCAGCATGGCTCTGGTGGACAGAGAGCCGAACCGGGAAGCCGGTTCTGGAAGTCCAGAACTTCCTATCCAGTGGATTTGACCAGAAGCAGGAACTTCTGGTAAAATCGGGTCGGGTCGGTCGGTCAGTCATTCCTCTGGAGCCAAATGGGATATTTAGTTTGTAAAATACAAAGAAATTATTCAATTTAGTTCATTGAGACACTGAACTGAACTGAAAATAACCTGGTTCTGTTGAGAGAGTTTACTCTGACCCGTCTGACCCGACGTGCTGGTACCTCCACCTGCACCGAATCGCCAGCCCAGACTGCGCTGATGAAGCTGATGAAGACGAGCAGCTGCTCAGATATTTCAGGAATTTATCAACAGATAGTCCCGACGTTGTCAGTGTGAGCAGCTCATGAATCTGCTGCAGCCGAATCAAACGTTTCGAACTCAGAAGAAATTCTGCAGATTTCTAAGATGTGAAATAAATCAGTGAAATAGTGAAATGAGCCTTTAGTCTGGGACCTCCAGAGAAACCGTCAATAGGCAACAGGCAGAACCGTCTGCAGACCTGAGACCCGATTAGTCTGAGCCGGCGATAGTGGGACGGTGGTTCAATGGGTCGGTGGTCTAGTGGGCCCAGGTTGAGGCCGTGGAGGAGCTGTCGTGCTGTCTCGCACTCAAGCCACACGCTGTTGTTTTTCGCCTCCCACTGAGGCATATGAAATACTTCCTCTACCTCTGAAAAGAGGTGCAACTGCAGAAATCCAAAAGTCTCATCCCAGAAAGCCAAGACAACCAAAACAAACTCTGCTTTAATAAGGGCAGTTTAAAAAAACGCCCTTATTAAAAACTCAACAGTCACAAAACAGAAAATCTTGCTGTCTGCTAGTGCTGCATACATTTAATGTTCAGTTTGTTTTATCCTGAGCTTTTGTTCATTTGGTTCCATGCTGTGCTGTAGATTCAGACAACTGGTTCAGAATGGAGAATTGAACATCTCCACCACTGGTCCAACACCGTCCTCCACCCTCCTGGTCTCTATGGAAACAGAGGCTGTTGAGACGTGTCTGTCTTTCTCGACAAAAACATGCCAACACAGAGACACATTCATCATGACCTGCTGACCTCACCACAAGTTTCATGTGACATTAAGCTCTCTCAGGAACAACAAGTCTTCTTCTCCAGACCTTAGAGAGCCTCAACAGTCAGAAACTAGTCAGGGACCAGTCAGGAATGAGGTCAGGGACCAGTCAGAGACCAGTGAGGGACCAGTCAGGAACCAGTAAGAGACCAGTCAGGGACCAGTCAGGAATCAGTCAGGGACCAGTCGGGAATGAGGTCAGGGACCAGTCAGAGACCAGTGAGGGACCAGTGAGGAACCAGTCAGGAACCAGTAAGGGACCAGTCAGGAACCAGTGAGGAACCAGTGAGGAACCAGTGAGGAACCAGTGAGGAACCAGTAAGGACCAGTCAGGGACCAGTCAGGACCAGTCAGGGAACCAGGAGGAACCAGTAGGACCAGTAGGAACCCGTGAGGGACCAGTCAGGGACCAGTCAGGGACCAGTAGGACCAGTAGGAACCAGTAGGGACCAGTGAGGAACCAGGAGGGACCGTCAGGAACCAGTCGGGAAGTCAGGGACCAGTCAGGGACCAGTGAGGGACCAGTAAGGGACCAGTAAGAGACCAGTCAGGGACCAGTCAGAAACTAGTCGGGACCAGTCGGGATGAGGTCAGGGACCAGTCAGGACCAGTAGGGACCAGTGAGGAACCAGTAGGAACCAGTAAGGGACCAGTCAGGGAACCAGTAGGAACCATGGGAACCAGGAGGGACCAGTAGGACCAGTCAGGGACCAGTCAGGGACCAGTCAGGAACCAGTGAGGAACCAGTGAGGGGACCAGAGGAACAGCAGGACCAGTAGGGACCAGTAGGGACCAGTAGGGACCCAGTAGGGAACCAGTAGGACCCAGTAGGGACCAGTAGTGACCCAGTAGGGACCAGTAGGGACCCAGTAGGGACCAGTAGGAACCAGTAAGAGACCAGTCAGGGACCAGTCAGGAATAGTCGGGACCAGTCGGGAAGGTAGGACCAGTAGAGACCAGTAGGGACCAGTCAGGAACCAGTAAGGACCAGTAGGGACCAGTAGGAACCATGGGACCAGTCGGAATGGGTCAGGGACCAGTCAGGACCATGAGGCCATAGGAACCAGTAGGAACCAGTAAGGGACCAGTAAGGAACCAGTAAGGAACCAGTGAGGGACCAGTAAGGGACCAGTAAGGGACCAGTCAGGGACCAGTCAGGGCCCAGTAGGACCAGTAGGAACCAGTAGGAACCAGTAGGACCAGTAGGGACCAGTAGGACCAGGAGGACCAGTCAGGGCCAGTCAGGAACCAGTGAGGAACCAGTAGGAACCAGTAAGGGACCAGTCAGGGACCAGTCAGGGACCAGTCAGGGACCAGTGAGGAACCAGTCAGGAACCAGTCAGGGACCAGTGAGGAACCAGTGAGGGACCAGTCAGGGACCAGTCAGGGACCAGTCAGGGACCAGTCAGGAACCAGTGAGGAACCAGTGAGGAACCAGTGAGGAACCAGTGAGGAACCAGTCAGGGACCAGTCAGGGACCAGTCAGGGACCAGTCAGGGACCAGTCAGGAACCAGTGAGGAACCAGTGAGGAACCAGTGAGGGACCAGTGAGGAACCAGTGAGGGACCAGTCAGGGACCAGTCAGGAACCAGTGAGGAACCAGTGAGGACCAGTGAGGAACCAGTCAGGGACCAGTCAGGGACCAGTCAGGGACCAGTCAGGACCAGTGAGGAACCAGTCAGGGACCAGTCAAGGACCAGTCAGGAACCAGTGAGGAACCAGTGAGGAACCAGTGAGGGACCAGTGAGGAACCAGTGAGGGACCAGTCAGGGACCAGTCAGGAACCAGTGAGGAACCAGTGAGGAACCAGGGAACCAGTTTGATGTTTTGGACCGGTCGGATGCTGCCGGCGGCTGGATTTGGACCTGAATGATTTCTTCTTCTTTCCTGGATGTTGTGTTTGTTGTGTTGTACTGCCGGAGCTAAAACTGAACCATCAACTGTGACGTTCCAGAACTGGATCAGAACCAGAACTGGATCAGAACCAGAACCCGCTCTTTAAACCGTGTGTCTGTCTTGAAGGAACTGGTGCGCGTTCGTCCTCACGAAGACGGTGAGCTGCGTGGTGGAGGACGGCGTGGAGACCTACGTGAAGCCCGACTACCACCCGTGCAGCTGGGGCAGCGCCCAGTGCAGCCGGGTCGTGGTGTGAGTGACCTCTGACCCATTTCTGACCCTTCCCTCTCAGAACCTGCACGCTGAGCCTCCATGTTTGGTGTCTCCGCAGCTACCGGACCTACATGAGGCCGCGCTACAAAGTGGCCTACAAAACCGTGACGGAGATGGAGTGGAAGTGTTGCCATGGTTACAGCGGAGAGGACTGCAGCGTCAGTCCGGCTGGCGGCGGAGCAGGAAGTCACACGTCCAACGGAGCGGGGACAGGAAGTGGTTCTGGAATTGGACAAAATGGAGGTAACAAAGAGTCTGATCTTTGCCACTAGGTGGCGATGTTGGCATTGTGTCTACACAAATAATAGATACTACTGCCAAGTCCCTAAATATTAAAACAATTTGTTTTTAATCTAAGAGGCTTTGATTAAATGTCACTAAAACTGACATGCAAGAGGTGAAAACGATGTTTGTATAGTTACATAGTCAAACATTAAAGGGATCCTCGATTAGTCATAAAAATAAACCTTATTTGGGAAATATTTACCTTAGATGTAAAAACAATACAGTAATAATTCTGTAGGTTATTTAGTTTTCAGACATTTTAATAAAATCTTGTACAGGAATGTCGCCATGTTGTTCACGCTGCAATGCATTCTGGGTAAATGACGTGTAGCGGTCCAACTGGCTCCTCCAGTGATGAGTAACGTTATTAAGGCTTTTTAATTTGGACCGGAGCATTGAAACCGACCAGAACCAGAAATAGCAGGTGATGATGAGGAGGAGCAAATAGAGGAAGAGTTGGCCGCTGCTGCTGCCTTCAGCTTCACAGTGAAACAATGAATGAGACTCACTGCGTGGTCCGGTTCCTGGTTCTGGAGCTCTGAGTCCGGTTCGGCAACAGCTGCTACAGGTGGTGGTCTCACATTCAGCACCGGTGATCCGAGAAGAACCTGCTGCAGCTAACAGGAAGTGGGACGGACCGCCGTCAGTCTCAGACCTTATACGGAAATGGGACCATTGCACTCCGGAAGTGAAGGGGGCGCTATTTCTGTATTATCCACGGTCTCCCGTGTT
The DNA here is from genome assembly GCA_010277075.1 of Poeciliopsis retropinna. Taxonomy (NCBI): domain Eukaryota; kingdom Metazoa; phylum Chordata; class Actinopteri; order Cyprinodontiformes; family Poeciliidae; genus Poeciliopsis; species Poeciliopsis retropinna. Next base: position 701,667 of record VMRM01000006.1, read on the forward strand.
TACTTTCTATTTAATAAGGATGCTAGAGATCATATTAGCAAGCTAAATATTTAGTTTATAAAGAAACATTTGGCTCCAAAATAAAAATTTAGTTTACAGTTAGTGTATGATATTTAGGTTTAAATTCTTCTAAATATTTGTATATTAGATATTTAATTGCGAACTGACTGTTCATTTTGTAAGCTAAATATTGAACTTACTAAATATTTAGTCAAATATTTAGGAAGAAATTAAATGTTTAACTTGTTAACCAAATATTTACATTAAAGTTTAATACTTGTTAACTACATTTGTAATTTGAAGCAAAATATTTTGTTTCCAAACAAAATATTTAAATATTTAGTTTGAAACTGCGACATTTATAAATTAATGAAAAATTGACCCTTATTTCTCTCTTATAGCAGCCTTAGCAGCCTATAAACTGCTAAGTAATGAATTATTGTAGTTAATTTTTGACTTAGTAACTTTACTAACAGGAAACCTGAGACATGTTATCATTTCTCTTTCATTTCGTTCCAGTTGATGCTGTTTGATTTCTCCTGTTGGTGTCTGAACATGAAACCTGAAAGCTGGCTCCGTTCCTTCCCTTCCAGGACGACAGGACCGGGAGGAAATCAGGAGGTTGGAGGAAAAGATCCAGAGGCTGACGGACAAGCTGCAGGATTTCCAGTCCACCATGAATGAACACCTCCACCACGAACCTGTCAGACCCGGAAAAAACCCGGCAGACGCTGCGCCACCCGAAATCAAAGAGACGATTCACAGCATTCAGACCAAACTGGACCAGTTGGACAACCGAACCAAGGTGCACAGGTCACATGTTTCCTCTGTGATCTGGATGATTAGTCTTTAGAGCTCCTAGTCTTGGAGGTTTGGAAGATCTTCTTACCATCATCCTAACTGAAGTTCAAATATCACTTCGATATTCTTTCAAGTCCCTTTAGCAACCTGATGATTTATTTAACCTCCAGTCCCAAATTAGTAAATTTCAATTGGTCAAATTATCAATTTTCTGTTGAGATTCAAGTTGGGTCTGTAGCTGGACCACATCAGAACATTTATACAACTTTCATACCAAAGAAACATGATGTAGAATAAAAAGCTCAGCAATTAAAACTGTTTTCACAAAATCACAGATTTATTCAGGGTGGGCTCCACTAATTAAAACATTAGCTATGCTACCCAGAAAGCTAATGTAAAACATTAGTTCTGCTAATGCTAAAATGCTACACCATCATGGTATTTCATGGAAGCTAATGCTAAAGTGCTTCACTGGCATATTTACTGGACACTAATGCTAAATCGTCATATAAGCCAGGAGCAGAATATATGTGCATTTTTGTGTTTATTTAATTAAAACCCTGTTTGTCTATGTGTTGTACTCTTCTTTTAGCCTAATTCATTCATTTGTTGCTTACCTGCCATTTGCTCAAAAATGATGGATGGTTGGTTGGATGGTTCAGTGGTCGGTTGGTTGGATGTTAACTGCACTGGCTTGTGTCTCATCAGGCTCATGATAAAACTCTGGTGAGCATTAACAACCACCTGGTGAACGGGAAGGGCAACGATCTGGACGGAGACGTTTCCCCTGGAGGATTGAGTGGAGACCAGCTGAGCTCCTTGAAGGAGAGCGTCCTGAAGGAGCTGGAGCGCCGAGTGTTGCTGTCCTGCTCCTCCTGTCAGGTAAATCCTCCGCGTTTGGCTCCGCCCGGCGTCCGGGCCGTCGGGAAGCTCACGGCGTGCTCTGTCACTCCCAGGCCGGCGTGGAGGACCTGCGGCGCCAGCAGCAACAGGACCAGGAGAGGATCCGTGCTCTGGAGAAGCAGCTGAACGACGCCGACGTTCGCCACCGACAAGATGCCGAAAGGCTTCGACTGGAGCTGCAGCACTCCCAGAGATGCTGCAGTTCCATCGACGACCTGCAAAACCGCATGAGCGACGCCGAAAACAAGATCAGCTCAGCCTCAGAGAGCTTCAACGTCCTGCTGGACCGCCTGAGGCCCGGCAGCGACGGAGGAGAGTCCCGGGGAGGGGGAGGAGCTGCTGCAGGGGGAGGAGCTGCAACAGGCGGGGCTAGTGGAGGAGGCGGGGCTAGTGAAGGAGGCGGGGCTCGTGGAGGAGGCGGGGCTAGTGGAGGAGGTGATGGTTTGACCGATGTTCGGTCGAATCTCCTGAAGGACTTGGAGCTCCGCATCAACAGCAGCGTTCTGCAGGTGTGCTCTCACCTGGAGGCCGACCTGAGGGAGTTTGTCCAGAGAGAGCTGGACGACCTGCGGACGGCGTTCTCACACCGCTTTGACGACCGCACCTTCAGGATCGAAGACGTGGAGCTGGAGGTGCAACAGCTGCAGAGCAACCTGCTGGAGCAGGACAGGAGAATGTCGGCGTTGGAGAACCGGACGGCCGAGACGAGGAGGAGGATGGAGGAGTGCCACTGCACGGGTGGGGGAGGGGCTCCTGAAGCAGGTGGAGGTAAAGGAGAAGAAAGAGGCGGAGACACTGGGGAAGGTTCCACCGGATCGTATGGAGGTGGAGCAGGAAGCGCGGGATCAGGTGGAGGCACAGGTTTATCTGGCAGGAGAGAAAACACGACCAAGAAATCTCTGGAGTGGAGAGTTGTGGCCAACGAGGGTCAGATTCGACACTTCAACACTCGACTGAAGGACCTGTCGGTGTCTGGAGACTCTCTGCATGACCGGGTGAGTCCAGCTCCACCTTCTCCAAAACACGGTTTGGGTTAACGACACGAGGAGTAGCAGCTGAGACCAGATCCGATGGAAACACACAAAACGTTTCCTACTGACGTCACCTCCAGGGAAAACTAGGGGTGCACCGATTTATCGGCCAGCCGATTTCCTTAATATTGGGAGATCGGTGATCGGCCGATTCTTACATGTGAAGCCGATCCTATCCACTGATGTTGATGTCAACCTCGACAAAGGTGTAGAAATCAACCACTGTGCTTTTCTTTTCTCCTGTGAGAGGCGTGACTGACAGACCGGCCACCAGTAGCATTTACAGTTAATACTCAGCCCCAATTCAGCTGTTAGAACTGCAGTCGGTTCATGAAAATGTTCCTGTTTTAGGTCAGACTTAAATATTATGACGATAACATCATAATATTACAAGAAAAACATAATAATAACACAAGAATAAACTAATAATTGTAATATTTTGAGAATGAAGTAGTAATTTTAAATTCTCTTCATAAAAAATTAAATAAAATGAGGAATGTTGAACATTTTATACTTTTTTTTTTTACACATAAGTTAATATTTCACCTTTTAACACATCAGATTGTTATCAGCAGCAGAACTTTGAAACAAAATGTAGAACCACTCGGACCGAGTCGTTCATGTCAGATCCTGATAACTTTTCTTATCAGTAAAATACATTTTTCTTGTAATTTCATGACTTTGTTCAAATAATAACATTAAAACTTCATTCTCGTCATTTAAAAACGGTGAAACCTGTGGTTCTGGTTCTGGTTCTGGTCGTGTTGCTCCATTGTAGAAGCAGGATAATTCAGTTCTGAATGTCAGTAAAAATCATGCTGTGTATTTTCATACGGGGTATGTAAATATATGGTTCAGCTGTTGGTCCTCTGCTCATGTACTGGTTCTGTGTTGACGATGGAATCCTGAGCTGTGATTGGCTGATGCGGTCCAAACGGTCTGTCCAGGTTCTGGACCTGAGCCACGACGTTCGGGCGATCAAGTCGCTGACCGGTGACAACGGTGAGAACTTCAACCGCATCGTGATGGAGGTGGAGATGTTGGGCCAGGACTGTGAGCTGTGCAGCCGCGTGGAGGCGGAGCTGCAGAACCTCCGGAACCGGTCCCAGGACCTGAGCGCCGTGCAGGAGGCACTGCTGAACCTGCAGAACCGCGTCGGCGCCATCCAGACCCGGCTGGACTCGGAGGGCGGCGGCTGCAGCCGGGTCTGCTCGCCGCTGCAGGACGACGTTCGCTCACTGCGAGACGAGGTCCGGAGATGCTCGGAGCGCTGCGGGACCGGAACCGGGACCGGGACCAGAACCGGAGCCGGAACCGGGACCGACTCCTTCACAGGTCAGGCCCACCTTCATCAGGCTCTTCATCGCTAAGGGAAGCGGCTACAGGTTCTGGTTCTGGTCGGATAACATCAGCTGTTTTTCAGTTTTCTGGAAGTTTATTCCAGATCTGTGGTGCATAGAAGCTGAAAGCTGCTTCTCCATGTTTGGTTCTGGTTCTGATGCAGAGCAGAACCTGAACCAGAACCTGAACCAGAACCTGAACCAGAACCTGAGTGGTCGGGAAGCTTGATACAACAGCAGCAGAACTTTAATGTGGTGCAAAACCATTCAGTGATTCATAAACTACCAGAACCGGGCGGTGTAGAACCGGGCGGTGTAGAACCGGGCGGTGTAGAATCTCTGTCCTCCTGGTTCTAGTCAGAACTCCAGCAGCAGGTTCTGGTTTGTCAGTCTGACGCTGCAGGAATCAAAGTTTCTCTGGTCGGAGACTTTAGTCTCTGGTTCTGGAAATGTTCAGGTGTCGGTTCCACCGGCGTTCCTGCTGCCGGGGGCTTCGGGTCGGGCCTGGACGCAGAGAAGCCTTTAGATGGCCACAGCGTGATCGGAGGATCCTTCAGCAGCAACCAGCTGAAGACGCTGCAGGGCGAACTCGGCGACATCATCTTCACCTTCGGCTCCATCAACGACACGCTGAAGGGCCTGGAGCACAGCGTGCAGAAACACGGCAGCGTCATCACCGACCTGGGTGAGCCCGCCGCCGCCGCCGCCCCTACGCACCGCCACACCGGCTTCACGTCTCCCTTTGACCTCCTGCAGGAAACACCAAGGACAAGATCATATCTGAGCTGGACAAGATTCAGCAGGAAGTGACGGAGCACGTCCAGAGGAGCCAGGAGCGACTGGACCGGACGGACCGGGACGTCCGCCGCCTCGAGAGCATGATGGTGGCAGAGATGGGCGACTGCCGGCGCTCCGGAGACGGCCTGGAGAAGAGGCTGTCCAAGCTGGAGGGAGTCTGCGCCAGGCTGGACGGCGTCTCGGACTCCATCTCCAAGGTCAAAGAAGGTCAGATTCACATAACGCTCTGATAAAGAACTCTGAGCCTTTAAGGAGAAAATCCTGATTTCTCTGATCCCAGGAATATTTTCAGCTGCGTTAAAATCTGATTCATGTCCCTGCAAACATCCTCCATGTTTTACCAACAGGAAGTGACGCTCCAAGCTTCCTGTTTCTGACCAATAAGGAATGATGAGTTTCAGGGTTTCCCTCAGAAAACCCGCTGAGCCCTGCAGTGTAGCGCCAGGACCGCCCACCAGGGGGCCGCCCAGTTTCTGTTTTAAATGTAAAATATTAAGTTACTGCAGCACATTGTTGATGACTTTAAACAACTATAGAGTCTGATTAACGACAAAGCAAAAACTTACAATTAAAATAAATATTATCACCTTTGTGCACTTGTGTTAAATCCCACTTCAGATCCACTGGTTGATTACTGGGTGAAAACACGTGCTGGTCACATTCAGAGCCGGCCCAAAGCTAAATGAACTCAGCAGCAGCTTAAGGCCCCATGAATGCTAACATTTTAACTCAGACTCATCTGAGTTTTAACATTTATTTATTCAGAATAACAATGCTGTTAAATGGGACTTAATGGTTTCAGCGTAAGATAAATGAAAATATTTAAAATCTTTATTTAAATTTAAGATTTTAAGGAGCTGGCAGGTTTATAGCTATATTGTTTGGTTACCATAGCAACAATCTGGTGCTGAGTTGATCTTTGAGTTTACGACCACTGATTGCTGTTAAGCTGGACTCATTGAACCCGGGCCCCTGGCATATTCTGCCCAGGGCCCCAGACAGCACTGGACCGGCCCTGCTGGTGCTTGGTGACCGGTGAGTTTTTAGTAATCGCAGTTTATTCATTAAAGCGGCGTTTGTTTTGGTGTGCTGGGTCTTCCTGATCCCGGAGCCTGTCGGGTCGGACCGTAACGGGTCGCTGGGTTCTGTCTGCAGGCCTGAATCACCACGTGTCGGGTTTGTGGAGCCACGTTTCCGGCCTGAACCAGACCCTCATCCAACATGGAGGAATCCTGGACTCTGTGCAGAAGAACCAGGAGCGGGTCCAGAGCAGGGTGAAGAGCCTGAACTCCAGCCTGGCCCAGGTCCAGAAGGGGCTGCAGACTGGGCAGACTGGGCAGACTGGGCAGACTGGTGAGCTAATTTCTTCTACTGCTTTCTGGATCAGGTGGTTCTGGTTCCCTTTAGAACCTCAATTCAAAAAGTTCAGAGATGCTTTTTAAAAGTGGCTCATCGTTCTTGCAGTCAGCTGCTGCCCCCTGCTGGACGCTCAGTGTGAGCACTTTTGAGTTACCACGGTTACTGTCTCCATCATCTGATCTCATGTGACTCGTTGCTATGGAAACCAGGAGAGGAGCGCTCAGCTCCTAGGAGAAACATCAGAGATATGAAATGTTTGAATGGTTCATCCCAGATTAGACGAATAATTTCTTTTCAAATTAATGTTCATTTGTTTCCTAAAAAGACTGAAGTTTGCTTTAAACATCTTCTCCTAAATGATAACGTTGCCTGTTGTAAACTCCCAGGTTTTAACTGCAGAAACTTTAGTTTTCTTTCTGATTAAATAAAATTAAACTGATTCATGCAGCTAAAAATCTTACTGATTCCTCAACTGGAAATGCAGCTTTTTAAATGTGTTTCGTATTTATCAAAACTTCCTCCTTCAGGCCTTCCAGGGCCTCCAGGAGAGAAAGGCCTGATGGGGCTGCCGGGCCCCCGGGGGCCCCCCGGACCTCCTGGGCTGAAAGGAGACGCTGGATCTCGAGGATTTCCAGGTGGAAAGCTTCATTCCTACAGCGCTAAAATAAATCTGGCATCAGTCTTAGTTTTTATCCAGGTGTGAAAACATTTTTAATCTCAGATTTTTCTAAGGTGAAGTGTTCAGGAATCAGCTGTTTTCTAATTCCCTTTAAAACTCACTGCTGACTGCGCTAACATTAACCACTAACCATAAACATGAGGGACGCTAACGCTAAACTGATGCATCGAAATGGTGTTTAGCAGAAGCTAATGCTAAACGCTAACTTCAACACTGCATTTTGGGATTATTGATTTTATACAAGAACATTGTGAAAGGAAACTTTTCATGGAAAAACTTTAAAATTGCTGTAACATGAAAGGCAGATTTATATTAAATATAAAAGTGTGACTTTAGTGATACAGAACTTTCAGAACTTAACTTTATTATTTACAGTTAACATTTTATTCACTCTTCCAAACATCTGCAACAAAAAACATAATTTCCTGATTTTATTGTCTTTATTTCATATATTGAGCTTCAGATAGAGTCCAAACCAAAACTCCAACACAGATGCTGAACTTTGTTCAACTTAAAGTTTACAAAAAAAGACAAGAAAATAAAATTAGCTTCAAAGTTAGCAAAAATGCTAGCTTTGCTATTAGCTGCTACTAACAGCTAATTGGAAATGTACTCAATATTACATTTGATCAGGTTTAAGCGGAGCAGAATATTTGAAATCATTAGAATATAAATGTTAGTAAATTTTAAAAGTTTTAAAGGTAATTATCACATTTTGATCTCATAATTCATGCCTGATGATGGAAAGCAGTGATGCAGAGCTGGAGAAGGCAATGTGGGAAATTAAAATCTCTAACAGCTGATTTTCCTGGTTTTTTTTCAGGTCCTAAAGGTGAACGAGGTACGTCCTGCTGGTCTCCAGCCGGCCCACGCTGCCTCTGATTGGCTGCTGCCGGCCCACGCTGCCTCTGATTGGCTGCTGCCGGCCCACGTTGCCTCTGATTGGCTGCTGCCGGCCCACGCTGCCTCTGATTGGCTGCGGCCGACCCACGCTGCCTCTGATTGGCTGCGGCCGACCCACGCTGCCTCTGATTGGCTGCTGCCGGCCCACGCTGCCTCTGATTGGCTGCGGCCGACCCACGCTGCCTCTGATTGGCTGCTGCCGGCCCACGCTGCCTCTGATTGGCTGCGGCCGACCCACGCTGCCTCTGATTGGCTGCGGCCGCCCACGTTGCCTCTGATTGGCTGCGGCGACACGTGCCTCTGATGGCTGCGGCCGCCACGTTGCCTCTGATTGGCTGCGGCCGGCCCACGCTGCCTCTGATTGGCTGCGGCCGACCCACGCTGCCTCTGATTGGCTGCGGCCGCCCCACGCTGCCTCTGATTGGCTGCGGCCGGCCCACGCTGCCTCTGATTGGCTGCGGCCGACCCACGCTGCCTCTGATTGGCTGCGGCCGACCCATGCTGCCTCTGATTGGCTGCGGCCGACCCACGCTGCCTCTGATTGGCTGCGGCCGACCCACGCTGCCTCTGATTGGCTGCGGCCGACCCACGTTGCCTCTGATTGGCTGCTGCCGGCCCACGCTGCCTCTGATTGGCTGTGGTCGGCCCACGTTGCCTCACATGTCTCTTCTTGTCCTCAGGTCTTCCAGGTGTGGACGCTCACAGACCCAGGCTGTCATTCTCTGCAGGCCTCACCGCCCTGAAGGAAACGCCGGGAACCGTAGTCTTCAACAAGGTCTTCGTCAACGAGGGCAACTTCTACAACCCGGTGACAGGTGAGCGGGTTCTGGTGGTTCTGGTCCAGCCGGCCGCTGTGAGCTCTGACAGGTAACCCCGTCCTCCTCAGGTGTTTTCACCGCCCCGTTGGATGGACACTACTACTTCAGCGCCGTCCTGACGGGACACAAGAACGAGAAGATCGAAGCGGTTCTGGCCAAGTCCAACTATAGCGTGGTCCGGGTGGACTCGGGGGGGTACCAGCCCGAAGACCTGGAGGCCAAACCGGTGGCCGAGTCAAAGGTCAGCAGCGGCTCGCTGGCTGTGTTCAGCCTGGTGCTGCCGCTGCAGCGCGGCGACACGGTGTGTGTGGACCTGGTGAGGGGGAGGCTGCCCCACTCCCTGGAGCCGCTCACCGTCTTCAACGGCATGCTGCTGTATGAAAACTTATGAGCCTGGTGAGTCAGACACCAGCCAGAGCCGCCCGATCCGACCTGCTCACCCCGCGGAGGAGGCCGAAATATTTCCCATGATCCTCCCTGCTCGATTCAGCAGGAGGGATTTTAACTCTGCCTGTGTTCTGTCCAATCAGCAGAGACCTCACCTGGTCACATGACCCAAACTCCTCTGGAGCCAGAACATTACAGTAATGTTCTGCATTAATATCCAGATGTTTGTCCAGAAGGTGGCGCTGCAGAGCCGGACCTGGACTGAGGATCTGATTTATGTCTGATAAAATGTTTGGATGTTTTATGGAATATTGTTGATGCACTGCTGCATTCAATCAGTTCACCTCCTCCGACCTCTAACCTATGCTGTTACCATGACAACCATTAAGGCCACGCCCCTACAACGCCACACAGCAACACCCAGCTTATCAATGCTGAGTGGTGGGCACCGCTAGCTAAAAGGTTAGCAGCGCTAACCCTACAACACTAACCCTACACATTAGTTTCACTAACGCTAACACGCTACACCAGCATAATTGGTGGAAGCTAATGCTAAGCACTAATTTCAACCCATCATGCGTCAATGACACTTCCTTTTTGCTCAATAAAGTTTCTTTAAAATAAAAAGAAAATGTGAGGAGAGGAAACTGAGCTGCAGCCTTCAAAATAAGAGCATGAATGTAAGCGTCTAACTACCAGAAGAATTCAGAAGAGTCGACAACCAAAAACTTCAACTCAAATATCAAACTTTATTCAAGCAAATCAGGTCTTTAGAATTTATATGAAAAGGTTATTTAGAGGAAGCTAAGCAAGTTAGCAAAAAGCTAAAGCACTATAAAAAATTAACTATTAGTGCATTAGCAGGTTAGCATAAGTGCGCCCACTGCTATGATCATAAATATAAGAAAAAACAAAACAATTTCAGGTCTATGGTTGCTGCTCAGTGTGTTTTGTTAAAAATGGCCACCAGGTTCTGCTGTCAGGACGGATATCTGATACAAAATCACAGTTTTATGATACATTAAGGAATTCACTGAATAAAATGGTAATATTCTGTGAGCGCCCCCAAGTGGTCAGATGAATATTACCCAAATTAGTCATAAACCAGGTCCTGCTACAAGTTTCACGTTTAGTTTAAAGCATCCAGCAGGCTGAGGTGAGTGAAGCATCATTTTAACTACAGTTATTACTGGCTTATTGCCGCAGTGTTTGCCTAGCAGCTTTACTGCACATGTGTACAATACAGAGTGTAGCAGAAGCTAATGCTAAATTGCTAAATTCAACCATATTGATATCATGTGGCAACGATAATGCTAAACATTAGCTAAAGTGCTAAGAAAATTAGCATATTAGCAGAGTTCAGAAATGTTCTGGAGATGTCATGAATACAAATGATGGATCGGGCACCAGAACGGACCGGACCGGACCAGGCGGACAAAGCAACCGTGACGAAGACCACAGGAAGTCTTCATCACCGTCAAAGTATTAAGAGACTGCTCAAAGTTTCTCCGTATACGATGTTTTTCCCTCCCAGGTTTCTTCTGATTAGCAGAAGACGAGTAAATGCACAGAGAAGTTTTCTTCTCCAGGACGGCGCTAGATAAATCCTGAATCCGACGTGATTAACCATCAATCAATCATTAACCTGACTGGTTCCTGCTGGAAAACCCTGCGTCTGAATTAAATCAATTCAGGGAAGCAGAAGGGGTCAAAGTTCACCCTCAGTCGTGCTGCAGCAGCAGGAGGAACAACCAGGCGTCAGGTTGGGGTTCGAATACTTTCTCACAGTAAATGTGAAATCACTGCAGCTTCTGTGTAGGTTTTAAATGTAATTTTTAATCTAAATCTTTAAATAATTAGGTAAATTCGGAAGAACGTAGCAGGAATATAATAAAAACCAGAAATACGTTGTCAGTTCAGTTTATTATTCCAGCTGATTTCAAGCATGTGGCGACAGTGGAGAGGAAAACAGGAGGAAATGTTCCAGTATAACTTCCTATAATGAATATAAAGTGTTATATTTGAATAACTTGTGAACTTACAGTTTACTCAACACAGCATAGTTTTAACTATTATTAAATATTAAATGGCTTTCCATAAAGTACTAAAACATTGACCTGCTGCCTGACGTAGAGCTGCAGCAGCTAGATGAGCAGCTTTCTGCTGGTGGGACAGACATGAAGCATGTAGAGACGTTTAAGCTGTGACCGGATGATGAAGACGTGTCATCATCATCACGAACTGTTGATGCTTCTTGAACATGAAGGACGGTTTTTCACGACTCGGCTGGAAGTGATGTTTGCTTTCTAGAGAAATGTTGTGAAAATGTTTGACCTTCATATTTAAAAACTTCTTGATGCTCTCTGATGTAGAATTGGACCTGAACCGACACCAGCTCCTTCACTCAGGATTGTACAGTTGAACATGTTCTGTGTTCGTTTCTGGCTTCTGTAGCAACAAATCTCTAAAGCCAAAATGTTTCTGACAAATGTTGTTAAAAGCCTCATTAAATCAATAATTAACGGTTTTTGGTTTTATTTTTTTTAAAGAAATGTATCCTTTTTCTCATATTTCAGACTTGGAGCCCAAACCAAGACTGATGATTATAAAAATCTAAATTAATTTCAGTCTGAAATGAATTAATCACATTTTAATCTATAAAATAAACAACATTTTTAATTAAAACAATATTTATTACTAAATAAATAGACACAAGAGCTCAATAATAAAGATATTTAGCTTATAATCTCTTAATCTTTCCAGAGTTTCAGGAGGTTCTGATCTTTCACATGGAGTTTCTTTAGACATGTGGATGCTAACATTAGCATTAGAAACATGTTAGCATTGAGATACTAATTTAGGCTAGCATAGTTTCTCATAGGCTAGCTCCTTTTAGCACAACTAGAACACAGTAACTGTTTTACAGCATCTGATCACTTAGAAGCAGAAATAAACCGGGAAAAGCAGCTTTGTTGCTTCTGTTAGCAGATCAGCTGCGCATCAGATTTACGGCTGGACTAGAAACATAAAGACGGAATACAAAGGTTCCGCCTTGGGTCTGTAAAAAAATATTAATTGCATTAAAATTTTGAACCTATTCAACGTAAGTTTTTATTTTTTGTTCTCCATCGTTGCTAGTGGATGCCAGTCGTGCGTCAGATTTACAGACGTACCAGAAACCAGCAAATGCAAAAGTTCCCATCAGAACCTTTATACGTAAAGACAACAAAACATGTTTAATAGTTTTATTCAGTGATGTCTGACATCAGTCCCTCAGCTCAGCTCCAGCTGGGTTGGATGTTTTGGTGTTTTCTGCTGCAGTTGATCTTGCTGCAGCATTCGCTGCATTCATTATTATTAATAACTAATAATCATCTCTGCACCGACAGAACAGTCCAGTTTCCTCTGACACAAACAGAAATTCACTTTATTTAATAACAATATTTTAGTCTAATTCATAGGACACAGACTAGTGCAGCTAATGCTGCACACTGCCAGTCAGCTGGCTGAAAGAAAGATGCTACACTTCTTCCTCACAAACAAACAAAATTGTTTGGTGATAAATCAGTGAAATGTAATATTGTAGAGGATAAATGTTATAAATTAGTTTGTTCTCCATTTCAACTCATGCTAATGTATCAGAAATGATGCAAATATTTTGTTAATTTTATAGACATTAACATAATGATAATTACTGTTTTGCAGCAGGAATTGTTGAATTACATAAAATTGTATCATTTTTACTGATCAAACCAGGAGAATCACATGTTGATGAAACACTGAAAATATATTTAGTAAGTTTAATAATTAGTCCAGAAGACGGAATCGGATGTTTTCACAGATTAATGATTATTAGATGATTTTCTTTCATGTTTCTTGATCCATCAGAGAAACTCTGAACTCAGCACTAATTATTCCTCCTTTTCTCTTTAGTGAAAATGAAACAAGTTTTGGATCAAAATGTTGAGTTTTGATTTGAATATCACGTTTCAGTTGCTTTGCCTCAGTTTTGCTACATGTTTTTGTGACAGAAATGGAAAATTTCTGGAATATTTCTTTTATTTATTATGAAGCAGAAAGACTGAAAAGTGTTCAGAAACAACAAACACATTTTTGTATCTTTAGTTTTCAGTTGTTAAACAGGCGCAGCTTCAGGGTTTCACTGGTTTCTGGGTTTGTTGCTGTTTTTCTCCTAACAGCAAACGAGGCCGCAGGTCAAAGCGACGACGGCGAAACTCCAGCTGCAGCCTGAAAACATGTTAGCATCAGAGTTCCTGCCTGTCAATGATTCTCATCTGAAGGTGAACATTGATGCAGCAAACTGATCATATTGACAAAATGTTGTTCAATTTGCTCAGCATTAACATACCTGGCCGGTTCCCTCCACCTGCTGGTGGCGATGTAACGGACTCTACAGGAAAAACAATTCATTAATTAGCCTTCAGGTTAAAAACTAAAATGGCTCAAATAAACATTAACACATTTTTCTAACTTCCTGCAGGAGAGAGCTGTGCTACAGTGACAACATGCCATCTTTTCCTTCTCTAATATTGACACGTCAGTGTTACAGTTCCTCTAGGATTTCATTAATGTAATTTTTTGGTAATTTAAATCGCTGATTTTGTGGCACATTAAAAATATTTGCAGGAAATATTATTTCCTCTTATGTTAGACACTAACGTGACTTTATGTTACTCGCCTCATCGATCACAGACATCAAGTCAAGCTGAGGCAGCAGAGTAGTAGAAGAAGAAATACTGCCACCTGTAGGTGGGAGTTGGCATCACTTAACCCAGACGCCTTTCAACACAAATATGGGTTAGCACAAAAAATGAATCTGTTGATTTGGTGTGAAACCTCTGGAGGGACTGAGTCTGTTGTCTGAGACACTTTTCTAACTTCCTGCCGGAGCCAGCTGCTCTGCATGCTAACACGGAGGCTACATGCTAACATGGAGGCTACATGCTAACATGGCGGCTACATGCTAACATGGCGGCTACATGCTAACATGGCGGCTACATGCCAACATGGTGGCTACATGCCAACATGGCGGCTACATGCTAACATGGCGGCTACATGCCAACATGGTGGCTACATGCCAACATGGCGGCTACATGCTAACATGGCGGCTACATGCCAACATGGTGGCTACATGCTAACATGGTGGCTACATGCTAACATGGCGGCTACATGCCAACATGGTGGCTACATGCTAACATGGTGGCTACATGCTAACATGGCGGCTACATGCCAACATGGCGGCTACATGCTAACATGGCGGCTACATGCCAACATGGTGGCTACATGCTAACATGGTGGCTACATGCTAACATGGTGGCTACATGCTAACATGGTGGCAGCTACATGCTAACATGGCAGATGGCGGCTACCTTCCATCCAAGCCACATGGATGCTGAAGTCCTGCGACTCGTGGGGTTTCGCCACCGAGCAGACGTGGGTCCCCAAGTCCCGGTTCTGGGCGTGCTGGATGGACAGCTGGATGCTGCCGGGTCGGTACCGCATGGCGTAGCCGGTGCTGCAGTTCTGGTACTTCCTGTGCTTGATGTAGTGGCACAGCAGCTTCCTGCGGGGGCTCGTCCAGCGCACCGTCAGCCGCTCCAGGTTCTGCCCGTCCTCAAAGCTGTACGGGCAAGGCAGCGAGAGCCGCTGACCGGGCCGGCAGAACAGCTGGACCGCACCGCCTGGAGGACCAGAACCAGAACCCGTCAGTAACAGCTTTAGACAAAATTAGAATTCACAGTAAACATGTTTAAAATATTTTTATAATTTGGGATAAATGTGTGAAACGTGAATAAAACACAATAAAAGCGACTGCAGCTCTCTGGAGCCCCCTGGTGGCTCTGAGCAAACCTGCAGCCTTCGACGAGGTTCTGGTTCCGTCCTGGGAATTGAAGTTCACCTAAACTGGGTCAAGAGGGATTTGAAGCGATCCGACAGCATGATGCCACCACCACTGTGCTCCAGCAGGTGTCCAAAGCGTGGTTTGGGGGCCATTTGCAGCCCCAAAGAAGCAAATCTGGCCTGGAAGCCTGGCTGGTTTTATGACATTATTATGACATAATTTACAGATCAATTGCATATTCTTAAAAAATATTAAGTACAAAATATTTTCCATTTCTGAAAGTGTTTTGAAATGTTGATCTACTTTTCTTAAATGTTAATGAATATAAACATCAACCCAGGAAACTTTGGGCTTTTTTAATGTTTGGTATCGATTTACACGTCTGTCTCTAAAAAACAAACTTTTGATTAATTAAAATCAAAAGTTTGATTTTAATTAATTACTGAGCAGTTAAAAGTTTTAGATTATTTTAGTGGCTGCAGTTGTTTTTAACTTCAGCCTCAAAAAGTTTGTACACCCCGCAGGGTTGTTAGTTTCTAAGCATCTGGACGTTTGTCTCTTCTGTCCATCGAGACTTTCCCCAGAACCCAAAACCCGGCCCAATGGGCTTCCTGTCGGTTCTGGTGAGACCTGCTCCTGATTGAAACCTTAAAGTTTAAATCAGCTTTTAAAGCTCTGAATGGATCCTCTCCGGTCTGGTTCTGGTTCTTTTGGACCCCAGAAACCTCCAGGGTGTTCCCTGTCAGGTGGAAGAACTCACCTTCTCCAGCCAGGCGGAACAGAACCAGTCCGAGGTACAGCGTCTGCTCCGCAGCCGTGGACCGCATCTGGGTCTGGTTCTGATCTGGGTCTGGTTCTGGTCTGGTTCTGGTCGACCCTCCAGATTAAAGTATTCACACCCCGCCTGGGAACCAGGAGTCCAAACAGAGTTTCTACTTTTGCTTTCCGGCGGTGTCGCTTTCCAAGCCTCCAGCTGCAACCTGAGTCTCCTGAGGAAGAGGAGGGTCAGCCTTCATCCCTGTTGTCTGGGCAGAACAGAACCCCGGTTCTGGCCCGGTTCAGAGCCTCAGTCAAGCGGGGCTGTGACTCGGTAGGTGATGGAAAATGTTTCAGTTTCTGGTCTGGTTCTGGAGACCTTCATCATCGTCATCATCAGCTGGACAAGCTTCCAGACATTTAAAGGGCCGGTATCAAGTGTTTTACATTTTACACCGTGTCAATTCTATAACCTTATAAATAGTTCTAAAAGTGCTTTTTTAAAATCAAATATGACTTTCTGATTTAACTCCTTAAAATTGGCCGTAGCAGCTCTGCAGACCGGACACACAGAGCCTTAAAGGGCCGGTACGGTCTGGGCCACATTTGATCAGTTTACAGCACAATCAGTAACTCTGTGTCCTTCCAAACAAGACTTAAAGCAGATTTATCTTCCTGATTTAACTCTGGTCTCTGTCTCTTTAAAAAGCTCCTGCTCTTCCTGAAGTTCCACCCCCAGGAAGTCGACCCAACATGGCTCCTCTATTAACCCTGTAATGTTTTTATCAGCTGCTATAATGAGCTCAGCTGGTTGCTAATTGCTGCGGGCTAGTCTAAAGGAGCGGCGTGGGGGAGGAGCTGCATCTTGGAGGCGGGGGTAGGTACAGCCAGGCATTTGGCAGCTGAATGGTTGCCATGGAGATTAAAATAATTCTCAGACATGGAGGAATCAAAGCAACACAGCAGGTTTGTTTCTGATTCAATTTTATAACAAAAGATGAAAAAGTTTTTTTTTTTACAGGACACTGTCCCTTTAAATGACCAGCTTTCACTACATCGTGGAAAATGTGGAACAAATAATCAACCTGTTCTCCCTGTTTTTCTCTGTGTCTGTAATAGTTTGAACTGAATTGAATCAATCAGTGAAGTTTTATTTACGTTTCGTTTTTTTTACTTCCTGTTTCAGGAAAACAAACTTCCTATCTGGAAAATCTGTGATGTTTGATTTTTACATTTTATTTTTCTTACTGCGAGCTAGAGATGACTGTTGGTGTGACGCTGCCACCTACTGGGCAGCCAGGGTAACATCACAGCCCTCCTGTCTAATGGAGTAAGTGGCAGCATGGTGCTGTGGGCTCCGTTCTAAAAAAAAAAAAAAAAAAGGAATCACCATGGCAACCCAGGATTCACTTTCTGAACCTCCTTTTGCATATTCTTAGATATTCTTAGCCATTGTGTCATTTTTAAACTAAACTGAAGTTTTATGGTATTTTTTGTATTTTTTAAAAGAAATAAACAGATTAAAGCAGAAACATGAATTTATTGAACATTAATCACTGAAACATTACAGGAGAAATCATCTGATCGCAGATCAATATCTCTATTATGAATCCCGTCATTTTTTTACAAACCGGTAGAAACTGCACCACTAGGGGGCGCTGCTTGTCAAAACTCTGATCAATATGTTTCTGTTCCTCCTGTGTGTATTATTAGAATAATACACACAGGAGGAAGAGGAGGAGGAGGAAGATGAAGAGTCTACTGGATGCCTCTGAACAAACACAGAGCGAAGCCCATAGAGAAGATCTGCAGGGAGAAACGAACATGGAGTCAGAATGAACCGTCTGCAGGTTCATGAGGACCATCAGAACTTTCAAAATAAAACACATTTACATCCATCCATCATCCATCATCCATCCGTCATCCATCCATCATCCATCATCCATCCATCCATCCATCCATCCATCCATCCATCCATCCATCCATCCATCATCCATCATCATCCATCCATCCATCCATCCATCCATCCATCCATCCATCCATCCATCATCCATCCATCCATCCATCCATCCATCCATCCATCCATCATCCATCATCCATCCATCATCCATCCATCCACCCATCCATCATCCATCCATCATCCATCCATCCACCCATCCATCATCCATCCATCATCCATCCATCCACCCATCCATCATCCATCATCCATCCATCCATCCATCCATCCATCCATCCATCCATCCATCCATCCATCATCCATCATCCATCCATCATCCATCCATCCACCCATCCATCATCCATCCATCATCCATCCATCCATCCATCCATCATCCATCCATCCATCCATCCATCCATCCATCCATCCATCATCCATCATCCATCCATCATCCATCCATCCACCCATCCATCATCCATCCATCATCCATCCCTCTCTGTATTTTCAGCAGATGTCAAAAGGAAACATAAATCTCTAGTTACTTCGATGGTGAGCACGCCGATGGTGATCCCTCCTGCAGCGTAGATGTACGTCTCAAAGTATTCCACCAAGGCTGAGTAGCAGCCCTGCAGACCGGACACATGGAGCCTTAAAGGGCCGGTACCATCTGTTCCACATTTGATCAGTTTACAGCACAATCAGTAACTATGTTCCAAACGTGACCTAAAGGACATTTCTCTTCCTGACTTAATGTTTACAAATTGGGTCTCTGTCTCTTTAAGAAGCTCCTGCTGTTCCTGAAGCTCCGCCTCCAGGAAGTCATCCCATCATGGTTCCTCTATTAACCCTTTAATGTTTTTACCAGCGTTGCTCTGAGCAGCAGCTGCTATAATGAGCTCAGCAGCTGATTGCTAATTGCTGCGGGCTAGTCTGAAGGAGTTCAGTGGGGGAGGAGCTGCGCCTCGGAGGCGGGGCTACCCGGGCGTTTAAGCAGCTGAATGGTTGCCATGGAGATTTAAGGATTTACTGCAGGTTTGCTTTGATGAAGAAACTTCATAACATGATGGAAAGATCGACACCGGCCCTTTAAATCGCTCCAGTTTAAACTTGCAGTTTTTCCTCAGACCTTGCTGTGCCGGAACGCCACATCGCCGCTGACGCACTGCTCTACGCTGCCCTCGCCCAGGTGGCTGTGGCCCTGGCAACAGGCCTCAGGAAGCAGCTGGTTGGGGTGGAGCAGCCGGAACAGGCTCTGCTGGAAGTCATCGGGACCGCTGGCGCCGCAGCAGTCCAGCTGGAGGAAGGAGAAGAACAAGATGAAGGCGGCGGGCGGCAGGGCGGCGGGCGGCAGGGCGGCGGGCGGCAGGGCGGCGGGCGGCGCGGCGGCAGGGCGGCGGGCGCGGCGGGCGGCGGGCGGCAGGGCGGCAGGGCGGCAGGGCGGCAGGGCGGCGGCCTCTCACCGTGGTCATGATGACGTTCCAGGTGGACGTAAAGACATCGCTGTTGTTCCGGCCCTGGTAGTGGCGTTTCAGTTCCCGGCTGAAGTACTCTCTGGTTAACTGGACCAAACACACACAGAACCGGGTCACAACCAGACCAGACTCTCACTACACGTCTACAACTGGTTCCAGTTTACAGAAAAACCAACACAGAGGTAAAAAACACAATACTTCGTCAACAGCCGGACACTAAAACCAGTATGATCCAAAAACCAGTAACCAAAACCAGTCTAAACCAGTCAAACACAACTAATCCAGACCCGGTTAGAGACTGGGTCTGGATTAGTATCTAACTAATCCAGTTAGAGATTAGCTAACTAATCTCTAACTGGTTCTTCTGCTGACCCAGAATCAGAACTCACGTTCTCCCTAAAGAGGAAGGCCAAGATGGCCGCCGCCAGCTCCGCCAGGAAGATGAAGAGGATGAGAATGAAGAACTGAGAAGAGAAGACGGAACAGTTAGTAGAACCGGCCCAGTAGAACCGGCCCAACAGAACCAGCAAAACTACACCAGTAGGACCAGCAGAGACAGTCCAGTAAAGCCAGTAGAGCCAGTAGAACCGGCCCAATAGACCTCCTGTCTCACCAGCAGCAGCAGACAGCGGTTCTCCCGGACGGCGCCACAGCAGCCCAGGAAGCCCAGCAGGAACAGCAACCCGCCCAGAACCAGAACCACAGAGACGCCGGTGACCAGCAGGGGGCTCACCGCCACCGCCTCCCTGAAGCCCAGCGGGTCGACCGACACCCAGACGCCCACGGCCAGCAGGACGGAGCCGCCCAGCTGCAGCAACAGGCGGGGGAGGGGAGAGGTCATAAATATATTAATAAAAAATGAAAATCCATAAAAATTAAATAAATATTTCAAAAATATTTGTAATATGCAATCACTATTATTTAGTTATTGATTTATTCATGAATAAATTTCATATTATTCATTTTATGGACTTTTATTGTTCAAGTCTGGATTTATTTCCTGTTCTGTTGAAACAAGGGGCGGAGCTAAATGGGCGTGGTTAAATTGGAGGATTGTCAAAGGGGCGGGGCTTACGCTCTGAATGGTCAGAAATAAAACCTGAACTCACGAAGATGAAGAAGTTGAAGACGAACATGAGATGTTTGATGCAGCTCAGACAGTCGCCCTCCATGGCCGCAAGCTCCTCCCGTTTGGACAGAACCTGAACAGAACCACAGTCAGACCAGAACCACAGTCAGGACCAGAACAAAAACCAGGACCAGAACCAAGACTGGGACTGGGACCGAGATTGGGAGCTGAACCAGAGAAAGAACCAGGACTGGAACAGTTCTGGCCCAGTTCTGTTTGGTGATGCGTTCACTGACTCTTTCATCTCCAGACGTTGCTCACGTCTGATTCTTCTTCTTCTGCTGAATTCTCACCTTCATGATGTAAAGTCATAAAAATGCAACGTTCAGAAATCACTCTGATAATCGTGTTTGGTTCCACATGTGGAACAGAAACAGGTTGGATGTTTTGGGTTAAAATATCAGAACCGGTTCGTTTTGTTGTGTGGATTTAACTGAACCACACAGGATGATACAGGCCTGCCGCACTGTTCAGGTTTTATCTGAGAAAACTATTTTCTCCACTGACGAACAGAATGACATGGAATAATTTTCCATTTTTATCTCTGAATAAAGTCCAACCGGACCGGAACCAGAACCCGGGCTGGTTCTGGACCTGAAGCCGTGAAGTTCTGCTGAGGCCCGGCGCTGAAGGACGAGACGGGGACAGAATGTCCCTGCTGGACGTGATGGTGTGAAGGGACCAGCTGGTGTTTACCGGACTGCAGCCGCCCGCAGAGCGCTGACATCATCGCTGACATCATCGCTGACATCATCGCAGCAACGCCAAACATATAAACATCCAAACGCCAGAACAGAACCGGTCGTCTTCCTGAACGACCAGAGGCTGATCTGGTCAGCAGGGGTCAGAGGTCAGCGGGGGTCAGCGGTTAGTTCAGTTATTTACTGATTCCCATCAGATCATCGGCTCAAACCAGAACCAAATCGGGTCAGAATGAAACGACTGCAAGCAAAAAATATTAATTATTAGTTAAAACACAAAAAAATCTAAAAAAATAAATTTATATGAATAAAGATTTAAAAAATCTTCTACTAAAAATTCAAACCTGGACAAAAAATGAAAAAAATATTAAATTAAAAAAAAAAAATTAAATAATAAAACCACAGCTTCAGCAGTGACTTTCTGTGACATTCTGGGTCAGAATGTCCTGGGTTGTGAATTCTGCAGATTTCCGACCCAAACTTCATTTTTAGAAGCTTCATAGGTGAGGAGGGGCGGAGTCATGGTGACAGGAAGTGACAGGAAGTGACAGGAAATGTCGCACCATCTGGACTTATTAAACTTTATGATGATGAAACAAATCCAACCGACTTCACATGAGCTGCTTAGAGGAGAGAGAGAGCGAGGTGTCAGGTCGAGTCCTTTTCTTTCTCTCCAACCATCACAAACAGAAACTTGAACTAGACCACTGAGCTTTTCAACAACCAAAGCCTCTGAGCAACCTGTTCCCCTCCTGGCCTGTGGGGGCGCTGCACCAACAACCACTGAAGGAAACGACACAAAAACCTCTGAAGATGCTGAGAGCAACTTCCTGCTTCACCAGATGGAAACAAGATGGAGGCGTCAGATTTTAGTGTTGGAGGATTTCTCTTTAAGCTAAAGACCAGGAGCCATTTCTGCTGCTAGCGCTAGGCTAGCATGCTAGCTTTGGCTGTATTTACCCAGAATGCCCTGCACTGTAGTCCACTTCCTGCTTTTAGCGCGGTCTCTGGTCCGCTTGGCATTTACATATGAAACTGAACCAGAGTTCACTTCAACCGAAGACAGAGTGAGGATTGGAGGACTAGAGGTCAGAGGTCAGAGGTCGATTAGCGTTCACACCAACCAGACAGAATTTAATAGCAAATGGACTGGAGTCGGGTTGAAGTGGACCGAACTGGGCTGGTGGGAATGTAAACAATGTCAGACCTGAGATCAGAGGAGCTGCAGCTCTTCTCTCCAACTTTATGGGCAAAACAGAAGTGAGTCGAAATGCGGAGCTTCACAGTGTGGGCGTTTCCATGGCAACGGCGAGGATGCTGCAGCAGGATATTGTGGGAAACGCTGACTCACTGCGTGACTCACGGCGCTCTTGTTTTCTGATCGTTTGTCTGAAGAAGCGGAGAAAGAGCGAAGCGTGACTCACATGATGACAGCGAGGAGCCGCAGATTCTCCGGTTCCGACCCGCTTCACAAATCTCACAGCGCCGGCGGGTCAGGAACCCGGGCTGAGTCAGAACCACGCAGCAACAAGCAGCAACACGGAGCAGCAGCAGAGGAGGTAAAGACAAATTGTAAAACTACTGAACTACGGAGGATTTGTGCCGCAAACTGCGAAACAAACATTGTGCTGTCAACACAAAATACACAGCAAACAGTTAAAATTACGGAAATCCACGTGGGACATATATCGGTTGTTTTACCACACGTATGCCTAAAAATTTCAGCAAAAAATTCTGGTTTATGGCTTAGAACAGCAGAAATCATTTCTACAGGTGACGATGTTCAAAACAGCATTCAGAGACCAAAATAAACGTTGTAATTTCGAAGCTGTTTTGTGTACATTTTTGTTGTATTTTACATCCATTATTTTGGCATAACTTTTTAGCCAGATGGTAGATGTTTGGCCCTCATGGCTCTCCATATAAAACACACAGAAAACGGTGAATTGAGCTGCAAATGCATGAATGACACAAAATCCAACTCACCAAAGACAAAAGCAAGCAAAAACGTCATCACCATATGATAAAATGTTGCAAAAACAGGAAGTTTAAAATGATCCAAATGGATCCAGAACCAGAGGAAGTCCTCCAGACCACTAGGGGGCGCCCAGACCCGCACTGAAGACAGTCCCGGAGAAAGGCGACTGATGTGTTTAAAGACCGTGGGAGGAAGACCTGCTGACCTCTGGTTCAACAAAATCCCAGTTAAAAAATTCATACTGTTCCTTTAAACGGAACCGATTCGACCCAGATAAGAGGATCCAGAACCAGACAGCAGAAAACCCAGAGATACACAAAATGTTTTGATTATAAATGATTGATTTCAAGACATAAACTCAAGTGAGTGAAGCGATGGGAACAGCAGACGGGAGGAAGAGGAGGAGGAGGAGGAAGGTCGTTATCTGCTGATTAAATGAACGTGACCCGGATCCTCCGACCCGCAGACGGATCCCTCTGGGTCGAACCCGATTACAGTTACTCTAACTCAGTTACACAGCAGATGGTCTGGAGTTGGGGTACACCTCCAGGAACACTGGTGACCTTTGACCTCTTCAAGTTAGAGCAGATCCGTTAGAGCACGGCTCTGATTCGTTCAGAACCGACAGCGCACAGAACCGTTCTATTCAGATTCAGGTACAGAATGTTCTCTGCTGCAGTAATCAGATTACAGCAGAACCTTGAGATGATAAATTCTCCATCATGTTTGGGTCGGATTGGACCAACTGGTTCTGACCTGCAATCAGAACTGAAAACACTTCAAAATGCTTTAAAACTGAAAATTCCCACTTTTCCTGCTGTGTAAACGCACCATCATGGGCCTCAAGCCGCGGCTCCAGAGCCCTGTGTGGCCCCTGGACTGACGTTTACCGGCCCCTGACTGAAAGCCAACACAGGAAGCTGATTTAAATGAGACTTTTTATTTTAATTTTGGTGAAATCGTCACAAATTAAAATGTAATGAACAGAAAACATTTCCTACATTTTGTATCCGTCACAAACCAAATCTGCTTTCACTCATTTGTGAAGCTTTTTATGTTTTTATTTTTCACTTTAGTTCATTAAAGTTCTATAAAAACCTTCAGTGTTTTCACAGAGAGAGATTTAAATTATGCTTTTATTTCTCAAAATTCACCAAATCGTTTTTTGTTTTCAATTAAAACTTAAAAAACTAAAAATCTTTTAGTAAAGCAAACCTGAAAAACCTTCTTGAAGTTTTGGATCTACAATAATTTATACATTTCCACGGTGGCTTCATTTACTGCTGAAAATAAAACTAATGTTTTTGTTTTTGTTGTATTTTATCTGGCAGAAGCTGCTGAATTTCACTGATTTTTTATCAAACCATCTGAAAAATCTGAATAACATCTAAAATATTTTTCAGTTTATTTTTGTTGATTCCGGATCCAGTCCAGTTTGCGCCGGGTTCTGTTTGGTACCTGGACTCGGTTCCTGGTTTGGGTTTTGGTTTCAAGGTCCAGAACCTTCAGGCCGTCTGGGTCGCTGGTTCTGGTGATTCTGGATTTATTTTTACTTATTGAACTGATTCCATCCTAAATGATTCCTATGAGCCACTGATGTTTCCAGAACCAGAGATCATATTAACATTTTAATCAAATGGATCACAGAAAACAAACATCAACTCTGACACATTTTAATTCTGCTAATTTACAAAAAAAAAAAGATAAAATCCAAAACTGATCAGAGAAATAACCTGTAAATCAGTTTGTACCACTAAACTAAACTAAATATTTAGTCTTCATTTATAGAACATTGACTGAAATAAACTGAATTTAATGAACCATTAAAGTTAAACTCAGTTCAACATTAATAACTTTCTTCACTATTTTAATCTCCAAGAGCTAAAATATGATTAATATCCATTTATTCCTCCTGCTGATAACATAATGAACCGAACTCACCGGGTTTCTGGATCCGAACCGGATCTTTCCGAGTTCTTCAAACGGACTCGAGTGTTTCCGAGAAAAGCCGAGCGACCCGGTGAACAGTCCGGCAGCAGCCGCTCCGCTGCGGCTCGATCCGCGGTGAGTGGAGGCGACGCGCCGCTGGACGAACCGACAGGAGACCGGAGCCGCTTCCGGTTGGCTCTTCAGAATAAAACCGCCACGGATGTTTATCACCAGCTTCCTGTAGAGCTGCTAAATATGGGGAGGCGTTTTATTCAAATTAATTCAATAAATACATTTATGGCGATAAATCTGCGTATTAGCTCCATAAAAATGCTCATGATAAAACAAAAAAGAAAATAAATGTAAAAAAACCCAAAAACATTAGCAATGACATTATTTAGTCAATTTCATCAATTGTGATTTTATTTCAAGATTATTTTATGCATTTCATTATGGATTCATTTTTATTTTTATGTTGACTTTTATTTTGTAAAGCTACTTAGAAAACTTCACCTTATTTAAATGGAACATGCAATAAAAATCTGTTATAAAAATAGATATAAAAAAATTAAATTCCACAGAAATGTGTCAGAATAAAATATGAAGTGCCATTTATTCAAATAAAAATATATACATACATAAAAATAATGAAACAGGGAGCATTTTGTCAATCACTGTTAGAAAATATTTAAAATCTATATTTTATGTGGACATTTATTTATTTGATGGCGTATATATTAATTATTAATAACAGTATTGCCTTATTTATCACTGAAACCCAGAAACCAACAAATGGATCAGAACCGAGTCTTGAAGGCGCCAAACGGGTCGCAGCTCAGGTCCAGTTTCAGACCTGCAGGAAAACGTTCTGCTGTTTTTCTTCACCAGTGGAGTAAAAAGTTTAGCTTCACTTTGTGAATCAAAGTCACATCAGCAGACGGTGAGGAAGAGTCCAGAACCAGAACCAGGCTCCCACCGGTAACACAATGAATCCTCCAACATGGGACTTTGTTCAGTTTATTGACAAAAACACAATAAATGATGTGAGTACTTTTTCCCTCCACAACGTTTTCATTCCACCAGTTATTACAAAGTTAATCCACTTTTAATTCAGACATTACAAAAACTTTTTAAAAATACAGCGAGACTCAAAGGTTTCTGTCACTAAATTCAGAGTTAAAGTGGCTGTGAAGCTAAAGTAAAGTTTAAATTGGAAACCAGTATGTGTAGTACCACTAAACCCAGACAGTCAGGAGGAAATCTTTAATAATACAGGAAACCTGCTGAAGTTCACAGAAATAATCCTTTAAATTATATACAAAGTACTAAAAACATTTCACATGTCAGAAGGTGGCAGAAAAAACCAGCAGAGATCTGATCCAGGACTGCTGCTCCACTGGGAGGACTGGGAAGAGCCAATCGCCTTTTACTCCACCCATTCATCGAATTTCTAATTTCATTTTCAGCATCGTTCGGATCCGAAAACTACAAACGTTTCTAAAGTGCTTAAAGGAAACTAGTCTGACAAAAGCAGAAGGAAAATCTGATCAAACAAAGAAAATACTCATTATTTAACATATGGACAGAAGTTCAGCAAATCCAGGCTGAAACTGGTTTGAACTCTTCCTCCCAGTTCCTCCCAGTTCCTCAGTACTTGGGCACTTTGCTGTAATCCTCCTGGAAGTTTCTGCACATGCAGACGGACAGAACCATCCCCAGCAGCTGCAGATACAGAAACATTTGATTAAAACAGGAGCAGCTCAGCATTCCCGTCCGTCCCAGAACCCGAGGAGTTCCTCGGGTTCCCCCGAGGAGATCCCCCGAGGAGATCCCCCGAGGAGTCGGACTCCGTCCTGGAGTCTCCTTGAATTCACTCAGCAGCTCTGAGTGGAGTCTTTATCACAAAGTGTTGCTACTAATTAGATGAAACTGCAATCAGACTTCTGAGCGAACAAAATTTAACCAGCAGAAGAAGAACAGTGACGTCACACAGCAGAACTGTGTTCACAGAATTCAACTTTATAAAAATCTAATCGCTAAAGTCCAGATCTAATAATTATTTTCACTAACTGAGCTTTAACGTTTGTTTTTTAGGAAACTGTTTCATGGCGCAGAAGCTTTTATTCTCCATTGCACAATAAAAAGCCTTTAGTATTACAGTATAGAATATGTTTATGTAATTCAATATTCTAAGTTATTTCTAATTTTGGGTTTGAAGCTTTTAAGCGACGGACGGCAGCTAAAGAATAGAAATGAGTAATTCTAGTATTAATGAGAACATGTGTAAGTATAATTGTTGAAATGGAAAGTTCAACTTTGAACCAAACGATTACTTTAGAGTGTGAAAGAATAACATATAAATGATGATGAATAAATAATTATGACTACATGTTGTCTGTTTTAATATATCAGACAATATGTAAGACAATAATGAAACTTATTACACAACCTTGCTCTGAGTTAATATTCTGAGTTAATCTGCTCATTGTGCACATCCATGTAGTTCACCCCCCGACCACTAGATGGTATCAAAGCACTTCTACAAGTATGTGCAAAATGCGAGGAATATGCGTCAACCAACATTTGCAATAATGGTGCTAATTAGCTTCCTGTTTTGATCATTTATGTTCCTAAAAGTTCCCTCCAACCACCGACACAGAACTTCAACATGTTCCGCAATGTTTATCTTGTGATGTTTGTCCTACGATGTTCTCAGGAAACACAGTTCATACCTCGATGAATGCCACCGCCATGCAGATCCCCAGCACCACGCCGATGTTGGTGAGCAGCCAGCTCTCCACGCTCTTAGAGCAACCCTGAGGCAGAAACCAGACGGGAATTCAGCCAGATAAACCGGTTAAAACCGGATTCAACTGGAATTGAATGGAGCCGTGTTTGGCGGATCTGAACCGGACGGCGTTCTTTCTTACTGTGCTGTAAACGGGCCACTCTGCCGTTTTGGACTTGCACAGCCAACTGTTTTCCGGGTCGGACTCGGCCAGGTCCGGGTCGGTAATGGAGACGTTCTGACAGGAGCAGGGGAACAGAACCTCTGAGCTGTTTTTGATCACCTGGTTCACCTTCCAGTCCTCATAGCTTGTCCAGCCGCAACATTCCATCTGCAGGGAGGTCAAAGGTCATCAAAACAACAGCTACAAGAACTTGTTTCTGTCCCGAGTCGGTCTCCGGCCCGAACAGAGCGAGGCTGCTTGGTGCTGAACTCACGTTCTCCTGGACGAAATTCCAGGCCCGCTCCGTGCTCGTGTTGTTGTCGGAGAAACCTTCCAGCACCTCGTTGATGACCTTTGACATCTCATTGTGCAGCTGGAAGACAACAGAAAGTTAGAAAAGCCTGTTTGGTTCTGATGGCGATCCGGTTTGGTTCGGATAAAAAACCAGTGCATAAATAAAATAAATCTGCTTTCTGAATAAGTTTAATTTCATTCTGTTTCCTTCATTCTTATTTTTATTTCTCATCTTTGTGTCTCATTTTTAATCCATCGATCGGCTGAATTATAAAACTAAAATATTTTCACTTTATATTTCCTTTGTCTTATTTTCTTTATTTCTATTTAAAATAAATGTTAAATGTTTTTAAAATTTTTTCCTATTACATTTAATTATGCTTTTATTTATTATTTTACTTGCTGCTTATGTTTTTTTTACATTTGAATTTTTAAAAAAATAATTTTATTTACGTATTGCTTTATTTATTTATTAATTTTACAAAGTAACATTTGTTTTTTACCTGTTCAAAGATTAACTTTATGTGTTGGCTGTATAGATGCTAATGAATATACTTTTCAAACATTTATTTATGCAGCACAAACTCATGATGTCGTCTGAAGGTATTTTAGAAAAAAAGTACATTTAATCTAAACATAAAACTTAATAAATTTACTGATACTATTGGGAGAGAGAACGGCTAACGACAATATAATTAAAAATGTAAAAATATGCAGCAGATTAAAATAAACACCCCAGTTTGAACAGCAGGCGGCGCCAGAGCACCAGCTGCTGCCTCTCAGGTTGTCCTGTCATGTGATCACCAACCAGCCAATCAGAGAGCTTCCTGGTCTAACCACAAACTGCCAGGGAAGGACCAGCTGCAGCAAACAGGAAGGGGCGGGACGGACCGCTGTCTTCATCATGAGGAAGGATTTTCACTCTTAGCATGAATTTGAACATCTCTCTCTTATTTACTTCAGAGCAGATCACAGTTTTTAACAAATTCTGTTAAAAACTGTAACCTGCTCTGAAGTAAATAAAAGAAGTTCCTGTTAGCTGCAGAGAGGTGGACTTGAACTGCAGGTTGAAGTTGACATTTCCTAGAAGAGAAACTGAAAACCTCTAGATGACTGAAAAGGATGTGACATCACTTACCTCTTCCTTCTGGAAGTAGATAAGAGAACCGGCTACGATCTGAGCGATGAGGATCAGAACCAGGCAGGTGAAGTACTGAGGAAGAGGAGGCGAGTTAGACAGGAATCCTGATCCAACCAAACAAAGTTATTCTGAAATAATCTGTTGGAGATCCAGAGGGAATAATCTGGATGAGCTCCAGGACTCACCAGGCCCAGCACACAGCGGATCTCGTAAATGGCTCCCACGCAGCCGACGAAGCCCATCAGCATGGAGAACGCACCGACTGCGACCAGGATGTAGCAGGCCACCTTTACAGACGTCACGTTATCTGAGGACAAAGGGCAGCAGAGTCATTACTTACCACTTGCTTTAAAAGTTTATAGGAAAAAAAATGAGAAGGTGAGGGGAGAAAATGGAGCTGCTGGGTAAGAAAACCTCTAAATAAAGCCATCAATATTTTTATAAAAACATAATTCTTATCCATCAAAAACCAAAACTTCAACATAATGTTGACCTTTATTCAGCAGACGTTTTACCACCACTGCTGAATACCAACAAACAGAACAGCTGGTTTGACCTTAGCAGGCCCCGTAGCCAGAGGAAGGGCTAGCAGAAACCTTCGCTTGCTCTCTAAATAAAACAACGTAGTCAAAAATAAACTTGCGGTTTCTTAGACAGCTGTGACTAAGAAACTTCTGCTAGGGCCTTGTTGGTGATATCAGGCGTTTTTAAAAAGTATCACTTCAGGTTCACTGAATGTATTCTGGTAGCTTTCAGGATCGGTCAAGTTTTTGTTTTTTTACACTACATAGAAAAAGTCACATTTCAAACCATCTGTGGTTTTTAAAAGGTGAACCCAACCGTAAAAAGAAAAAAAAAAAAGAAAAAGTCCAGTGTTCCGAGTAAGGAGCTTTCGATGAGATCCACACGATCAGATCTGGAACGCAGAACGTTATTATCAATAATACCAGCAAAAAAGGAAAGTTGGAGCTAAATATTTAGCGAGCTGTTATTTGGCTAGCAAGGTAAATATTTAGCAACTGGCATCCTAAGCAACTAGCTTCAAGCTAAATGGTGAGCTTGTTAACGACATATTTAGTCACTTAAACTAAAAATTTACCTTCAAACAGTGACGTTTATAAATGAATTAATTCCTTTGTGGTATCTGTACCGTTACACCGTGAAAAGTAAACCCTTATTGTTCTGTAAGAAGCTAACCGACCCAAAACATTGCGGTGAAACTTTCCAGAGCGACTCGATGAACTCGGAGCTGAAGTTCTTCTCCGTCTGACTCAGCGCCATCTTGGTTGAGTCTCCGCTGCGGACGTCACTCCGACCCAGTAACTGCTTCATGAAACGCCCCGTTGAACATCAATACGTGTTATTTACGTTCAGGCACACAGCTGGGCAGCCCTGAGGGCCGAGTGTGCGGTGATGAGTAAGGCGGTGATGTGATGCATGCTGATGCTGGCCGCAGCAGAAAGGAGGCAGTGTGCGGCGGAGGACACCTGCTGAGCGGACAAACGTCCTCAGTGACGCCGGCGGCCCGGATCCCGCGCCGTTACACTCGCTCAGTGTTCGGCTCCGTCATTCTGCTTCACAGCCTTTCTGTCCGCTGACACTGCGCGTCTCTTTTCTCCTCATCCGCACCACGCTGCGCCTCTGGCTCACTGCGTCTCATCATCACGTCACAGAAACGCTCAGCTCTTTACATCATGAACATGAAACCCGGTTGCCTACTTCCAGCAGTCAGTGCGGCTCCACTGCGGCTATTAACGTCTGAACCAGGAGGACCGGGGTTCCAGCAGATCGTCATACACCGTCAGAATGCCTGCGCATGCGCATTAAGCAATCCAAGTCAAATTGTTTTCAATGATAACCAGATAGATTTTCATGCATTGTCGTGGTTGTATTTAAAGCAGCTGCAGTCAACTACAACACTAAGACTTATTAACCTATTAACCGCTGCGTCATGACGTCAGACAGCGGTTTGATCTACGTCATAAGTCCATGTTGCTGGTTACATAAAACCACATGGCAATGACGTGGTCTGACAGGACAACGGTTTGGTTTGGAAATATTTCCCCTCATCTTGATCATTTTTGGCTGATTTAATGTTTTCATGATCTACAGTACGGTGGCCGACAGGTGTAAACGCGCAGCAAACATGCATGATGCAAACTCCAAAACACGCAAATACACAAAAACAACCGCAACAGAGAAACTCTGCAAACAGACAAAACGCCGTAAAGGAGGTGAAATTGAGACTAGAGCGTGTTCGTCTCTTCCTCCGTGACATAGATATAAATCATGTCATGATCTCTGATCATCCTGATCGGCTGGCGGCCGCAGCGCCGTCACGCAGCAGCTGCGGCTTTGCGTCAAACCACCGCGGTGAGCTGACCCAAAAGGAAGTCATGGCGGCTGGTCGCCATTTCTTAGTTATCACACTCTGTAAAGTTTCATCCTGGATATGAATTATGTCAAAGTTCTGAATCTGCTTCAATCCAGTGAAATTATTCCATCTTTTAAAGATTAATTATACCTGAAATCAACTTTTTGGTGCAGATAAACTGTAAAATTGCTGTTTAAAGATTCTATCTGTATGTTTCTATTCAAATTGTGGTTTTTTATGTAAGTTTGTTTAATTCTGCAACATTTTTACCTAAAACCATCGTGGTGCTGCCCTCTGTGGGCTCGACGGTGAACTGCAGTGGAGGTTTTGGTTTGCGTTTCTCGGCCGGTTCAGATAGAAAGTCACCTTACTCAGACACGCCCCCTAGTGGAGAGTCAGGAGGCGGTTTGCAGCATTGCTAGTGTTGTTCTGTAGTTTCCTCTGAATGACTGGTGCTTTAAAAACTAAACAAACCTCCAATAACAGAGAAAGCTGCTCATTTGTGGTTTAGTCAAACTGAAGTCCAGCCAAGAGAAAGAACCGCTTTAAAGGAAATGGATTTTGATTTTACTAAACATCTGCAGCTCATTTTTTCTGTCCGCGCAAGTGAAGGAGAAAAAGTCTGACTGTATTAAACTTTCTCTTCACCAACAAAGAAAAACAAGTTTACAAGGCACAGCTTCAAAATTCATGCTAAGTGTAACAAAAGCCAAAGAATAAGAAGCTTTAGTCAGAAAAACATTTAAATGTTTAAGCTGGGAAGTGAGCAGAGTTGGTCAGGATGACTGGAAGCCGTATGCGACACTTACTGATGACCACGGTGAAGCTCTCATTGTCCAGGAGGAGCCAGAGCCCGAAGCCCAGGACGGCAATGCCGAGCAGCTGGAGAGCCGACAGAAAAGAGTCACAGAACGGTCCGCCAAAATAAACAGAACAATTACTAGCTCACAAGGTTAACCAATCTCTAACATAACATTAAACACTTTCATTTAAAAACTGCAACAGTTACAGTTAAAATGAGCAGGAACATTAGCCGCTACGCCCAGCTAAATGCTAAATGAATCATGCTAACATTAGCTTTGGAAAGGAATCCAGCTTATTATTATTTCTTTAATAAATATGACAAGTATCAAACACGTATGAATAAAATTTTATGTTTGCCTGCTGTCAGCTTGTTTAGCTAACGATAAACTGCACTAGCTAAGCTAAACTTAGTAAGCTAGCAGCACTCTTCCATCATGTTTCAGCTTGACCTTTTCAGTTTTTAAAACCTTTACAGAGGTGGCTTGTTTTCCAGATCATTAATTCATAACCAAATGTTGGTATTTCAGTTATAACTTTCTTAATTTCAAATTGGGCCAATATGAGAGTCAGACAGCTGAAATAATGTTTCCAGTGTCATTCTGGATGCTCCAGAGTCTCCAGAAATCAGAATCTAAATCATTTTCAACACTATTAAGCTAAACAAACAAATCAATATATTAGCATTAATTCCCTTCTGCTTAGTTTTTCAGTTTTAGATATTCCTTGAGCAATTAAATAACCAACCACATTATAGGAACAATTGAAAGTAATTGGATGGGAATTCTATTTTTCTACTTTTATTAATTAAGTGAAATGTCAGTTTGTAATTTGCAATAATCTGCAAACTTACAATGGCTCTTTTGCTAAAATGATTTTAAAAAATTAATCTTTTTTTTAAATAAAGAGAAAAACTGTGAAGTGGAAGAAAAATTATTTGTGGTTCTAAGCAGTTTTATACAAATAATAATCTGTAAAGTGTGGAGTGCATTTATATTTCGCTTTTTTTATATATTAATTTTACCAAGAAACATCTCCAGCTCAGTCAGGTTGGATGGACCACATCTGAGAAAATCAGTTTTCAACTAAAGACTCAAGAGTTTTAGAAGTAACTGAGTCAGACAGCAGAAAAACTCACGAAGAAGATGAGGTTGAACAGGAACAGGAAGTACTTGCTGACGGTCAGGCATCCTTTCCCCATCGTGCTTTATCTGCAAACATCAGGCGGAGAAAGAGAAATGAACAGAAACACACAGAAAGCCAGGTGATTTATGGTGGAACTCATTCACGTTTCTGCAAATTATTTATTTAAGGAGTTAAAGTCCGATCATCTCCCACCCTGAAAATATTTTCTGCCTTCCTGCAGGAGATTCATCTGGAACTGTTCAGTCATTAAACTGACTCAAACTGGGGAAACTGGAATCTGTCTGGGTGAAGATAAAAAAGACCAGTTTGAAGGATAATGGGAACACTGGGAGGTTTGGGAGGAAATGACAATGATTACCTTCTGATATTTAACTTAAATAAAAGCAGCAGATGTGCAGATAAAACCGACATATTTCCATCTGCTGTATAAAAAACCTTTTATATTCCCTGAATAAACTTTCGGTTCAGTTATCATTGATTTCTGCTTCTCAAACATCAGATTCCTTCAAATAATCTCCTGTTTAATGTTTAAAGTCACGACTCTCTTTGGTTTTAAAAACTTCAACTGAAAACCAGCAGCCCTGCTGGTTGTAATGGAAACCCGCATGTAGCTGTACTGGTGGAGACCAGCTGCGACTCATTCAGATCGATTCGTTTAAAACAAGCCGCCACCGACTCACTCCTGGCTGTGGAAAATCCAGCGTGACCTGAATGCATCGCCAGGCTCCGCTGTCCGATAAATCCATGGCGATCCGGTGAAAAACGCAGCGAAGCCCTGCAGCCGACCCGGTTAGGCAGGAACTGGGTCACTCTTATTACTAGTAGTACTGCTATTTTCTAATTGGAGATGCAATGACAAATTGGCTTGTATGGAAACCCATTGATGCCAGAAAAGAAAAAATAAATGCCCAACAGAAAGTCATAATTCAGTTTTAAAGTTTAATTACAGGAATATAACTCTGTCATGACTTTAGTTCTCCTAGTTATGACTTTTAACTTTTATGTTTCCTTTCATGGTCGAACCGGGTTCCCAGATGACTTTTAATATTTTCTCCTCCAGCTGGATCCGTTTCTGTTCAAAAATATCTTCCAAGTTTTACATTGAATTCATGAACAAAACTCGTAAATCTCTTATTTTCATCTGTTTTCTTCCTCTTCTTGTGAGATGATGAAGAGCAGACGGCTTCAAGGCTTCCAGAACTCCAGGTTCTGGTTCTGCTTCTGGTTGCAAATATGACAAAGGTTTTATGGTTAAAAATGAAGAAGTGGTTCTGAAATAAAGGCGCCGTTAAAAATAGAAGCGGCGTTTGTTCTGCAGCTGGGAGAGGGAAGCAGAACCGGTCCGGAGTGCTGCTGGGAACCCAGAAGGTTCTGGTTAACGAGCGGTTCTGGAATCTGGAAGACGTTTAAAACAAAAACCAGCTGCAGAACAAAACCAGCCGATAAACTGGAGCTCTGAGGAACATGGCCCAGCCCTGACCCGGTTCTGACCCAAATAATCCAGGCCCCGTTCTGACATAGTTCACAGGGTCTTGGGCAGAACCTGCAGTCAGCTGCTGCAGTACCGCCGGCAGCCAGTAGGTGAATCCAATATGTCTCTAAAACTGTAGAATTCTTGTTGCCATGGTAACGTACAGTACCGGTCAGAACCGGACCTGCAGAGCCTGAAAAGTCTGATGATGTTCTGTTTTTTTTTTAGTTGTTTATAAAATAAGAAGCTGGAAAACGAGTCGGTGATGAAACTGAACAACCGAATCAACAGAACCAAAGAACAAAGAAACTTCATGAAACATTTCAGAATGTTTTCCCTCCCGGTCGACCCGGTTCT
Organism: Poeciliopsis retropinna; assembly: GCA_010277075.1. Taxonomy (NCBI): domain Eukaryota; kingdom Metazoa; phylum Chordata; class Actinopteri; order Cyprinodontiformes; family Poeciliidae; genus Poeciliopsis; species Poeciliopsis retropinna. Next base: position 736,985 of record VMRM01000006.1, read on the forward strand.
ATTAGGACAACCTGTTCCCCTCCTGGCCTGTGGGGGCGCTGCACCAACAACCACTGAAGGAAACAAAAACCTCTGAAGACACTGAGAGCAACTTCCTGTTTCACCAGATGGAAACAAGATGGAGGCGTCAGATTTTAGTGTTGGAGGATTTCTCTTTAAGCTAAAGACCAGGAGCCATTTCTGCTGCTAGCGCTAGGCTAACATGTTAGCGTTGGTTGTATTTACCCAGAATGCCCTGCACTGTAGTCCACTTTCTGCTTTTGGAGCAGTCTCTGGTCCGCTTGGCTTCACATATGAAATTGAACCAGAGTTCACTTCAACTGAACCCAGACCGAAGTTTGGAGGACCCGAGGTCAGAGGTCGGTTAGCATTCTAACTTTCTAAACAGACTGGAGTTGGACTGAATGATGCAGCCTTAGAGAAGATTTTTGTTACTTAAAAACTGATGCAAACCTGCAGAGAAGCTGACTCTAGCCTAACATCAGATTCAGATCCAGATCCTGATCCAGATTCAGATCCAGATCCTGATCCAGATCCTGATCCAGATCCAGATCCAGTCTTGATCCAGATCCTGATCCAGATCCTGATCCAGATCCAGATCCTGATCTTGATCCAGATCCTGATCCAGATCCAGATCCTGATCCAGATCTTGATCCAGATCCAGATCCAGATCCTGATCCTGATCCTGCAGTTTCAGTGATTCATGAACTTAGGGGAACGTCTCCTTCCTGATCGGAGCTGCAGGTTGAAACAAGAAACACAGACGAGTCTGATCAACACTCCTCCTCCTCTTCCTCTTCTTCCTCCTCCTCCTCCTCGGTACCAGGCGCCGGACCCGCCCGGCTCGGTGACGCCACCCAGACAGCAGCAGATAAACATCAGCCTTCATCTTCCTCGGTCAAGCTGCTCGTCACTGGGGGCAGAGAACCCGTTTGCTCAGAGGCACTAAGGTGATCCTGCTATATGAAACCGACCAACAGAACCAGAACCGCTTTATGAGCAGAACTACAACAACTAGCTGGTGTAGAACTGGACTTTTGTTGAACTTGAAACGTCTGTAAATCTGAACATTTCCAGTTTCGCTTCACATTCTGGAAAAAAAATCTATTCTCTAAAAACTGTTGCTGACTTTTAGGAAATAAAATGTTTATTTTATTATTTAAAAAGGAAATTTAATCATTTGTTTATTTGCATTTTTAATGTGTTTCTACTTTGGTATAAAATGAACTTCTGCAGAACGTGACAATTTATCTGATTGATCATCAGAAAAACTGATCACTGAAGGCAGAAATATTTTTATAGACGAGGATTTTCTAGAAGAACCAGGACTTTTTGAGTTCAGTGCAGACCGTCCTCCAACCCGCCTGGCACCAGAATCAGAACCATGTTTGGGTTTTTGCTCCTGGTTCTGATACATCTTCAGGTCTGAGCAGCTCGGTGCCTTCTGGGTCGGATCGGCTTCCGAACCCGTCCTCACCTGCAGAACTTCCTGAACATCTGAACAGGAAGTGGTCAGAGGTTAGGGCTGCGTCACTGATTGCTGCAGCAGCAAGCAAACCGTTGACAGAGGCGTCCCGCTTCCTGGCATGAAACCAGTCCACTCAGGTCCGAAAGGTTCTGGTCAGGTCTGCAGAACCAGAACCAAATGAGGGGAAGCAGCTTTCAGTTTCTAGGCACCACAAATCTGGAACAAACTTCCAGGAAACTGAAAAACAGCCGAAACCCTGAGCTCCTTTACATCTGGACTGAAACCAGTTAGAACCAGTTAAAACCAATTAGAACCAGTTAGAACCAGTTAAAACCAATTAGAACCAGTTAGAACCAATTAGAACCAGTTAGAACCAGTTACAACCAGTTACAACTAGTTAGAACCAATTAGAACCAGTTAAAACCAGTTAGAACCAGTTAGAACCAGTTAGAACCAGTTACAACCACGTAGGACCAGTTAGAACCAATTAGAACCAGTTAGAACCAATTAGAACCAGTTAGAACCAATTAGAACCAATTAGAACCAATTAGAACCACTCTGATTGACACGAGACGGAACAGAGATCAATATGTTTGGTGTGTATTGATTATTTTGCTGATGACCGCATGACGTTTTTATGATGTAAAGCACTTTGAACCTCCCTGAGGTCCGGTTCTGTGGTTCCGGTCTGGTTCTGTTGGACATAAAGCATCTTTCATGCCGTCTTTTTGCACGGGAACAAAAGCAGAAACCTGATCCGCCGCCGTGGCGCCGCTCTGGGTGGGAAGCGGCGTTTTGTCACGGCGAGGCTCTGACACCCAACACCCGGGTGAAATCTGTCAGCAGAACCAGGAGTCCAGATACACCTGCTGGTTCTGACCCGGACACACTGGGAGAACTTGGAGGAGTGGGAACGCTTCTTCTGTTAAATCCCAGAATCATCAAAGTAACCCAGAATAATTATTAATCAGCAGAGACAAGTTGACCCAGAAGTTCTGGTTCTGGACTGTTGGGGGCAGCTGGGAGGATGACCCCAGGATGACCCCAGGATGACCCCAGGCTGGGATTCAAACCCCGAACCTTCTTACTGCAAGGCTTTGGCCCTGAATCAGGAAGACTTAAATATCTCAATGAAACTAAAATTATGTTTAATGTTTTAAAGGGTCATTAATAGGGTCAGTAAGGTCACCAACAGGGTCAGTAAGGTCACCAACAGGGTCAGTAAGGTCACCAACAGGGTCAGTAAGGTCACCCTAATACTGTGATTGTGTGAACTTCCAAACCTGCTCCAGTAAATAAAGTTTCAGTTTGACAAACTTCAGCTCTGACTGATAATTTAATGTTTTACGTAGAGATTTTACTTCTAGAGTGAAGCAGTTCAGACTCACTGAAGGTTTAAATGTGAATTAAACCAGAAACTGAATGTTTCTCTGCCTGAATCTCTGATCAAATATTGTGCAGTTTATGGAGGAAGAGGTGAGATCCCAGTACAGAAAGGAAAAACCAGTTTGATCAGAAAGGAGCGGCCCGTGCCGGTTTCCATGGCGACACTGAAGTCACAGAGCGATCCACAGGTGTGTCACGCTATCTCGTCTCCACGGCGACTGCTGGAACGTGATGATGTCATCGTGTTTCATTTCATCTCAGTTTTAAACTGGTCCAGTTCAAAACGCTGTTCCAGAGCAGTTTCAGACTGGTTCAGATCTGGTTTCTAACTGGTTTCTACACTCCAGTTCACACTGCTTTGGGATCTGGATTGCTAAAGGTTTAGGGCGCCGTTTAAACCAGTTCCAGATCTGGTTTGAAATGTGGATTCAGACTGTTTTAAACGTGTGAATCTGGTTTTTCTGTTATTTTAGATCCAGTTTTAATGGATCAAAACTGTTAAAATGGTCTCAAACCGGTTTGGGTCTGGGTTGGTTCTGGAATCTGACCAGATTCAGACCCGGTTGTGGTTCTGGAGGTTTGGACTCCCTGACCTTTTCTCTGGACGTGAGGAAGAGGAGCGTTGAGCCTTTGCTCGTCTTCATCGCATGAGGATGAGGTTAAACTCCATCCAGCCCGATTCCCTGCAGTTCCTCGGAACCGGATGATCCGGTTTGGAGCCAGGAGCGCCTGAGGGCCGAGCTGAGCGAGACTCAACAGGACCCAAACGTTCTGCCGGTCCGACCTCCAGCAGCCCAAACCTCACCAAGGTCACAGACAAGAGACTGATTTATCGACGGCCGCCGTGAAACTCTGACCCACATTCACCAGAACCCAGAACCCAGAACCCAGGGCCGGGGGCCACGGGGGGCCGCGGGGGGCCCCATCCGATCGAAATGCTGCACTGGGTCACAGATAAAACATTGATCCGTCTGAGCCAGACTTTTTCCACCAGTGGCAGAACCATCAGAAGTTCTTCAGGATGATCGGACCGTTCACTTTCTGTTTCTTTATTTTGGAGTTAAAATGTTTCCCAGCGTTAAAAAATCCTCAGAGTTTAAAGTTTATTTATTGTTGATAAATTCTGTTAGTATTTTATTAGTTTATCTGAGCAGCAGCATGAACTTCTGGAGATTTTATATTCTGAGTAAAACGACGATCAGAATAAATAAATCAATAAATCAATAAATCCGTTCTCAGTTTGGACTCGTTCATCTATAGAATCATTCCCGCCGTATTTCAACGCGGCTGCATGCAGAAGTATTGATGGTTCTTCTTCTGGCCGGATCCGGTTCTGCTGCTTTCATTCTGAAGCAACATGGAGGTCTGGACAGTTATTCAGCTGGGTTGCTATGGCGACTCAATTCACACCTCAGGTCACGTGACCAGAACATCAGAACGCCACAGAGGAAACGCTGAAGCTGCACCAGACCCGGTTCCAGACCCGGTTCCAGACCCGGTTCTGTTGGTGTTACAGAGACTTCATATGATTTTGACTTGAGGAAACTTTTCCTGAATTTATTCTCTCAGTTCCCATCCAGAACACAAAGTCCAAACTTCTGAGAGCCATCTTGGAGAACCACACCCTCCGGTCCGGTCCGGTCCGGTCACTGGTTCTACGCCTCCACATGAAACTGCATCATAACTTTAGGAGATCGGTAATCGATCGATACGTTAAACTGATCGTATCCGTATTTAGAGTCGGAATCAGTTCAAATGTTTTTCTTTGCAAAACATCCAACAGAACCGAGACGAAGCCCAGAAGAACCGGAAAGAACCAACAAACCAAGACCCGAAATCACCAATTGATTCTGATCCCATGTGTGAAATGTTCCGGGTCCAGTTTCATATCTGACACATTTACCAAGGAAAACATGAACCAGAGGCAGAAATCTGTGGAACCAGAACCAGAACCAAAACCACAGACTTCACCATCCATCTAACGGTTGCTATGGCGATTCCCACCTTTTCCAACGAGAAAATCAGCCTGGAACAAACAGCGACTGTTAGGGAACCAGGTCCGGTTTGTAAGGAACTGGACCTGGAGGTTCTGAAGGAACTGTAGGTCCTTCTACTGTGAAGGATCCTGATCCAATTCCGGAACCGGGTCACTGATTCTGGTCCACAGAACCATCTCTGAACAACTCAGATCCACACAGAGTCCAGTTTCTGGTTCGGTTCTGGATCCGAGTGCAGACAGAGGAGGAACTACTTCCTGCGGTGGAGGAATCCACATCATGACATGTTGGTGCTCCTAAAACTAAAATGGATCTGGTTCGGGTTCAGGTTCTGGGAGGTCCAGAACATGGTTTTTGTCTGATCCGGGTCGGCGGAACCGGCAGAATAGATCAGAATGCATCTAAAATTCTGATCCGGACTCAACAGCTCCACACCAAACTGGACCGAACCCGAACAACCAGAACCGGTTCTGGGTTTCCAGTTCAGAACAAAGTCCAGATGGCTTCAGTTTCACTTTCACGAACCTGAACTTTCAGGTGAAACTCCTTCAGTCAGAGCCGAACCGAACCGAACCGACAAAAACGCAGTCAAACCCAGCAGAACCGAGACTCCCCCCCTGATCGATCCGAACCTGATCACCCGAGCAGCCGCGCGCGCCTCGTGTTCGGCAGCCAGACAGACGGACCCGTTCCGGGTTCGGGTCCAGATTACGGGTCACTCACCTGTTGTTCCGGCGGCGCGCGGAGAGGAGCGGGTTCTGTGCAGTTCTGTGCGGTTCTGTGCGGAACTCTGCGGTTCGGACTCTCTGACCTGCGGGTCAAACTGAACAACGAGGCGGCAGCGGCTGTTGAGACCGAGAGAGGAGGCGGACTGGCGGGGAGGGAGGAACCCCATCCCCCCGGTGTGCTGCCACCCGGCGGCCGGCAGAGGAACTGCAGGATCGGGGAAACAATAAAGTAATTTCATATTTGATCAGCTGTTTACTGTGTAAAGTTTAATAATTTGAGACTTTTTAAACGTTAAATTTCAGAGGCGGTCCACAGAGGTGGCCGCCAGGGGGGGCACGCCCTCACCTGCTGATGCCTCCAGGTCAACTGGAGTAAAATCTAGAAACTATTACATATTTTTAAATAAGTAATATTACAATAAATAAAATGATTATATTTAAATAAGTAAATATTTAAATAAATAAAAAATATATTTAAAAGAATAATTTTAAAATAAAAATATAAATATCTGGCATCAAATCTCTCAACCGTTTCTCTTTAAAGTTACCTTTCAAAAGTATTTGTGCTGTTTTACATTTCTCTGTTCTTTTAGTTAATTTGTTTGTTTTTTACAAATAAAAATCAGAAAACACATTTCTAGTCAGAGCCTAAAAACATTCATCAAAACTTCCTCTGAAGTCACTTAAGCTAACCAGAGCCAGCAGGTTCTGGTTCTGACCTCAGACACTCTGTAACGAACCTCCAGTGCCATGGAGGAACCAGCAGCGGGTCAGGAGGTTCTGGTTCTGGCTCCAGCAGGACAACCAGCCTGAACTTACAGCCAAAGATATTATGGGATAGTTTTGCTCAAAGCATGGTCTAGTCAAAGCCCAGACCTGATGTTCTCATGTTCTTCGTCCAACCTGACTGAGCTGGAGAAGTTTTGAATTCTGCAGACGTTCTCTAAAGACCTGACTCAGGTGGAAACAGAAGCACACCACACTTTTCAGATTTTAAAACAACTCCATGTTGGAGTCTGAAAAAGTTCTGCTGACGTCACATCAGTCCAGATCCACGATTCTGCTGGGCTGACGGTGGTGGTTCGGTTCTGTTGGACCGCTCTGGGTGAGGTCAGCTCGGTCTGCAGAACACAAAGCCTCTCAGTCGTCCTGCAGCTGACGTCACCGTGACCCCATGACCTCACTGACTCACAGAGCACAGCTGACCCGGCCAGTCCGGGGTTCTGTTCAAATCCAGAACCGAACCAGAGCTCGCCCGGACGGGTCGGAACCCCACCGGTTCTGCTGAGCGGATCTGGACCGGTATCATTACTGCTGCCATTTGGATCTTTGAGGAAGAGTAATCTGGTCCAAGTGGATCAGAACCAGAATAGAAAACAGGATAAACAATAAAACATAAGAACGAAATGAAAATAGAAGGTAAAATCTGTAATAATCTGATAAAACATGTTGAGTTTTCCTGCCTGGACGGGCGCTGCTGCCCCCTGCTGGCCAACACAAGTATTACAAGATGAGCCGGTCCAGAGCAGCAGAACCGGACTTTCGTCTGTTCCTAATGTTTCCTCCTCTGCTTCTCAAACAGCTTCGGACTTTGACTAGGCCACTCCAGAACCTTCCTGTCCAACCTACTGGCTTTTTTTTTGAGCCAGTAGGAAGAGAACCTGATTTTGGATCATCTGCAGAACCAAAAGCCCAGAGCACCATGCTGCCACCACCATGTTTGACTGTTGGTATGCTTTTGTTTTTATTTTGAGACATTATTTTAGTTTGTCTATTTAACATATTTTGTTTGAAAATTATATTTAAATGTAACTTCTTGAAAATTTTATTAATACACATTTAGTTTTAAAAATGTCATAAGATAAAGTTTACTATTTAGTCCATCCTTCCATTTTCTAACCCCTTGTCTCTAATGTCCCCAATGTCTCCAGCAAAGACATTAAGGAACGAGAGGCGGGGTCACCTGGTCAGGTCGCCCGTCTGTTATTTTTAAAGCTTTAGGGTTTTTTGTTTTCTGTTTCTGACAGTTTAGCAGCTGATAGAACGGGACGCGAACCTTCCAGAAACTTCAATTTTGTCTAATCTTTGCACTAAAGTTGTTAGTAAGAAAGAGCAGTGAGTACACAAGGATGATTGACAGCACTAAGCCCCTCCTCCTGACTCTGAAAAGTATTCAGCCAATTTGTTTTAAATTGTGAACTAAGAAAACCAGATATAAACATAGAACCGACCCACCAGAACCGACAACCGACCAGCGGGCCGGCTACAGTGAATACTTTACCCAGATGCTGCGTTTGGGTTCGACCCGACCCGGAAACCTTTGCACAGAAACAGGCTCAGAAACAAGAGTCACAAAGAAACTTTATATAGTTTTCAAGTATTCAAAACTGTTAAATAAGTACAAGATGTGTTCACATGATTTACATATTGGACAATATCTGCCTGCTTTAGTTCTGCTAGCGCTCGGCAACGCTCCGCCCTCCGCCGCAGGCCGCTGGAAGCTGGCGGCCGCACCTGGAAGAGTTTACAGTGAGAGAGGAGGGAGACGGCTGATTGGCCGAGGGGGCGGGACAAGACGCTGATTGGCTGCTGGTGATGTGAACGGTAACACAGAAACGGGTCGACGTTCCCAGCTGATCCCGCTCAGACAGACGGAGGAGGAAGGGGGCGACAACCAATCAGGGATCAGGGATCTCTGAGCTGACCTCAGAGGAGGAAGAGGAGGACGAGGTCTTCCTCACAGAAGCTGAAGACAACTTCCTGTAAACAAACAAACACTTCCTGCCACCGTCCTCCTGCGACTCTGGACAGGAAGTCTAAGTAGCACCACAGAAGAAGAGAGACAGGCTGTAGTGTCAGCGACGCGAGAATCATGGGAACCTGGAGAGGAGCGGGAAAACTCAGCTGGGGGGGAGAGGTCAGAGGTCAGAGGTCCTTCTGTACATCAGCTTCAGGTCAGAGCGTCAGCCCAGCCGGATTCTGCTGCCGAGTTCTGGTTCCGGTTCTGCTGGGAGGAAGAGGAGGCCTGTGCTTTAATTCTGAAAGGCTGCAGAGCTGAGCAGCTTTCCTGCTGGGAATACCATCAGATTCCAGGTCAGGGAACCGGGTCGGAATCTGATTCCCAATCTGGGATTAAAAATCTGGAATACCGTCTGAAAATCAGAACCGGGTCGAGTTTATCATTGATTCAAATCAGGAATCCACATTTACCGTTCCAGAGTTTTCCAAACTCACAATTCCAGGATTTGTTTTCCCAGTTTTAGAATCACTTTAAAATCCAGAAACTCTCTGGAAACAACAGATTTGTGATGAAGCCGATCCAGAGGGAACCGGATCCATTCCGGAATAAACATTTCAACTTGGAAGTAAAAAAGAAGCAGAAAGGAGGAAAGATTTGGGAATGAGAGTTTGGAAAAGTCTGAGCTGCTTTCGGGTCCAAACCGGATGTCAGGATATCGGATCTGAACTTCAAAAATCGGTTTTAAAAATGAAAACTGAAACCCAGATTCCTGATGTGTTTGGAAAAATGATCTGGAAAAATGAAGGTGGATATACTGTTTCCATTTTTATCTGGAAAATCGTATTGTTCCGGGCTGAAGCCGTTCAAATCTGTTCTGCTCCTCTTAAAGGGACAGCGCAGCTTTTTGGGAAGCTGCCTCCATATTGTTTTTTATATTAGCTTATTGTGACGTTTTCCTGAAGATCCGGCCAGTTTTTTTATGACGGTATTCCAGAAATCAGAAAGAATCAGCAGCTCTGTTTGGACTCAGCCCGACCTAATGCTGTGATTCATTCAGGATCATGATAGGCTGTGGTGCTCTGGCTGCTGATTGGTCGACACCCGGCAGAACTGGCAGCAGAACCGGAAGCGGACCTGGCGGCGGAGCGGCTCTAATGCCTCTGGATAAACGGCTCTGAGCGCAGACACAGAGTAAAAACCTGCCTGGAGACAGAAGCCATGATCTGTACACTTTCTACACGTCCATGATGAAACAACAAGTGCATTCTCTTAAAGGAACAGTACAACTCAAAACAAAGCCCGTTTCCACTGGAGACCCGGCCGGATCCTGGACCGGATCCGGTCCGACTGGAAGTTCAGCAGAGAGCGGAGCTTTGCTGCAGGTCAACAGCACCCGGGTCCGCTCCGTGATGATTCGAGTTCCATGTCACTTCCTGTCCATCATCAGCGGCGGCGGTATTTACAGAAGCTTCAGGCGTTGAGCCGCAGAGACTGATCCTCCCTCCTCCTGGAGGAGATATCGATGTCGATGGAGTCTTTCCCCACGATCAGCCGCAGACGCTTCGCCGGAGGAAGTGGAATGAAGTCGTCCTCGAAGTCGTTGTGGAAGTAGTCGTCATCTTCCTCCTCCTCCTCATCCTCCTCCTCCTCCTCATCGTCGTCCTCGTCAGAGGAAGGGTCGGCCAGGACCTTCTGGGTGCGATGGCCGCCGCCCGCCGCGTCCCCGTTGGCCTGGAGCCTCCGGGCGTCGTCCTCCTTCCTCAGCTGGATCTTCAGCTTGGTAGCGTTGCCGTGGACGACGGGCGAGAAGCCGTTGTTGAGCTTGGCGATGTAGGAGCCGGCCTTGTCCTTGTCGTGCTCCTTGCTGAACTTGATGCTGATCTTGCTAGAGGAGGTGGGGCTGAGCGTGGATGAGGCCACGGCGTCGGCGCCGTCAGCCGTCTTGCTGCTGCTGCTGTCCCTCCGCCGGCGGAGCGTCAGCTTGGGAATGCCGCCGCTGTTCTCCAGGATTAGCTGCGCGTCGTAGCGCGTGATGCGCCGCTTCTTCTTGGCCTTGTCCTGTGAGCGGCAGCTGCTCTTGCTCTTATCGCGGCGGAGGGATTTGCCGCCGTTGGCCACGCCGTTGTAGTCCCGGTCAGCGAAGCTCAGCAGCACGTTCCCGCCATCACGGCCCGCAGCAAACGGCTCGCAGTCGGAGCCTTCGCATTTGATGGTCCGCTCAGTCCGGAGTCGGGACGGCCGCTTCCGGCCCGAACACGAGCTCCTTCGGCCGTAGCCGTTGCCGGCGCTTAGCCCCGGCGGCTGCGTCACGCCGCCGTCGTGCTGCAGGTACTCGTCCATGTCTGCCGGCTCCGTTTTGATGACCACGCCGCCCGGTACGGGGCTGAGCCCGTCCATGGCGCCGGGCTCCAACTTGGCGCCCGGCAGGGGCTCAGGGGCCTTCAGGGTCCGCGTGGACCTGCGAGTCCTGTAGGCGGAGCCGCGGCCACCTTCGAGAAGGTCACCGTTCTCCTTGGCGGCGTGTCGGGTCAGGCAGCCCCTCGGGCCAAGCGGCGCCGCCTCCGGACCGTCCTTCTCCTTCTTCACGGTGACGACGCTCTTACACGGCAGCACCTTGGAGTCCCTGAGGCCCAGCGGGGCGGCGTCTGCGCGGGCCGCCGCCCGCCTGCGGCTGCGCAGACGCACCTTGCTGGGAGGCTTGGACTGGGAGCGAAGTCTCTTTGGTTCCCTGCTGCTGTTTCCTGGAGCCGGTTTGGAACATGAGGTAGAGACGGCTCGGGACACAGTCTGTCTGCTCGGGGTCCGGGTCCGGTACTTCAGGCCCGGCGATGAAGATGATGAAGATGAAGTTCTGGTTCTGGCAGCTGCAGGGAAACAGAGACACAGGAAGTAAAAGCTATATAAAAGATTATTATTATTTTTTTTTTTTACATAAGATATGTTACTATGCATTAGAAATACATTTAAAATGTGCATTAAAAATAACAAACAATCAGCTTTATTTATCCCACTACTGTTAGTGACGTATTTTATATAGTTTTATTACATAAAAAGAAATTAAGAGTTAAACAAATATTAAAAATAAAGAAAAAGATTATATTTTCTTTGAGAATTTTTAAAATATGGTAAATTGCAAATAATATCAAATATAAAAATAATTTGATATCACAAAACAAATTACAAAAAAAATTTTTTTTAAAGTTAAATTCTTAGGAAATTCATTAAAAAATTCAAACATATATTAAAATATATTTTATATGTCAGAAGTAAAAGAAATAAAAATATAACAATACATGCATACAATTAACTCACAAATTAAAGATACAAAATAAAATGAAATACAAAAAAATTATAAATATTTTATAAGTATATAATGAAAACTGGGAATCAGAATACAAATCTAACAAATGTACTTAAAATTACAAATATAAAATTTAACAATAAAGAAAAATATGATACAAAATAAATGCTAAAGACAAGAAAATCAATAAAAACTAAGAACTGATGTAATTCATCCCGTCTGCAAATTCCAATCAATATTCTGATATTATTGATCCGTGGTAATCGATCTTACATTGATGTGTTTTTGGCATTTCCTGAGAGTCGACGTCGGTGTGGGATCCCACAGAGTGGCTGTCCGAGCTCCTGTTCCCTTCTCCCAGTTTCTTCAGCCGGTTGAGCCGCTTGTCCGTCTCCCGCAGCCCGTACTTGCTGTTGATGACCGGAACCTCCACCGGAAGCCCAGCTTTGGATTTGAAAGCACCGGTTCCCCGTCTGAACAGAACCCGGAACAGAAACACGGTCAGCTCAAACGGTGACTGAAAATCATGAAGTTTAGGATTTAACCAGACTGTGTTTCTGTTCTGGCTGCAGCCAGAGCTTCAGAGGAGTTTTTAATCCAGCCCGTGTTTTAAGGTCCAGACGGTGCTGCTCACCTTTCACACGTATAACATTCACAAAACTCATTGCTTTCCCCAAAGAAGCCGTCTCCATAGTAACAGGAGATCTCCTCCCCGGGCTCGATGTCCCTCAGGACCTTGACGCAGGCCGTGTCTCGGCCCGTCGACACAAACTGCAAACACAGAACCCGTCAGGACCGCTTCCAACAGCCCGGCAACCAATCAGGAGCGGCCAGCAGCCTACCTTACAGTTCGGCCGGCAGTCTGAGGAAGAGGAGCAGAAGTTAGAGGGAGCAGCAGCAGCGAGGAGTTTGGCGGAGGAGGCGGGGCTTACCGTGGTTGATGAAGGCGGCCGGGCCGAGCCACAGCTGGGCACAGTTCTTCCTGGTGGAGTACATGACGCTGAAGTCGTTCTCCCCGTGGCGCAGCAGCATGTTCTCCTCGCTCTCCGACAGCTCGGCGATGCAGCCCACCAGGAACTCGATCTTATCGTTCCTCTTCCTATGAGACAGCAACAGAGGAGAGGCTCATCAACCCGGCCTCATGAGCGCCACAGCGGGCCGGCCGCGCGGAGGCAGAACAATTCTTCCTTACAGCGCTGCAACAATTTACTGATCAAGGCTGCAATGATCCATACATACAGCCACAGAACGATTTATCAAAACAGCAGCATCATGGAAACGGCTGCAGTTTGGCAAACCAAAGGAACCTTCAGCAGAACCGGTGGATCCCGTCCAGATCCAGTCCGGGTCCCCGGAAGAAGTAGCAGCAGGATGCTCTCACCATTCCTTCGTAGCCACGATTTTGGCTCCGTTCTGCTCTGATGAATAGCGATTACAGGGCAGAATCTCGAAGCCGCTGTCTGCCGTGAATATCCGCAGGTAGACGAACACCTGGAGGGAGCAGAGAGTTAGAGCCGGGAGGAAGAGGCGACGCGTCGAACGAGAGCGCTGCGGCAGCGTTTACGTGCTGCTTGAAGAGCTTCTCCTGAGCCTTGGACTTGTGCAGGAACAGGTTCCGGCACCAGTCTCCCGTCGTCAGCGCCTTGTAGGCCTTCTCCATGTTGTCGTGTTTCTTAAAGCGCTCGATGATTTCCTTCAGCTCCTCCTGCCGTCCTTTGATTGGCCGGAATCTGGGAGGAGGAGTTTCAAAAGAGAGACGTGATGTCACCAGAGGAAACCTGATGCTGACCGGAGTGTATAGATTCATCTAAAATATTATGGTAATAAAAATTATAAATATATTAAAAATTAAACCAATAAAAATATAACAAGATATTAAAATATGTAGTACAACAGAATATAAAAAATATCAAATTACATAAAAAACATTACCAAAAAATTACATTAAAAATTTTAATATAAAAATAGGAATATTAGAAAGAAAAAAATTACAAATAAAAGATTTTGATAAATATAATTTTGGCAACATAAAGATATTATGTTCATGTTAAATATTAAAAGTAAAAGAATTTAAAAATACAACAAATCTAAAAAATATTTATAACTAATAATTACAAATAAAAAATACTAAAATAAATTAGGCACAAAATTATATATAAAATATTATACAAATAATAAAAATAGGAAGCAGAGAATACAAGTAATAAAAAAAGATTGAAAAAATAAAATTCAAGCAATTATAAAGAAAAAATTAAATATATTGTAAACGTTAAAGATGATAAAATGGGTAAACGGACCTGGTGTTCATCTTGTGTGTCTGGAAGCCCAGGTAGGGGTCCAGGATCAGGCTGGTGGTCAGATCGTCGTTCTCACACAGCTCCTTAGCGGTCATCCCTGACGACGGCACGTAGCGCCGCTCCGCCTCCAGGCTGGCGCCATTACACCCTGCAGGAACCACAGAGCTGCGTTAGCGTCCGGATCGTACAGCCGGCGGCGCCCCGGATGCGCTCTGAACTCACTGCGGCTGCATCTGCGGCTGCGCGGGTGGCTCCTGCTGTGGCGCAGCGACGTCCGCTGCGGTTGCTGGGAGCGAGTCTGGCTCACCGGTTGATCGCTGCTGGTCAACTTGTTCCCGTGGCGTCTGCCATTTAATACCATGTTCTTGGATTCGCCCAGCCACTTCATGCCCACAAGCCCCCTGCTCCAGTTTCATTTAGTCGCTCAGATGAAGGTGCTCGAGTTGGGAAGACCGGCCTGGTTAGAAACCTGCAAACAGAGCAGAAAACTGGTGAAAAACCAACAATCTGACTGGAAGAGCAGGGAACAAACCATCCCCAGGGAGAAAAACATATCAACCTTCTGCAACATTATTTACTCTTTACTGAATTATAAGTTGAAAAATATTTTTTCCATTTCTTGTAAATTAACATTTCCAAATACGTAAAAAAGTTATATTAGCTGACAAATTTATCTAGTTAAATATTCCAGACTTCATGTTAAAATGGCCCCAATGCGCCTCCTAGCGGTAGCTCCAAATACTGCAGCCTGCCAGCAGACAGTTCTCTGAAGTTGTTCCTTTCAATGAACCCTGAGGGACTCCACCTGGAGGTCTGCTGGGGTTTCTGGCTCCAAGCCGTCAGCAGCAGCAGAAGAACAGGTCAGAATGGTGAACGACTTACTGCTACTGTCCAAACTTCACCCCTGGACGAGGAACACAGACCAATCGTACATGATCCATCACACTGCCTGGATCAAGACACTGACATGGAACCGGGTCCTGAATCATTCCAACAGAACCAACGGGAAGTTCTGCAGTAGAAACTTGGTTGGATCAGAGCAACATGGCCCACCCTGGTCACCGGTTCTCCACACATTTCAGTTAACAACAAAACAGCTGAATCAGAACAATAACTACACAAACCAAACAGCAACTAATAGACTGTGCTCATTTTATTTATTTTTATACCTCTTTCACCTTTATGGTATGCTTCAGAAATATCCTTAGACATGATTTGTCAAATTTCTGATTCTACACATGCTCAGCTTTGGGAAAAATTGTTCCAACATTTCATCCATTGGGTTATTTGAACATTCAAAACAAACCTGGAAGGTGTACAGAGCTATAAGCCACATCTTACCAGGGGTTATACCAAAGGATGTTACAGTTGCACTACTTGGTATTATACCAGATAGTTTGCAAGGACGGGCTAAAGTATATCTGCTAAATATCCTTTTTACAGCAGCCCTGAAATGTATTACAATCAGGTGGATGCAATTGGAGCCACCTTCCTATGACTTATGGGTTCAAAAAGTAAGGGAATTGTATAGAATGGAACAGATAACCTACTCATTAAGACTTAAAAGAAAAACACTTTTAGCCTGCGCTGGGGTCCAGCAGAAGCTCTGTTGATGTAAATAAATCCAATAGGTCTGTCTTTGGCATATGGTGTTAAACTACCCCACGCAGAGTCTATTCCTATTTTAGGATTGTTTAGCAATGAGTCTACAAATGTGATGCTGAGGCCGTAAGATATTATGCTGAGATGTTTATTTTATGAAAAACTTTATATTGTCAACATTTGTATTATGTACCACTGATGTATGGCTATGTATTTACTCTGTAAAAAAAAAAAAAAAATAAAAAATGTAAGTTCCAAAAAAACAACAATTAAGTATTCAGGTTCAATGACAACGAAAACTACTTTAGTGTGTATTTGGTGCCAGGTGAAAATGTTGACATTTTCAATGGTCACAATGTTATGATAATTTTAAGTGGTCTGGCAGCGCCCCTCAGTGGTAACCTCAAGCACTGCAGCAGCTGTCAGGTGAACGGTCCTTTTTACTGTAATTTACCATTTGAATCCAGACTTTCAAGGTTTCAATGGCCGAATACTCAAAATTTTAGTATTTCAATCACGTATGAGGTAGAATTGTTGTTTAATCGGTCATCTAAGCATTGAGTGCTTCGTGTTATTAGCTGTCAAGGCTAACGTTAGCGCCAAACAAACAGCATTCCGATCAGGATAATGAGGCTGTGGGAACCCGGAAGGCCACGCCGACGGCTGAGGCCGACTGTGTTGACATGCTGCGCTGGTTTCGAACCAGCAACCGTCAGAACCACAGCTAAAAATGTAACCTTGGGGCAGGCTAAGCCGGGCCGGCGTGACAGCACAACACAGCCGCTGCAATCCCATAAACAGCCCCATAATTCCCCGCTGAGCATCCCGGCTGCTCACCAAACCCACCCCGGTCCAGTCTGGAGACACCGGTTTAAAGAACCGTGGTCCCCGCACTCTGCTAGCTACAACCTCAGCAGGATGCTAAGCGAGCTTAACCGAAGAAGATCTCGGTTAAGCTTTATTGTTTATTTCCGAACAATAAAGGGATACATATTTGATCCAGACTGGAAGCTGGGCTCTTCTGGGTGTTCGGAACCGAACAAAAACTGAGCTATGTCCCGGCGGAGCTCGACTGTTTCCGGACACCGACACTCACTGCTTTAGCTCCGGCTGCTCCGTTAGCGTTAGCTCTGCTGGCTAATTTTCTCCCTGACAGGACGGTTAACGGCAACCTGCAGCGGAGAGGATCGAGCCTCCAGCGGTCGCAAGAGGCTGCGAGAGTCCCGGAACGATTATCCCTCACGAGAGCTTTCCACGCGTTTAAATGCCCACGGCACGAACAGTACTCACAATATTACAGACTGAGAAACAAAACAGCGGTCCTGATCCAGATCCGTTACGAGACCCAGGAAGAAATATCACAGCAAACGCATTATTGTTGTTTTTCTCTGGAAATTAACATTAAAATTCAAGATGGCGGCCTGGCACAGGCGAGAGGGAGCCGCATCACAGCCATCCGACAGAAAATAGATCCCTGAAATACGCCAGCAGTTCCGTCGGATCCACGCCGAAACGAGACACTGCGCGTGAATAGGCCCGAGTAAAACACGGGGAGTGGACACCGTGGAACAATTTTTCTCTTATCTGTCATATTGAAGGAAAGTTAAATATGTTTAATTATGTTTTTATATTCTGTCGGATGCACACACAAAAGTAGTGCTGCATAAACAAACATCTTTACGCACCAGAGTTCAGAGATGGTGAATGTTCGGTTCTGACAGGAGAACCGCAGCCGAACCCGACCAGAACAAACGAAGTTCGGTCCAAAAACATTTATAGAGTTTCACATCTGCTTCACGCTCACTTCCGCTGATAAGGGGGCGCTGCGGGTCGGCGCAGGAGCATTTCGGCAGCTCGTCTCTTAATATTATTTGATTTCGATCATTTTAATGCAATCTCATTAGTTACCCGCACTTCAGTGTATTTCTTGCAACTTAATTTATTTCATATTGCTACTACCTTGTCTTATTTTGTTGAACTATTTCTATTGGATTGATAAGTACGTTCATATTTATATATCTAACTTTAAGCACATTTTATTTTGTTCTCATATTTAATTTTATTGCAGCAACTTCAGCAACATGTTTATTCCTATTTGAAATAAATTTTTATATAATTCTTAAATTTAACGGGTTTTTTAAAATTATTATTTCAACTACTTTACTGTGTGAGCTTCTTTTACTTTATCAATTTAAACAAAATTATTCATAGCGTATTTTAAATGTAGTTATTGTGATGTTAACACCTCTCTTGTCCACTGGATTGGAAATATACTGACACTCAGGACAAACTGAAAATGTTGTTTATAATTTACATTTAGTTTAAAATTTAATTATGTTAAATTTCATAATAATCTTAGGAGAGTCTGGTAGCTCTGTGTTTTTAAATGTGGGCAGAGTTAAGAAGGAAAAATATCTTAATAGAATGAATTATTATGAAGATAAGTCAGAGCCAGACTGAGATTATACAGGAAACTGGGCAGAATTTGATTTGAAAGCCCCCTCCCAGTTATTTAATAATATTATCATAACTCTTACAGTTTTTAATCTGTGAAGAGATTGGATTTTGCAGGAGGCTGAAGTGAGCAGCTGATCAGACCGATCCGCTTTGGATCTACACTAACTTCAGCAACATTGTGCATAACCAGAAACATGAGAGGAATCACTCTCTGTGAACAAGAAGAAATCTTCAACAGAACCAGAACGACAGTCTACTGGGATCAGGAGAAGCACTGAGTTTCTTCAATGAACAGAAAAACAGAGACAACTCAAAGTTGATGACAGCAGCAACATTGCTTTCAACCAAAGGTAGCTCTTTAAAATCCTTCACTGTTCAGGTTCCGTATAATTGTCTGAGACTATTAGGTTATTTTAACAAGTCAAGGTTATTTTGCTATAAAAAAACCTGAATAAAATTCCTGAAAGTCATTTATGGCAGGAGTGTCCCAAGTGTGGCCCGCAGGCCTTCTGTGTTCCTGTGAAGTATTTTGGGCAGCCCAAGTGAAGCAAGTCTGGCCTGCAAGTTTAAGTGGTAGATGCAGACAGAAACTTTTCCAGCCTATTTTTAAGATAAACAACATATTGTTAAGAAAATATTAGGCACAGAAATATAGATTCCAATTTTTAACAAAGTTTTTGCATTTATGTAGAAACATAAACACTGACCTACTTTTTATGAATAGCAAATATTATTTAATATGTAAGAAAACAACCCAAGAAATGAAGAAACTCTGGGCTTTCTTTATGTTTTGTGTCTCCTATGATTTACATGCCTGCATTCTCCAAAAATCCAAATATAACATTTAAATTGCTTAGTTTATTATCAAGCAGCTAAAATAAAAAACAGGCACCAAATGTTTGTTTTAAAAATTTTATTAATATTTTAACAACTTTGGCCTTCATGACAAAAAGTTTGGACAGCTCTGACTTATGCCCTTTTTCTCCCATCCCTAACAAAGCTATAAAGATAAAGTTTTAATATTCTACTTGTCTGTTTAGTGAAGCATCTGAAAATGATATTTTCTGACATGTTCCAGCTGCAGATCAGAGGAACACAGAGGAGTCCAGGAACCTTGACGTTTATCCTGGAGCGCTGCCCAGAATCGGGCCCAGGAACCTGAACTGTGTGGGCGCTGAGACTCCACAGCGGGATTTCAGTGATTTCACCGGGTTTTCAGGCATGTGGGCTGCATCATGTGTGAGGAAGCAGCTGCCATGGAAACCACCTAAATACCTTCTCCCCTGACAGACCTTTGACCTTCTCCTGTCTGATGAAGATGATGCTGGAAGCTGAGCTCCAAAAAACATCATTGAACATCATGTTTAATATGAATTTAGTCTGGGCTCAAGGAAAGCATTAAAAAGGAATAAATACCACAGTTAAGAATCTTCACTTTATGTATAGCTTTAATCAGATTTACTGCAGTTTAATTAAATGTTGGTATATTTATTTAATATAACATTTATTTTTGTTTTTAATTGAATGCAATTGTTTTTATTTTTACATGTTTATTTTGTTACATATCTGTTAAACTTAGTTTACTTTTAAGAATATTATTTTAGTTATTTGATTGATGCTTTAAATTCTTTATCTGAACTTAATGTATTTCATTTTGTTTTAGTACATTATGATATCTTATTTTCTGTATTTTGATGGTGGCTGCTTGTGTCTTAGTATTTGTTATTTAATATAATTTGGTGCAAAAGATTTTCTTTATGATTAACTGAAAATATTATAACTTTTTTTAGTCTAACAAATTTGTATCATTTTTGTAACTTTTCAATCTTATAATATTTTTAAATATGTGAGCAATACAATTTCATTTATTTTGTATAAAATTGTATTTTGAAATATTTACCAGTAGGTTGATAAATATATTTAGGATTTGTTATTTAGGTACATATTTTACTTTTGTATGTCATATTTATAGAAATTAATTGAAATTAATTTTATTTCTGCAGTTCAACTTGAACATACTCTAAGTTATTGTTGTCAAAGGAATTTCATTTCATTCAATGTTATTTTAATGCATTTTTGTTTTCCGCAAGATCACTGAATAAAATTTTACTTTAGTGTATTTAATTTTATTTAAGTATAAATTAATTTAGTTTTATCTTATTGCCTGTTGTATGTTACTTAAAATAAAATGAGTATGTAAATTGTTTTACTAAAACATTTTTTCACTGACTTCGTCATTTTTCTATTTTATTTTAAGTTTTTTGCACCTGCGGAAATACGTCACGCTTACGTCAGCGGTCGAAGTTGAATCGTTGACGCAGGCGGGCTCGTGGTGGCTGGAGGATTCGCGGGAAACGTCTAAAATCAAACCTGCGGAGCGTGAAGGCGCGTGGCTCGGCCTTTCCTTGAACCGCACGCGGCTCCCGGTCAGAGAGCGGCGGCTCCGTGCGCGCGCTGGGACGTAGCAGCCTCGCGGCGGCGCGAAGGGAGGAGGAGGACGGAGCGGGAGAAATGGCGGAGCGGCCAGAGGACCTGAACCTTCCCAACGCGGTGATCACCCGCATCATCAAGGAGGCGGTGAGTGGGAGCCGGGCACCGGGGCGAGCGGTTCCGGTTCTGGTCAGTTTTGGTTCGGGATGTTTCCGAACTTGACCAGAATCAAAACTGTCTTCTCTGCGAGAGAACTGAGAAGCTCCGCCGCTTGATTTCATCTCATGAAAATAAAAAACGACAAACTTCTGTATAACCCAGCAGGTTTTACCTGGGGTCAGAGGTCACAGATCTTTAAAGTTAAATTCTGGGATAATTTCTCCTCCAGTAAAAAGTGATGTGTTTATCTCAAAGGCAAATTAAATGCTGTCATAACTCATCATTCCGTTATCTTCAGAGTCGATGTTGATTGTATCTCCAGTAGCAGTCAGCCTCGCAGTGAGTGTTTTAGGCTTCTGACTGAAGACTGCTGCCTCTAGCAGTCTCATAAATGTTATGCTAACAGATCAATATCCACATTGCTTCAACTTTTGAGATGCTAACTAGCTGCTCCCAGCTGAAAAACACCTTGTTGCCTCGGTTCCACATCATAACTACAGAAAGATAAAATGAATACTAAAACAGGAGTTAAAGTAAATTCACAGCAAACAGAAACATTCAACAACAAAAAAACACTCAACCAGCAGAGCAGTTTCAACAGGCTGCCACCAGGAGGCGCTGTTCTCGAAAGCTGGATTTAAGTGAATTGGGTTTAATTTGAACCCTGTTCTGACAGCAGCCAGACTTCTGACCCGACCAGCGTCTGTAAACAGCTGCTGACTGATACCAGACCCGGTAAGGTGTAAACAGAACCAGTAGAAAACGGCGACTGTAACCAGAGCTATCAGCGGGTCTGTCCATGGTCAATCTGTTTTATTGTTTTTGGACCAAACCAGTTCAGACCAAAATAATGCCTGCTGTAAACTCATTTCCCAGTCTGGTGACGAAGCTTTTTCTCTGTTTCATTTGAATAATATTTAACTGGTCCCCGTCCCCTTTAACTGGACGGGGACCAGTTAAAGCTCAGTGAGGATTTTCACGCTGACACATCAACGTGCGAATGTTTTTCCTGCTATGGGAGTGAAAAGAGCAGTTGTGAGCCAGCTTGTGTTTCCTGACCAGACGTGTGTTTAGAGATGACTCCTCCGCACCGTTTGTTCCTCGCAGCTCCCAGATGGGGTGAACGTGTCCAAAGAGGCCCGGCGCGCCATCTCCCAGGCGGCCAGCGTCTTCGTGCTGTATGCAACCTCCTGGTGGGTTTTCAACACGCTGCAGGGAGCGGCGCGACGCTCGTCAAGCTAAACGTTTTTCTCCTGGTTTTAGCGCCAATAACTTTGCCATGAAGGCCAAGAGGAAGACGCTGAACGCAGGAGACGTGCTGGCGGCCATGGAGGAGATGGAGTTTGAGCGATTCCTGGAGCCGCTGCGGGACGCTCTGGAAGGTAAGGACGCTTCCCGACACTTCCTCTTCCTCTGAATTCACCACAACACAGAAATACAAATACTACAGAAAAACGATTCGAACACAGGAAACAAGCAAAATGGAGAACACTGAAAACTTAACAAAACAAAGTCCTCCAGGCCACTAGGGGGAGTCTGGGTCAGGAATATTACCGTTGTAAGCATGCTGCTGCTCTATAATATTGCAAAATATATGCAGTCACACATCTTTTCGATATTCCTCCAACTGTCTGGTCTCTTGCTGTTCGGCTCCCCCTACTGGTCTGGAGAACTGTGTTTTCAGTTTGCAGCACTTTTCCTTTTGTTCTTTCTTCCTGCAGTTGCTGCGTTTGAGTGTTTTGCGTCACCCATGCGTGTGCTGCACTTCTACATCCATCTGCAACGGACGTTGTTCCTTCCCCTCTACTGTCCTTCCTTCATTGTCTCTGTCCTTTCCTAGACTTTTGTTCTTTGTCCCTCTGTCCTTCCATCCTTCTAGCCTTTCCGTTTGGTGTCCTTTGGTTGTCTTCATGTCCGGAGGTTTAGACATAATGAGACGATGGACCTACCAAGACTATGGTAGTGGCAGCATCATGCTGTGGGAATGAGGTCTGACCCGTTTGGTTTGTTCTCAGTGTACAAGAAAGACCAGAGGGGGAGGAAGGAGGTGAGCGAACAGAAACGCAGAGACAAGGAGAGGAAGGCCGACTCCGAGAACGAGAAGAGCAGAGAGGAAGAGGAGGAGGAAGAAGAGGAGCAGCAGCGCATGGAGGAGGAGCCTGAGGAGGAAGCTGAGGAAGAGGAGGACAACTGACCGTCCAACAGACTCGCTCGGTTCTGATCCGGTTCAGGCATTTTAACAGGAAAGCTTCAGCTGAACAACTCCGGACCGGAATTACCCGGACCGGAGTCATTCTCCACATCTGTCAGGAATAAACGGACCGCCAAGCTGGAGCGGTTCTGATGTTCTCCATGCGGGTCGGAATTACTAGTTTTCATCCGTTTGTATTTTTGTAAACTTGTTTATGACTGGAATATTTCAATAAATGTTTTGTATAAAACTGAAACCAGGATTTTTATTCCATTACAGGCTTAAAATGCAACAACCATAAAACCATTCTCCATAGAATAGTCAGGATTTTATTTTGTAGAGAATATTAGCATTAATTTTAAAGTGTAGTTCAAAACTTTTAAGTGAAAAAAATTAGGCTTTTATTCTGAAATTTTAAAAGGCCAAAGTAATCCTGTGTATACCTGAAAAGCTTTTATTTTGGAGTACCTTTAGGTATTCATTTTTTAACTTCAGTTCCACTGTATGGAGGACTGATGCTGCCAAAATTGACATGAGAAAATAAAAATAGCATAATTCACCTTCCCCTTGTGATCAAATGTTAATTTATTTCCTTAATTTGTTTTGACAGCATCGGTCCTCCATATAAAGAGTCTAAATACATTTAGACATTCTTTACTGCTACAGCTATAGTTCCCAGCTTCACAGAACACGGACCAGCATCGAACTAGAAAGTTCAGGGCGTGCTGCGGTGGCGCAGCGGGTCAGCACGCCCCACGCCTGGAGGCCCCAGTCCTCGACGCGGACATCGCGGGTTCAACTCCCGGTCCTGGCGACCCCTGCCATGTCTTCCCCCCTCTCTTCGCCCTTCTTCCTGTTTGCCTACTGTCAAAAATATGAGCCACTAGCACCACAACCCCCCCCCCCCCCCAAAAAAAAACCCAGAAAGTTCAGTGGAAGGAGAAAGTACTGTAGAAACAGGGATGACAGAACCCTCGAATGTTGAACATCAGGAGCGTCAAGTCATTTACACGCCTGTTTTTCCTTCCACTCAACTAGTCACTGAACTTCCTGGTTTAGTAAAAGTCGTTCCCTTTTTTAAAAGCACCAACAGGTTTTTATGGGTTTGATTTCTGTGTTTATTCAACGATTCTTTAAAGTTCAATCTGGTGCTGAAATCTATACTTCAGTGTTGGAGGCCCGGTTCAGAACCAGAACCAAGTTAACGGACCTTCTGAACATCATCGACAGAACCCAGCAGCTCGGTTTCAACACATTTTATTCCAGAACCGCCATCTTTACTCTGACGGACATTCCACTTTCCCGCTGTTGATGTCATCGATGACATCATGAGGGGCGCGGCCATCGATGGTGCAGCCGACAGACTGAGCCGTGCCCAGGATCTCCTTGATGGTTCCTGAGGACAAACAGAACCACCAGTCCATCAGAGCCCGACCCATCCAGAACAGAACCCAATCCCAACAGATTTCTGGTTTGTTCCGGGCTTTTCGGCACAGAGCGGTCCACGGCGCGGGCCGCCCTGTTTCCTAAAGCCGGGTCGCTCTGAGCCTCCACTGGACTGAACTCGGCCACCGGGTCGGACCGGATCAGTGGCGGGAGGCCGTGGGGGAGGGGCTAGAGCGTGGGGGCGGGGCCTCACCTGAGAGCTCTCTGGCGATGGATCGCGACTTCATGACCCGGGCGATGCCAACGATCTCATCGAACGTGACACTGCCGCTGTGTTTGACTGCAAGAAGCAGAAACAGATTCAACATGGCAGCCAACAGGAAGTCCCTTCCTCCCCAATAGGAAGTCACTTACTGTTCTTGACCTTCTTCCTGTCGCGAGGCGGCTCCTTCAGAGCTTTGATGATCAGAGCAGAAGCGGAGGGAACCACTTCGATCTGAAGAGAGACAGAACCTGATCAGAACCAGCAGCTTTAATAACTGGATCAGTACCAGATCAGAACAGTTTCAGGTAAACGGGCCATGCAGAACCTTTTTCACTCTCAAGACCAATCAGAAAGTCCAAGTTGGACTGTGACAATTCGGAGACAAGAAAAACCCGACAGATGTTCTAAACTAACGGACCGGAGTCGGATTACACAGAATGCAGCCTAATCCCCCAAACCAGAACCGTTCCAGGTTCTGAAGCGGTTCTGGACTCGGATTTATGCTGTCTGGAACTTAAGTATCTCAGCTCAAACTGATTCATTTATTGTTCTTGCATCGGCAGAGAAAAAGTTCTGGAGGGAAACCCGGCCAGGTTCTGTTGTGCTGGACTCACAGCGGCCTGCCGGTTCTGGATGGTCAGCTTCACGGTGATCCTCAGGCCCTTCCAGTCCCCGGTTGCCTTGGCGATGTCATCACCGACTTTCTTTGGAGACTGAGGAGAAGAAAAATGGACCGGGTTAAAACCCAACGGGCCAGGATGCGGTTCCATCAAAACCTGGTGCGGTTGGTGTTCCGGGCTTTTCGGCACAGAGCGGTCCACGGCGCGGGCCGCCCTGTTTCCTAAAGCCGGGTCGCTCTGAGCCTCCACTGGACTGAACTCGGCCACAGGGTCGGGCCGGTCCAGTGGCGGGAGGCTGGGTCGGGCTCAACGGTTCTGACTTCTGATACTCACCAGACCTAGAGGTCCGATTTTAGGAGCCAGAGCAGAGGTGGCGCCGACTTCCCCTCCTGTGCACCTCATGTAGACTGAAAGACAGAAAACAGAACCAGGATGTAACAAACGGACCAGTACCGGCTCCAGCTGGTACGCAGAGAACAGAGGCTGTTGCTATGGTAACCAGCTTCACTGAGACTAGGATGAGAAAACATTAATGCGTTTGGCAGTAAAATGAAGGTTCTGGTTCTGAAGGACAGGAATCTGTTCACAGGAAGTTAAATAGTTACAGATCAGATCCATTTCTAAGCAGTGATCAGTTTATGGAGCTGAGAATATTTTTACCCAGATTAATGCATCATATTCATCACACTGGAGCCATTTCCTCTACAGACGGCCATGTTTGCTAGTCGGATTCAACCCCAGACCGAAACCTTCACTGATTAACTGTTTTCTGTTTTTGTTTCCATGGCAGAAACTTTAAATGTTGCTTTTATTTTAAATTGTGATCGAACAAAATAATTTATCCCAACACCAGAACCTCAGAAGATTTGTAGTGAGGCAAAAATAGGTATTACGAATTAAACACCAATAGCCAAGATACCATGTTTCAAGTAAATTTTGGGTTTTTACATGATGAAGCATTCAGTCAGGTTAAAAAAAAGGTTTATCAATTAAGTTTCAACCTTCTGAATGTTTCATATGCAAGAAACCTTGAAAACAAAGTCAAGTTAAAACTAGACAAAAATCATTTTCTTATTCCAAAAAGAGGAAGTTTTCAACCATTTTATCTCAGTTTGGTTCAGGCAAATAAACGATGTGGATAGTAGTTGGTTTCATTTACTCAAGTCTCTTTGGGAAGACAAAAAATGAAAACGTAGCGCTACTTCACATTAAAAAGCATTGGTACTTCTTGCTTCAGGACAATTTCTAGATTCTCTACCCACTGCAGGTGATTTCTCCGACTTATTTTCTAATAAAAATTAACCTGAAAAACAAACGTACAGATGATGCAGAAGTGAGCGCTCTCGTTTCTAAACCAGCTTTGTTGTTCTGTTATTTTCTATCTGCTGAGCCTGATGAGACATTTGGAGACAAACTAAAACCATAAACGCCACATACGGTCAGCGAAGTACCTTACCCTGTTCTAACATTGATTAAACATGGCCTCCTGTAATTAGTTTTACACAGCAATCATTTTATTGTGCTCGTTTCTGTCTGGAATTGATGTTTTTATATGGCAGTGGATGATTATTTTATTTGTAATTGTTTTGTCATCTATCGTTTTTTTTATGGACCGTATTTGTGTCTGATTGATTTTTAATTAGTTTAATCTTTACAAGTACTATAATTTGCACAACTATTTTTGTATTTCAAATTTTTTACTTAGTACATTGGTAGGCATTATGCAAAGTATTTTCATTATTCCAATTTCTATGGACACTCCCTCTGATAGATGCTAAACATTCTGCTCTCCCAGTTTGGATCATTAACTCAAACTGCGCATGACCAAATCTAAACAATTTTATTAGAAATTATCACCAATTAGCAAATAAAACACATGTCAACTAAATTTTTTTTAAAAACTATTAAATACCCCTTAAGAAAGTAAGTCGGCTCTGAAGCTAGCTGACAGCAATTAGCCTAGAGGCTAACATTAGCATTAGCTAGATAGTTACCCTGCACGTGGACCGGTAGCTCGTCCTATAATTTTACAAGACTACTGCCTCACATCCATCCAACACACTCTTTACTTTATCATATCAAAACACACACACACTCATCCTCCAGGCGTTCCAGCCCGGATTTGGTGTCCAGTCTTTACCGTTTTCAGCGCTCGGCCTGCGGGCCACCGGGCGCGCAGGCAGCCGGCTAACAGCGGCTCCATCTCTGCTGTGAGAACCACGTCAGCGTTTACTACCCAGAAAACATACCGATTTTGATTTCGTTGGGGTCGAATTTGGGCGGCATGTTGCTGTAGTGGAGGTTGAGCTCAGTTCAGCTTGGTTGGTGAGGGTGTCGGATGAACCCGGCTTCGGGACGACCGATAACTGTTGCACCTTCACCGCTACAGGGGCAAAGAAAGGCCGAGTGGCGGCTGCGATGGAGTTTATAGCTCCACCAAATCCCGCGAGACTTCCAGCTACCGTGACGAAATTATGACCTCAGTTCTTCATTGTTTCCTTATTTTTTAACATTGATACACAAATTTGGAAAAGTATGGAAACTGCTTTTTGATCTGGATGAAAAGTTTTAAGAGCTTTTGTTTAATTTCACACAATAAAAGGGCAACACAAAGCTTTATCTGTTTTACTAATTAGATACATTGTTATTATAATAACTATTATTATTAATAATAAAACATGGCTGTCAGGTTAATTGGTCTTATTAAATTCTCCCGAGGTGTGAGTATGAATGGATGGTTGTTTGTCCTGTGTGTCTCTGTGTTGACCAGTCCAGGTGACCCTGCCAGCACATCTCATGACCCCAATGAGGGGGGAACAAAATGGATGGATGGTAAGGGTAAGAGGTCATTTTATGTATGTAGCACATTTTCAGCAACAAGGCAATACACCAGGGTTGCCCAAAGTCAGTCCTGGAGGGTCGGCATCCTGGATGGATGGATGGATGGATGGATGGATGGATGGATGGATGGATGGATGGATGGATGGATGGATGGATGGATGGATGGATGGATGGATGGATGGATGGATGAGTGAGAACCAGCCAGTCAGCAGCTCTTACAGCCTGGTCATGCAGGCTGAGTTTCCTGGATGCTGATTGGTCAGTTTGTCTGGTCTCCAGCTGTTTCCTGTGCTGTGTGGGCCGCCTGCCTCCCCTGCAGCAGGTAGCGACCCGCCGGATCGGTTCCGTCCCGCTCCGGGCCTCCTGTCCTGTTTGAGTCAGAGCCGCTACAGGAATAGCTCCAGAACAGGAGAGGGAGTAAGTGGGTGAGAAGCAAAGATCAGCGCTGTTTAATATGCATGATGAAAATGTGTGAGGATGGTCAGAATCTCACAACTCCTACTCTGTGTTTTCAGAAAGCCTCAGCTTTCAAATATCACAGCTGAATAATCTGTTTGATGCAGATCTGTAAGCTGATTTCAGGGTTATGTGACCTTTGGTGAGGAAAGAGCTCAGCGCTAAGCCACGGATTGGTTTTGTGTTCAGAAAGAAACGCTGATAAAAACCATAAAGCAACAGCAAACAGGATGAGCTGCTGTTTTATCTCTGCAGACAGAGAGAGAGAGACAGAGAGACAGAAACAAACAGAGAGAGAGAGACAGAGAGAGAGAGAGAGACAGAGAGACAGAAACAAACAGAGAGAGAGAGAGAGACAGAGAGAGACAGAGACAGAAGAGACAGAAGAGAGAGACAGAGAGAGAGAGACAGAGAGAGAGAGAGAGAGAGAGAAAGAGAGAGAGAGAGACAGAGAGAGAGACAAGAGAGAGAGAGACAGAGAGAGAGAGACAGAGAGAGAGACAGAGAAACAGAGAGAGAGAGACAGAGAGAGAGACAGAGAGAGAGACAGAGATAGAGACAGAGAGAGAGACAGAGAGAGACAGAGAGAGAGAGAGAGAGAGAGACAGAGAGAGAGAGAGAGAGAGAGACAGAGAGGAGAGACAGAGAGAGCAGAGAGACAGAGAGAGAGAGACAGAGAGAAGAGAGACAGAGAGACGAGAGAGAGAGAGACAGAGAGGAGACAGACAGAGAGAGAGACAGAGAGAGACAGAGAGACAGAAGACAAGAGAGAGAGAGAGAGACAGAGAGAGAGAAGAGAGAGAAGAACAAGAAGGACAGTGAGAGACGAGAGAAGAGAGGACAAAAGATGAGCAGAGAGAGAGACAGGAGAAACTGAGAGAGAGAGAAAAGAGAGACAGAGAGAGAGAAGAACGAGAGGAGAGACAGCAGTCAGGAGCAGAACAGACAGAGAGAAGATGAGACAACAGAGAAAGAGGGAGACATAGACGACTGAGAAGATCAGAGAGAAACTGAGTCAGAGAGAGAGACAGAGGAGAGCTCATGTTGGAGCAGACAGAATGCCGAACATTCTTTACCATCATTGACCTGCAGTTCCAGGTTAGCAAACTGGATTTCAGTTAGGAAATTTTCATAATCTCATGAGCGATGGAACAGAGCCTGAAAAAAAAATTACGATCAAACATTTCATTCCTGAGTTTCAGGAGAAATAGGATTGTTATGAAGAAAGCTTTCAAATCAATCCACAGCAAAGATTAAAAAGGGAACATGAGCCTGAAAAAAAATTACGACACAAACCTTTGATCCGAGGATTTAGGAGAGTTTAAAGGAGGCTCGTTAGGAAGAAAAGCCCACAGCATCACAGATCCACCACCATACATTAAAGTTTCCACCTGGCATCTCCACAGGTCTAGTCAAAGTCCCTGGAGAGCTTTGCATGTTTAATGGTATCAACCTGTTTCCCAAATCTCCTGGCTGTCATGGAAACGTCAAGACGTTGACACAAAAACTTCCAATAACACAAAACAGTTTCTATTCTTTGTTACGTTTTTGTCAAAATAATTGCTAAATAATCTGAAAAGACGCTAAAAGTCGCTACATTAGCAATGGAGGTTCCATCATCCTGACCTCTGAACCCCTCATTCCCAGTTAGCCACACCCCCAGCGTCTGCTGGCTCCGCCCACTTTACCGGGCGTGTCTGAAAGAGATCAAGCGATCCGACTTTAATCTATTTCATTTATCAAATAAAGCTCATCCAAGTTAATTTATACATTTTTAAGTTGCTAACTAAATAAAAACTTCACCTAATTCCTTTGTGGGAAATTAAAATAACCTTTTTAAGTTGGTGCTTCATTCTTTTTGTTTTTTTAGTGTAGAAGGCATGTTCTCTACATAAACCTTTTCAGGGCTTTATGACGAAGTGATTAGGTAAAAACTGACATCTGTACAGTAATAATTTTAATGTGAAACACTGAGGTGTGAGGAGAAGAACAGCATAAACATCAGGATGTTTTCTGCTCTGAATCGACAGAGCAGCAGGAGGATTTATTGATTTCATTTTGATCCAAATTATTTCAGATGAAGCCACGACTCAGAATCCTGACATTATTTCTGGATTTAAACTGAGTTTCAGCAGCTTTTATTTACTTAATTCACATCTAAAGTTTTAGTTTTTTACTGGTTAATAAAAGGTGCATTGAGTGAGTTTGACTGAACATAAACCTGATAAAGAGCAGCATTCATCTGCAGATATGAATGTTTTAAGATTACTATGAATGTATACTAAAACATTAAACAAGATCCTTTGCTGTGAGGATGAATGAAGTGAAGAACGAGTGATGAACACATGAATGAATCCAGTTTTACACACAGATGCTGAATGACTCCAGTCCGCATTTTATTTTACATGAAATGGAGCAAAGATTAAAGATGGCCGACGGGAACCTGATTGAAAGACGGTTTGTCCTCCTGGACTGGAAGCTGTTTGCGGAGACAGAGGTGTGTGTGTGTGTCTGTGTGTGTGTGTGTGTGTCTGTGTGTGGGTGTGTGTGGGTGTGTGGGGGTGTGGGGGTGTGTGGGTGTGTGTGTGGAGGGGGATTGTTTCTGCTGATTGGAGAATCTGAGGAAAAAGGTCAAGTAGCGACGGAGAGGAAATCCAATCAGTCCTGCGGATCTGAACAGATGAGCCGTCAGGCTGAGCGCGCCGCCGATCCGTCTCTGTGGGGACAGATGGGACATTGGGGGACGATCTGAGTCATTATTTCATTCATTGAAACTTTAATTCTTCTTCTTCTCTGTTTAAAAGTTTTTATCAGCCAAACCTTTAAACTTTCAACATGTCATTCTGAACCACTTCCTGTTGATCCTCGAGCTTTGCAGTCGGAGGACAACATGGTGAGTTTATGTAGGACAGACGTGTCCAGCTGTGAAGGACAGGTGTCCCACAGGTGTTTCTGCACATCCTAATCAGCGCTGGGTCATCAACCTTCCTCTGCTGAGGAAGACGGCGCCCTGAGGAGCTGATTGGACCGTTTAACGCTCCAGCGACTCTGTCGGGGTCTCTGATTGGCCGAGTGATGAAGCTGATTTAAAATGAGGACGATTTCAGAGTCTGTGAGAAAAAATAACGACGAACGGAGAGGAAGAAAGGTTCTGGGGTTTTACCAAAACAAATCTTTAGGTAGGAAGAGACACAGGAAGACACCTGGAGACAGATAACCTTGGACTCTGTCATAGCAAATTGACCTAGCATGTTTCTGAACCGGGTTCTCCATCAGTACCTTGAGGATCTGGAGCCCCGGCAGCTCCGCCCTGAAGCCTCAGGCTGGGATTCAAACCCAGAACCTTCTTGCTGCGAGGCACCAGGTTCCACTAGGTTTCTACAGGTTCCAGCAGGTTCCAGTGGGTTCCAGCAGGTTCCAGTGGGTTCCACCAGGTTCCAGTGGGTTCCACCAGGTTCCAGTGGGTTCCAGCAGGTTCCAGCAGGTTCCACCAGGTTCCAACAGTTTCCAGTGGGTTCCAGCAGGTTCCACCAGGTCCAGTGGGTTCCAGCAGGTTCCACCAGGTTCCACTAGGTTCCTACAGGTTCCACCAGTTTCCAGTGGGTTCCAGCAGGTTCCAGTGGGTTCCAGCAGGTTCCAGTGGGTTCCACAGGTTCCACCAGGTTCCAGTGGGTTCCACCAGGTTCCACCAGGTTCCAGTGGGTCCAGCAGTCCACCAGGTTCCAGTGGGTTCCACCAGTTCCAGTGGTTCTACCAGGTTCCAGTGGGTTCCACAGTCACCAGGTTCCAGTGGGTTCCGCAGGTTCAGGTTCCACCAGGTTCCAACAGTTTCCAGTGGGTTCCAGCAGGTTCCACCAGGTTCCACTAGGTTCCTACAGGTTCCACCAGTTTCCAGTGGGTTCCAGCAGGTTCCAGTGGGTTCCAGTGGGTTCCAGCAGGTTCCACCAGGTTCCAGTGGGTTCCACCAGGTTCCAGTGGGTTCCAGCAGGTTCCAGCAGGTTCCACCAGGTTCCAACAGTTTCCAGTGGGTTCCAGCAGGTTCCACCAGGTTCCACTAGGTTCCTACAGGTTCCACCAGTTTCCAGTGGGTTCCAGCAGGTTCCAGTGGGTTCCAGCAGGTTCCACCAGGTTCCAGTGGGTTCCACCAGGTTCCACCAGGTTCCAGTGGGTTCCAGCAGGTTCCACCAGGTTCCAGTGGGTTCCAGCAGGTTCCACCAGGTTCCAGTGGGTTCCACCAGGTTCCAGTGGGTTCCACCAGGTTCCAGTGGGTTCCAGCAGGTTCCACCAGGTTCCAGTGGGTTCCAGCAGGTTCCACCAGGTTCCAGTGGGTTCCAGCAGGTTCCACCAGGTTCCAGTGGGTTCCAGCAGGTTCCACCAGGTTCCATCCTCCACATGTCTCCTTGTCATTGGTAAATTGCAGTCACATCGTCAGATACTTTAAGACCAGCGCTGTTTGTGACACACTGGTTCTTTCTCTTCTCTCCAGGTGTCATCACCTGCATGAGTCGTGTTACTACGGTAACCACCATGTCAGAGAAACACCAGCTGAATCTCAGCTTTAAGCCGCATGCAGCAGGCGGCGAGTATTTCATGAACATTTGAAAGACACCTGCTGTTGGGTTGGACTGTCCCTTTAAATGCAGCTTCTGGAGGGAAGTTTCACCTGTGAACATCCAGCATTTCACTAGATGTGTCCGTGTGGCAGAGGTCACGAGGTCAGCATCTTTCTCCTGATTGGTCCGTTCAGTGTGAGGTCAGCATGCGGCTGCCTTTCTCCTCCGTTTCTGAAAGCTGTTTCTGTTCTGCTCTCCTCCATCGATCCTCACGCCGATCCGATCAGGGAGCCGAACAGATGCATGATGGGAAAGCTGCTCTGGGGCTGACAGAGATAAATGAGTCTGAAACAACAAGGACAGAATGTTCTGGAGCTTTTAGAGTTTGTTTGCTCTGCTGCCTCCAGACCAGACCAGAACCCAGGTTCTGATGGTCCACTGGGTCCGGCCAAGAATCTATCAATCCATCAATCAGTCAATCAATCAGTCAGTCAGTCCACCTGTCCGTCCGTCAGTTTCTAAGTCTTATCACACACTCTCTGCTAGACTTTGACTAGGCCATTAATAAACACAATATAAGTAGAAGCTGTTCTGGTTTCCCTTCATAAAAACAGATTCATAGAGGGAATGACTGACACTCTGCCATATCTTCCTGATGATTCTGTTTAAAGATGGCGGGCCTCTGTGGATCTGCTGGATCCTTCTGGATCTGGTTTTGGATCAGACTCTTATTGAACTGTATCCCCTCTGTTGCCTGCAGCAGTAACAGAACACCTGAGCAGCTTAATGGGCTTGCTGGGAGCGTTTCCGACGCGCTCTTTTCTTCTTGGATTAGAAACGAGACACCGAGACGAAGCTCAACAAAGGCTGAGTGGTAATGAGGCTCCAGCAGCCGCAGGAAGCTGCTTTCTGCCGCCGGGAGCCGATAAGGCCGGCAGTTAATTAACGCGTGTTGGAGAGCTGTTTGTGTTGCGTTCAGGGCCGTCCGTTGCCCCGCTGCACGTCTCCCCAGGCGAGCCGCAGCTTCCCAGGGAGTTTGGTTTAATTTCTGCTGTCAGAGAGCCGGTGGACCGCGGAAACCTTCAGCAGCTCTGATAGAAACCTGTTCAGTCTCATCTGTAATCAGCCTGCGGGTCTGGAGGGCCCATAAATATTTATCTCCGTCTCCCAGGAGGTTCAAGCGGCCGCTGCCTTTTCTCCTGCCAGGATTATCATGTAATCCCTCATATTCAATCAGCCTGCAAGGTCAAAGGTCGTTTCATCCCAAGAGTGGATGAAGCGCTTTGTGTTTTAATGTGGAGTTAATGAGACTGAGGATGAGGAGCAGCTCATCTTCCTCCTCCAGACTCAGCAGAACCCGACAGGACAGAGAAGGTTACAGTCAAACATTAACTGCAACAAGCAAGACAAATAAATAAAAACATGTTTCAGCGGGTTATTCATTAATTTACAAACGTCTCAACATGTTTAGTTGAAGCTAAATATATAGCTAGAGAACAAAATATTCAGATTGTAGTTAGTTTGATGCTAACTACTTGAAGCTAGCTGGCTAAGCTTCAAACTACATATTTAGCTTGATAACTAGTTAGCCTCAAACATTACCTTCAATTTAAAGCTAAATAGTAAGTTTTTGCCTACTTAATTAGCAAGCTAAATAAGTAGCATAAGCTAAATAGTTCGGTAGCAACTTAGCTACTAAGGTAAATATTTGGCTTAGAAGCTAAAGCTAACAGATCAAACATTTAAAGAAGAGCAGGAAGAATCAGCAGCAACAGGAAGGAGCTTTAACAGGTTCTGTGTCCTGCTGCTGCACACACAACAGAACCAACCAGAACCGGATCAGAACCGGGTTAGAACCGCCGGCCCGGAGGTTCTGAACGGATCATCTGTTCATGATGGAGTTAACATGAACTAATCCACACCAATAGGAAACTTAATAAACTTAATGTATCATGAATCGTGGTTAAAAACTTGAAAAACTGGATGAAAAGTTTTAATGTTTAACAGATATTTCCTGACATCTGCTAAACTGTCAGAAATGTCATGAAATTAAAACTTGATTGTGTCCAACATTCTGGACAACAAAATGAAAACTCTAAGGAAATAAAACCGTCTGGAGTCTGTTTAGCAGAATCACTGTGCTGCAAGCAGCGCGGAGTTTACAGAACCGGTTCGGTTCGCTGCTCTTTTACAAACTGGAAAAAGTACTGAGCTGAGTCCTGAGCGACTGGAATCCCGGCTGGTTGTGGGTTTGAATCCCAGTCTACGGTTCTCCTGTTTCTCCGAAGCTCGGTTCGGTTCGGATCTCACCTTCAGCCCGTCTGATATTTAATTAAATCTGCAGCGCCGCAGAACCGCCGTGACATCATGGAGGTTCTGCAGCTTCTGCTTTCCATCCTCTGGGTTGTTGATCCTGTCTGCTGTTGGTTCTCCAGAAAACTGGACTGTCTGAGCTTCAGGTTGATTTCTAGAAAAATGCAGGAACCTCCTCAGTTTGGCTGCAGAGCTTTGTTTGCTGCTGATTTCAGGTCGTGAGGATATTATTAAAATTTTATTCATACATATATATACAGACAGGAATAAATCTATTTCTGTCTTCATTTGGAAGACTAATTAGGATGAACTTATTAAAACCCGAAAGTCCTTAAAGTCTGCAGAACCTTTTCACATGAAGCTAAATAATTATTAGTCAGTCCTGATCATTGGACCATTTGTGTCTTTGTGCTTTTATATTTATCATCTTTCATGTTTTAATTTATTCAAAGCAGTGAGTTGGATGTAAAATGAGGCTTTGCTTTCTTTCTGTCTACAACAGTAAAGTAATGTTGGTCATCCTGCTGCTCTGATGATGAGCTGGTCACTGGGATTCTGGGCTGTGGGAGTAAAACTGATCCATTCACAGGGAGAACATGTGAACTCAGAGTCACAACATGAATCCATGAGTAGACGGACTCGCTGAGAATCTTCTCTCGGTTCGGTTCGGTCAGCCGTTTGGGGCAACAATAAAGGATTCTCATTATCTATTCCACTCCGTGTGTTTTCATGCATGCAGAATGACAGGCGGTGGGTTTGTTTATTTTTTAAATCTATTTTGGGAAATGTAACATCAATTCTGAATCGTAGTAAATAAAAATGTGATTTCTTTTGCCACAGAGCAACTGGCTGCATTTACAGGTGAGTCCGCCTCACTCCTGCCCCCTGCTGGCCGCTCCAGCCCTACCAGCTCTTCTAACCGGATCATTTTTCTGTTCGGTTCGGTCCGCGCAGCAGGTCGGATCTCAGTCGGACCAACCTGGGGAAGTCTGTGCGTCTCCGGGTCCATTTGCTGCTTTTAACAAACTTCTCCCGACCTGAGAGCGGAGCCGCCTGTTAGACAGGAGGAAGAGGAGAAAGGAGGAAGAGGAGGAGGAGGAAGGTCCTGCTGTCGGAACAAGATGAAAACAAAGCAGCAGATTTCAGGACACCGCTGTTAGATAACCGCATTATTATCTCTGCGAGGGACAGGTGGACATCCCGGGACAGGTGGACATCCCGGGGACTCTAACTTCCTGATGCTCCATCTTCACCCTGAAAGGTGACTCCGCTTCACGTTTCATCCCTTTAACTTTTTGATTTTCATTGAATCGGGTCTGAAGCTCTGCGGGATCCAGAAGTTTCTCACCTTCTGTTAGAACCTAAACCAGAGAACCGGGTTAAAGCTGGAGGTTAAAGTTCATCTGATGCTGCAGCTTCCGGCCGGTCAGTTGGAAATAATTCAATCTATGATATTATGTAATTCCAGCTTCACAGCAGCAGGTTGTTACGGTGCTTTGATGGAGAAAAGCGACAGATTGAGCTTAGATCCCTAGAAGTCTGAGAGGCGCCACCTGCTGGAGGAAAGAGGGAACACGGGGAATACGGCAGGCCGTTTTAACAGAATCTGTTTCTGTATTTACAGTCCAGATATTTAAAAATGAGTTTTGACCCTAAACAACTAGACTTTTACTATCCTGAATGATAATTTAAGATTTTTACATTCTAGCTTAATTACAAGAAGTCAGAACATCTCCACCCTGCTAGCTACGTCACATCTCCACCCTGCTAGCTACGTCACCCTGTCATCTACAAACATCAGGACTCAGATCCTCAGATACAGAGGTATCTGATCCCAAGGCGCCTTTCTTTACCTCACACCTCACTACCATCTCACTGCCATCACACAGGAACCTCTGACAGTTTAAAACTGGAAAAGCAGCAAAGTTCTCCATTAGCTGAGCCAGAAATTGGTATCTGAATGTTTTTCAAATGGAAACTCACCAATTTTGAAAAGACTTAATAAAATGTTTTTGTGCTAGGTTTATGTATAGAGACATGTATTTTGCAAAACTGCAAAGGAAACACTTGTTTCATGGAGTCACATGATCAAAAGCTGGATGTTACTACTGGCAGAAACGACAAAGAAGTCGATGGTTTTCATCCGTCACTGTCTTGACCTTTAATGACTCATCACTGGAACAAGATCATTCATGTGCGATTGTGATTTTTCAGGTTTAAGCAGAAGATCGACAAACATTTGCGTAAATGAGTAAAGAAATCAGAGCTGAATAGCATCTCAGGCTAACTTCTAGTTTTTCTGTCTCTTCAGTATCTTGCTCGGAGTTGGTCTTCCTCGTTAGCTTGACCCACAGAAAGTTCTTCTATCCCGTCCCGCATCTGTTGCCAGCATGCCCATCATCAGCAATGCCAACCATGACTTCAGCACCTACTCCATCAGCAGCGACGATAGCAGCCTGGACCGGTTCTTCACTGAGATCCCAGAGACAGAGACCCTAAAGGGGGTGTACTTCCAGCGTGCCCAGCTGCTGCGGGAGCCCCAGGCCTCCTTCATGGTGGATCACGCCGTACAGGTCCTCATCAACGTCGGGGGAAACCGCTACGCTTTCCCCTGGAGCACGCTGGAGCAGTTCCCCCAGAGCCGGCTGGCCCGTCTCCGCTCCTGCACCACGCCGGAGGAGATCGCTCGGCTTTGCGACGACTACGACGAGACGTGCCGGGAGTTCTTCTTCGACCGGAACCCCACGGCCTTCAGGGTCATCCTGAACTTCCTGGCGGCGGGGAAGCTGCGTCTTCTCCGGGAGCTGTGCGCCGTCTCTCTGCACGACGAACTGGACTACTGGGGCGTGGACCCGGCCCACATGGAGCGCTGCTGCCGGCGGCGGATGATCACCCGGGTGGACGAGGTGGCAGAGCGCCGACGGAAGGAGGAGGAGTGGATGCAGAAGAGGATGAAGCTGAAGAAGAGACCCCCGCAGGCGGAGAAGGGATACCGCAGGCTGGTGTCGGCGCTGCGGGAGGTGATGGAAAACCCGCACTCAGGTTTGGCGGGAAAGATCTTCGCCTGCTTGTCCATCATCATGGTTCTGGTGACTGTGGTCAGCCTCTGCATCAGCACCATGCCGGACCTCAGGGACGAGGAGAACCGGGTGAGTTTAGGGAACTGGACTGAACCAGTTCAACTTTCTGTCCTGACTGAATAATAATATCTTAAATTTGATCTTCAGGTTGTGTCACCAAAACACAACTGTTTTATTTTTGCTTTAATCCATGAAAAATATTAATGATAAATCAGTTTCCCAATAAGAGCTGAACTCTTGACCTTCAGCTGAGACGTTTTGGAAAAGTAACAGCACCAAAAATGTTTCCTCATTTTGTTGTATGATAAACAAACAGCAGAGATTTTAAGGGATAGATCAGCACATCATGCTTAGATCAGACCAAAGTTTACTATTCGCTTTTACAGTCAAAACTGTGGACACACCGCTCCTGTTCTGAAGCATGGTGGTAGAGTTGTCATGCTATGGGATGAAGTTCTGCTGGAGACGGTAAACATGCAGAAGATGCTCTGATCTCTGAACTGAAGTTCATGCAAAGTGTGAGATGCTAAACAGTTAGCCGCAGACAAAAGGTTTAGCTTGAAGCTAACTTATTTTGCTAATATTTAGCTTCAAACTAAATATTTTGTTAGTTAGCTAAATATTTAGCTCGCTAATTTAATATATAGCTCCACACTAAACATTTAGGTTGCTAAATATTTAGTTAAATGTGTAGCTTCAAGCAACATTTAGATAAGTAACTATTTATGTTGAAACTAAATAGTTTCAAACTAAATATTGACTTTAAAGCTAAACATTTAGTTGATGAACTCTGTATTAGTGTAGAACTGCTGATGGAGGTTCAGTTCAGCATCATTCTAGAAGCAGAAGTTCAGCTTCCAACATGCAGCCAGAGGCTTTAGGCAGTTCAGAACGGCCTAGTCCAAGTTGTCCAGGTTGAGCTGTTTGGTAAGAGTCCGGTCCCGGCTGCTGCTGGTTTGATTCTCCGCTCTGGGAATCATTCAGTCTTTATGGCTGCAGCGTTTCTCTGCAGAAGCTGCTCTAGTCGCTGCTTCCTGTTAGATTCCTAGTTATTGATCTGAGTTCAATCTGCCCAGATGGATGATCAGTCTGAGCTCTGGATTTCAGCCGCTCAGATCTGACGTGATCCTCAGGCTGGAAGGTGTTTGGAGAAACATCTCTGATAACTTCCTGTCTCCTGGAGTAGAGCTTCCTGTGGTGGCGGCGTCCAGATTAAAAATATCGACTTTATTATTTCCTAAAAGCTGCGTCTGTCGCGCTGACAGGCTCGTTAATCATCTCGCTGCTTTCGCTGTTCTGTTGTTTAATCTAACAGGAAAAGAAAAAATATTTTTTCTGTTCCAGCAGGAAGGAAATCGATGCTCTGCAGGCTTTCATGCTGAAAAAAATCATGTTTACTGCTTAAAAATTCTGAATATTTAATATTTTCTTATTTTGTTGTTACAATCTGCTGAATTATAAATATTTTCAATTTTATACAAGTGATAAGACAAAACAATGTACTAAATAATGAATCTGTGGATTTCTGTCCCTGTCAGCCTTCAATCTTCCTCTAAGGATGAAAACTAAAAATCCAAATTAGCAGAAGGAAAGCAGAGGAAGCAGAACGTCCATCATGTCTTTAAGCCATAAATCTGAAATCATTTTCTACCTGAGTGACCAGGCAGAGCCGCCATCCTCTCCTCTGGATCCCGACTAACAAGGTTTCCTCCCAGCCGGGAATCTCTGCTCATTTTCCCACCGTTGTTCATCTTCTTCTGGTCTTCATGTCATAATGAGCTTCGTCTTCATCAACCCAGAGATAATCTGTCACTAAAAGCTTTTCAGAGCTGATCATTTTCATGCAGCAGAGACAGAAACATTATTACATCACAGTTCGTCTCCTGATCCAGACTGAAACTAAATTCATGTTTTTATTTGAAACGACCCGTTTTGGACTCAGGTGGTTTCTCCAGGTGTGACCAGCAGGTGTGACCCTGCTACTGGCTGGAGGTTCAGATCCTGAAACTTCAGGAGGAAATAATCCTGATCTGTGCAACGAGAATGAACCTCATCCTGAGCAGGATGGAGCCATAAGAGGGAAACATTAGGGTTCAGCTATCGCTCGTATTTTCAGCGTGTTGTTCATTCATTCATTACTGTCACAGTTACAAACTTAATATTTAGCTTGCTAACATATTTAGCTGAGAACAACATATATAGCTTCAAACTAAATATTTACCTCTAAAGTATTTCAGTGAGTTAAATCTTTAGCTGGATAACTACATTTTCAGTTAGCAAAGCATTAGTTAGCATTAGTTAGCTGATTAGTAGCTCAGACTAACAAACCACATATAGTTTAAAGCTATTTAACCTCAAGCTACATATTTGAACTGAATCATTAGTTTGCTCAGTATTTACTTTATGACAGACTAAATTCAGACTGTGTAACTTTCCAAGCGGTTCTTTAGTTTCCTCCTGGTTCCGTCGTTGACTCTGTCGCCTCCCGGATGCCGTAGTTCGCTGTAACGTCTCTCCGTCTCCATGTTTCCTCCTCCGCAGGGCGAATGCTCCCAGAAGTGCCGCAACATGTTCGTGGTGGAGTCCGTGTGCGTGGCCTGGTTCACCCTGGAGTTCCTGTTGCGCTTCGTCAACGCTCCCTCCAAGCTGGCCTTCGCTCGCGGCCCGCTCAACGTCATCGACGCCGTCGCCATCCTGCCGTACTACGTGTCGCTGGTGTTCGACGTCGGGGAGGAGGCGCAGGACGACGCGGCGATGGGCCGCGGCTACCTGGACAAGCTGAGCCTGATCCTGCGGCTGCTGCGGGCGCTGCGGATCCTGTACGTCATGCGGCTGGCGCGCCACTCCCTGGGCCTGCAGACGCTGGGCGTCACCATGCAGCGCAGCATGCGGGAGTTCGGCCTGCTGCTGCTCTTCGTCTGCGTGGCCGTCGCCCTCTTCTCGCCGCTGGTCCACCTGGCCGAGAGCGAGCTGGCGCCGTTCGCCGCCGCGCATCCCCAGCACAGCTTCAGCAGCATCCCGGCCTCCTACTGGTGGGCCATCATCTCCATGACAACGGTGGGCTACGGCGACATGGTGCCGCGCAGCGTCCCCGGCCAGATGGTGGCGCTCGTCAGCATCCTGAGCGGCATCCTCATCATGGCGTTCCCAGCCACCTCCATTTTCCACACCTTCTCTCGCTCTTACCAGGAGCTGAAGCAGGAGTACGAGCGCGTGTGGAAGCAGGAGCGCCACGAGGAGATGAGCGACTTCTCGCAGGAAGACTTCTCGTCTGCGTCCAAAAAGGAAAGCGACGGACTCACGTCCAACGAGACGCATCGGTCCACGCTGCCACCCTCTGCTTTCTGATGGACATTTCCGTTGTTTGTCCCTTTAAACCTTTAATCTGACTCCCAGATGGACGTCCAGCTGCGGCCCCTAAGGGCCCGGGTCTGGATACGAGCCGGAGGAACCGCTGATGTTGGGTCTCCAGCTGAGGAGTCTTCCTTTAAGATCTTCTTCAACAGGTTTAGTTTTGTTCAGTGCTGCAGCTTCAACCCTTTAATGAGTCCAGATTTACAGAATCTGTTTCATGTGATCCAGAAGGTCCATCGGTTTAAATCCCAGCCAACATTTAGTCTGATTTCCCCCTGATACTCCGGAAGACTCGGTTCTATTGGTACCAAAACATTTAAAATCTCCAGCTGCTGTGGTTCTGACCCAAACCAACCTGTTCCCCTCCTGGCCTGTGGGGGCGCTGCACCAACAACCACTAAGGAAACGACACAAAAACCCCTGAAGACACTGAGAGCAACTTCCTGCTTCACCAGATGGAAACAAGATGGAGGCATCAGATTTTAGCGGTTGGAGGATTTCTCTTGAGCCATTTCTCCTGCTAGCGCTAGGTTAGCATGTTATCTTTGGTTGTGTTTACCCAGAATGCCCTGCGCTGTAGTCCACTTCCTGTTTATGGTGCAGTCTCCGGTCTGCTTGGCGTTCACATTCAAACCAAACCAGAGTTCATTTCAACCGAACCCAGACCGGTTGAGGTCAAAGGTCGATTAGTATTCACACCTCACCATCCGAATCGGACTTTGACTAGACAGACGGACTGGAATCGGAGTACAGCGGACTGAACAGAGCTGGGGAAGAACCCTAAAACGTTTGACTCGTGTTTGTTTTCCACTAAACTCCAGCTGGATCAGAGGAAAGAGCCGCTTTGATCAAATTAAAAATGAGAAACAAAAACTACTGAACAAAAGTTTCATTAATGATGATAAAATGTCAGATTAGCATCAGAAAAGCTGCAGCGGAGTCTCGATGATCCGCTCACAGCTGATGAATCTCTGGATCCCTAAAAGTCCAGGTCGGGTTTTCCAGCCGACTGAGACACATTCAGGATCTACCTGTTAATAAACTGAGATATGAAGCTTAAATTAAACTGTTAACTATGATCATAAAACCCCAATAAAACATGGACTGGATCAGGAGTTCGGAACGATGTGATTCTGACTCGGTTCCCAGGAGGTGGAAATGGAACCGGGTCTTTTACAGAACCAGATCAGGACTGGAACTGTACTGGTGGAAAATCAATTTTGATGGATGGATTTAAAATAAAAATACAGAAATAATTTAAAATATGTTTCTTCTGTAGGCAGGGAAGAGATTGATTCATAAAAGCAATAAAAAGAGTTAAACAGTTTTCAGTGTTTGTGATCTGAATCGTTTCCTTGTGTTGTAATGTGACGTCTCCTTATCAGATGATCATCATCATAAATTAGTCACAGTTCTGGTCTAAACTGGACTTTAGCATAAGTTTTTCTCCTCTGTGGTTTCAGGAAACTTTCCAGCTCAACTTGGATTCCAGTTCATGTTCATTTAAAATCCAGATCAAATAATAAAAGTTAAAACTAAAAGTTAGCAAGACAACAATGCATTTAAACTCTTTAAGCACCAAGAGGTTGTCTGACTGCCTTTTATTATTTAAAATGATGTTTTTCCATAGGAAAGTGCCAAGAATCAACGTATTTTCCAGCCATTGGGCTATTACTGCCATCTAGTGGTGAAGTTTGAAATCGCAACCAGAACCAGAAACTATGATTTCTCTTTCCTCCATTTCTCTGTTCTTCCTCTTCTTGTCTTTTGCTCTGTTGGTTTTCTGTTTTTGCATTAATTCATGTAGACCTGATCTATAAAATGTTTTCTATAGAAGAGACACAGGGATTCCTGGGAGTTTGACTGGTTCTGCTGCTGGCCCTTGAAGGGATAAGATGGAAACACCAGCGGAGCTCAGATGAGGAGAATAAATGAATAAATCAACATATTGATCAAAGTTTGGGGATATTTGCATTTTTATTGTTTCCATCTGTTTATGTCTACGTTCATTTCCCGTGTGAAGGTTTACACTTAAAAATGCATTTTTTCTATAAATAATGTAAATGTAAAGGTTGAAAATGTGTTTGTTCAACTATAAGTAACAAAATCAAACATACCTCATAAAAACAACTATTATAATCTTTATCTTATATTTCTAAACCTTCTTAGCAACTAAATGTCATTTCATAACTGCTAGCTTAGCTCACAGGGAGACAGTGGAAAACCCAACTCACCAGGACGGGCGTCTGCGGCTGCGCACACGGAGGACAGGTGTGTCACACCAATTGCCGCCCCCCGCAACAAGTAACAACAGGAAGTATTAACTTGGTAACAAAAATAAAAGGAAATTAGTATAACAGTATAGTATAAACAGTAAAAATAAAATGTTTCACTGAAAGTTCAGAGAATGTTTATTATTATTATTATTATTATTATTATTATTATTATTATTATTATTATTATTATTATTATTATTATCAGTAAATCAACTTGCTACACTGACATATTTCAGAAAACATTCATGATCACCAAGATAAAGAGCGTGAAGCAGCAGATGGATAAATTAGGCTTTTATTTTAAATGAGTAACTTTGAGCTGAATACCATCAACTTTTCCAGCAAAATGTTTTCAGCTAACAAACAAACAGGAAAAAGAAACAAAAGTTTCATTAAAAACTTTAAATTCAAGTTAAGAACAATCAGTGACTCGTTGGATGTGATGAAAAAAATAAATGTTACTAAATGTTTCATTCTCCATCAGACAAACTGAAAACAGCTCAAAGTTTATAAAATCATAAATTAGCAGTAAAAATGGAGAACTATCAGCGACTCGTCCAGTGTGTCGTTAAAACATGTAAACGGTTCTTCCCGCTCTGCAGACTCGGTTCCGACCCAGATCCAGATCTCAGTGGAGCCGTTTTTCTGTCCCAAACTCTGTCTGCAGAGTCTGGGTCCAGAACCAGTCTGGATCCAGGCAGAACTTCATGTTGCTCTCAGTGATGACTCTGCAGGAGAACAACATGCAGGAGGTTCAGAACCGGACCGGCTGGCAGAACACACAGCTTCTGGGTCAGAACCGGACCGGCTGACCTCCCAGCACCAGAACAAAGTTCATATTTTGGTATTTATGCATTTTTAAAAGCCAACAGAATCATTGTTTCCATCCTGGTTTTGGTCTAATAATAATAATAATAATAATAATAATAATTCAGAAA
The DNA here is from genome assembly GCA_010277075.1 of Poeciliopsis retropinna. Classification (NCBI taxonomy): domain Eukaryota; kingdom Metazoa; phylum Chordata; class Actinopteri; order Cyprinodontiformes; family Poeciliidae; genus Poeciliopsis; species Poeciliopsis retropinna. The sequence goes on from VMRM01000006.1 coordinate 781,823, forward strand.
GCCCAGAATGTCATTTTGATGCTAATTTATTATATTTATTCTGTTTTTGTTTCAGTAATTTATTGAAGTTGAGGTGAACTCACATGACAGATTTGACCCTGCAGTGAATCGGAGAGTTCTTCATCGCCTTCACTTTCCCTCTGGGAATCGGCGTCCTGCCGTTGCCTTGGCAACAGGGGTCAAGGATCAGGCCTGGACCGACTGGAGCTGCGAACAAAAGCAGAACTTCAGCACCAACAACAGATTCACAGCAGGAGCAGAGAGACAGAGAGGAGGAGGAGGAGATTCTCCGTCAGTGGAGAGTAGTAGGAGAAAGTTTCTGACCTGCAGAGCTGGACCACAGGGAGCAGAGGAGAGCCAGGAGGCAGAGGCTCAGCTGGATCTTCATGGTTCCGGAGGTTCTGGAAGTGTGTCGGACCGGTCCGGCCGGCTCCGTTTATATGTTGAGCAGCAGCTGTTCTCAGAAAGCAGCGGCTGCTCTTCCTCCTCCTCTTCCTCTTTCTCTGAAAAGGATCTTCATCCTGACAGAAAACAGAAAACTGGTTTTATATATCAACTGTTAGTTCAGTTTATTTTTATTCACAGCAAATGTCAGAAATCATTTTCATTCAGTCATTCAAATCGATCTGAGTTATAAATCAATGAATTATGATTAGTTTATTAATCAATAACTCTATTCCTAAACAACAAATTTCCCAATAAATTCCTATTTTAAGATGGTTTATATCTTAACTTTGTTTGACTTCATCATTTAGTCCCATGAATCGACACATTGACATGCAAACAAACTGATAAAAACATCTCATGATGATAATAATGATATAAAATAACAATAATGATCGGCTAAAGGAGGTAATAATAACACCACTGGTGGACCAATCAGATCTCTGATTATTAATGGGTTCATATGTGAGAATCTGAGATTATAATCTGGATTTATCACAGAAGCTAAACCAGGAGGATCTGTTTTTACATCAGAACTCAGTGCTTCTTTACTTCATTATCAGACGTGGATTTAATGCCGAGCTTCACCTGAACCTGAAGCAGAAAACCAGCAGCTTCACCTGAACCGACCTCTCAGGTTTCCATGGATACCGAGTGCTGCGAAGTTCGGCGGCAGAGACGCGAGGAAGTGAAACTGGAAGTGCTGAGACGTTTCACCGCCGTTCGCCAAACACTCAGAAAGCAGAAATTAAATGTTTCGAAGAAGAACGATCCCTGAAACTCTTCTAGAACCGTTCCAGAAAGTTTGGTTCAAAGAAAAACTTTTCCTCTGAGTCTGGAAGGTCAGGCAGGGCATCGCCAGGCAGAGGGAGGCGACCTCTGACCTCAGGCACCTCTGAGGTCTGCTATCGAACCAGCCAGGCTCCCTGTGGATCATGGCTTCCATCTGGAGAGGAACGCGCACACCTCCATACTGCACATAAAATCTGTTTCATGAAGGAAGTTTTTCATGGAAGTGTTTGTGAAGCTGGAGAGACGAATCATTGACCTCGTTGTCACAAGACATTTTGCAGCTGATGTTCTTTAACTTCCTGGATCATGTCTTGATTAAATAGCCTTCTCTCCTTTAGTTCACCAGTTCCTCCTGCAGAAAACAGCCCCACAGCATGATGCTGCCACTCCCATGCTTCCCACTTGGCACGGTGGTCCCTGTTAATGGTGTTTATGTCCAGTTCCACTTCAGGCCTAATCCTGAGTCTGTCTGCATATTCTGGATTTAAGGTTGTGTTTAGCTAGTTCAGAGCTACATATTTAGCTTGGAGCTCAATAGATAACTGATTAACTAACTGAACTTGCTAGCTAAGTGTTTAGCTTCAAACTAAATACTTATTTTGGAACTGTGACATTTGTGAAACATGGTGAAAATATGACTAAATATAAAGTTTGAGGCTAAATATTTAGCTTGCTAACTCATTTTGGTGAGACGGAATTGCTTCATCGCTGATGATGTCACTTTCTGCATCAACAATCACCGTAAACAAATATTATAGGTTCACAAAACCCTGATTTATGTTGATAATCCATTTCTGCTTATCGGCAAGTAAATTTGGATATTAGCTAAATATTCTTTGGGCTAGTTAAATATTTATCTGCAGCTAAACTCAGTATTTAGCCAGATCAAAGATAAACTAACAGTTTGGAGCTAAACAGTTAGCTTGTCCATGTAATATTTGTCTTACTAGCTAAATGTTTTTGTTTGAAACGGTGATATTCTGAATGAATGACAGGCTAAATAATCCAAATTACTGCTGTAACTTTATAAACGGCATTCCATACATCCAAAAGTATTTACAACGCATTTACATAAATATTTTAAATTGATTGATGTGGAATGAAATCTGCTACCTAATAAATATGTTAAATAAATAAATGCAGCTTCTTTTCTCAGCCATTAACTAATGCAGCTGCAGTACTCCCAGTCTGCCGTCAGGTGTCGCTGTTTCTCAGATGATTTGTGACTGCAGACAATTTAAAGGAGACAATAAAACACGTTCAGTCTTATCTTTTATTGGTTAGGTCATCCAGCTACCTCACCCTCACACATTTAACTTAAAATTCATTTTGATTAAATTAAATTCAAAGAAAAACAAAAGCATTAAAACAAACTTCATTCAAACCCGTCACTTAAAAAACGAAAGAAGAGAAAATCAAACAGGATCTAAAAAACAAACAGCATCAAACCCAAAGTGATTGAAACGGCGCCACAATGAATGTGAATCTGTAGAAAGGTGGACAACAGACGCTCAGGCAGGATCGCTCCCTCACGGGGCCGGCGGTACCAGAACCGGGTCGCAGCAGGAGGAGTCGGACTCCGGCCCGGTTCCTAGAAGCCGAAGGTGTTCTCTCCGCTGTACGCCACGTACAGGAAGCCGTCCTCGTCTTTCTCCTTGTCGTACAGCTGCCCCATCGTGATGCTGCAACGGATTAGAGGCTCCATTACTGAACAACCCAAAAGTTTTCACACCCTGCAAACGTCCCACAGCTCCCAACAAGTGGAAGACTGAGCTCTGGTCAGAGGAACTGAATGATGGAAAACCAACACGTCACCCTGAACACACCATGACTCCCGGTGAAACATGGGAGTGGCAGCATCATGCTGCGGGAAGATGGATGGAGTTAAATCTTTTAAAGGTTCAGCTTCCAGCAGGTCGACGGCCTGAACATCCAGCCGGAGACATTATGGGATGGTTTATATTAGAGGGGTCCAAAGTGTGGCACGGGGGCCATTTGTGGCCCTGGAAATTATTTGACAAAACTTTGACAAAATTCCACTAATGTAAAAAAAACAACAATTTCTCTCGCGCTGTTTCCATTAAATAAGAAATGATTTTTTTCATGGGTTGCTCCAAAGGCAACATCATGAGATGCAAAACATGTTTTTATTAAATAAACTAATTTAATCTCATCCTGGTGCAAAAACGTTTTACTGAAAAATAAGATTTAAAAAACTTATTTAAGTAGTGTTTCCATTAAGAGAATTTATTTTCTAAATGTCAAACTGCTTAACGCAGTTGGACTTTTAAAATAATAGATTTTATTAAAATTTGATTTATTAAACAGCAGGTAGAACTTAAAAAAAATTCACAATAAACTCACTTCTTTTTTTGATTTAATACATTTTGTGGCCTATGATTTGTTTAAATTTACCCTTTTTGGCCACAAGGGAAAAAAGTTGAGATGAAAGCAGAATCATGAGTTAGAGTGGCCTAGTCAAAGTCTAGACCTGGAAAAGCTGATGTTCTCCATCCAACCTGACTGAGTTGGAGACGTTTTCAGCGAGAAGACCTACTCTCCACACTTTTCAGATTCTATCTGTAAAACTTTAAATGCATCATTTTCTCTCAGGTGTGAAAATGTCCAGCAGTGACTGATGGCGCGGCGGCCATCTTTCATAACCTGCCGCCATAAAATTAATAAATCACATGATAAATTAAAATGAGCCCAATAATCTCCACCTGCAGGATTTGTAAGTTTTTCTCTTTCTACCAAAATCTGGAAGATAAAAAGTTTACAGACTTCATGATTCATTTGATTTGTTTTTTATTTATTTTAGATCAATTTATTTCAGGGATGATTTGTCATCCAGGAACTGTTGTTATGGTGACAGGTCAAAGTAAACAGAAACTAGATGTGATGATTTCTGGGTCAGATTTCTGCACATGGTTGGATTCTGGTGGGAAACTGGGTGAAAAAGAGGTCAAAGTTCAAACTAAAACCAGGAGAGCCAGAGTCTGGGATCAGGTCTGGATCCCCGGCAGGAAAACCAACTCAGCTGACCTGGACTGAGGGACGGTTTTGTCCACAAACAGGAAGATGGCCTTCTCCGACGGCAGCTGGATGCGTTTCCTGATGATCCACATGAACTGGGCCACCGTGATGTCGGACGGCACCAGGTACTTCCTCTTATCGATGTCCACGATCTGGGAGCCTGACACCTTCTCCACGATGACCTGCAGGGGACAGAGCCGTCAGAGGCAGGAAGGCGTCCCGCCGAGGGGGAGGCGTCCCGCTGACGGACACTCACCGGGACACGGTCCGGGTACTTGCTGCGGATCTTGGTCGACTCTAAGCAGCGATGTTCTGCAGAGCAAACACACACAGAGATCAGCAGGATGCCAACTGACCGACAGGTCCTGGAGGGGATCTGAAGCTGCGGAGACGGATCACTGACAGCAGATCTATGAAATCCCAGGAATCTGCCGTCCATCAGACAGGAAACCCCACAGGAGGAATCCTCTGCCCTCCAAACACAATTCATGACGTTTATTTGGGGAAAAAAACCCTGCAGATTTACAGAGGACATGAGGTTCTGTGCGAGTGGCAGGTTCAGAAAGCCTGCATGTCCATTAGCAGAGATGAGTTCAAAGATCAGAGGAAATTCTGGCTTCATGAGGAGAGCAGAGTGGCTTTCTGAGGAAATGAGGCCTGCAGCAGGAGGAGAGGATGCTTTCAGGTTCAGCTGGAATCATGACGCCTGGTGGATCCGACCCGGAACAGAACCCGGTTCGGTTCGGCCTCCAGCGGATGAGCTCCGGGATCCTGGCAGCAGTTCTGGTTGGAGCTTCAGCACCAACAGCCATCTTGAAACCCGACTTACTGGAAGTAAGTCAGCTCCCCCTCACAACAACCAGGCCAGAATCCGAACAGAATTCGGATTCTTAGCAGCACCTTTACCTGATTCCAGCTGAAATCACCCAATCAGAGCCACAGACCTGGACTGGACTCAAACCGTCCTGTGTCAGAACCGTTTCTCCGGTTTTTAACGCTTCTTACCCAGGGAGTGATCCTCTTTGAACATCCACTTCATGTTGGCCGTGTCCGGGCTGGTTCCGCTCGACGCTGCGGGTTTCAGAGGAGAGTCCCGGTTCCGGTTCCTCAGCGGGTCTGGCGGTGATGGTTCCCCCGGAGTTAGCGCTCGTTCCGAGGCGGCAGTGGTCAGTAAAATCTCCGTTAAACCAGATAAACAACAACAACAAACTCCTTCGTCCCCTTCTTCACAGCCTGCCCTCTAAGCTCCGCCTACCGTGACATCACCGTGGGCTGTACCACTCTCGCGGTTCAGAGGGGGGTTGGAGTACAGAGAAACCTGCTGGTTTATTCTCGATATTGATTCAGAAAATACGAAGAATTGTTCAATAACTTCTATTATTTATTATCAGACTTTATAAACAATACAATATTATGCTTTAGTTGACAACATATTCCGCCTGCCGGTGTATAATTACACCCGCCATAAGACGCTTCTTCGCTCATAGTTTCGCCCGTTAACAACGCCGCCATATTGGTAAGGTAAACTATTGCTGTGATGCCACAGAAGGAACACAATACTGGACATCACACTGTTGTTTTAATTAAGAAATAAAATAATTTGATGCGCATGTATCACACAGCTTTTATTTTGATAGTCCACTTCCACTTATCGACACGTGCTAGCTAAATATATTTAGTTTGTAAACTAATTATTTTGCTACCTCAAAGATAAATATTTTTGTATGGAGCTAAATATTTAGTTTTAAACTGACATTTATAAATTAATAAATGAGTGAAAATATGACACAGAACAAGGAACCACCATCACAGGCTAAATAACTCAGATTATTGTTGATCATTTTTGTCTGTGTAAATTTACAAACATGACATCATATTCTCTTGGAAACACATTATGGTTTACTGTCAACTCATTAAAGGACGAATTTTTCAATAAAAGTTTTTATAAAACTCAAAGCGCAGAATGATTTATTAAATTCTATTGAAGGACCATAAAACTGAAAATGTGACAATGAGAAATACAGAAGTCACAAAACAAGAACATATAAATAAATATATCATCATATATACTATATAAATAATATAAGGACATATATATATATATATATATATATATATATATATATATATATATATATATATATATATATATATATATATATATATATATATATAGAAGATGCCGGTGTAGCATGTCAGTAGATGTCAGTACATCCTTCACGCTGTAGCTTTAAAGTGTTTGAATTGATGGAGTTTCAATACATTGTTTTGTAAATGTCTTGGTTAAATCATCTGATAAAAATAAAAGATAAAACATAAAATCTGCAGGAAGTGAAGGAGTTAAAGATGAGCTGCTATTTCCTGTTTCCACCTGCAGATGGCGCTCTGGTCTGGTCGTCTGGCGGCAGCGGCTTTCTGAGGTGATGCCCGGTGGAGAGGCCGAACGGCTGCGCCTCCTGCTCCTTCTTCATTTCGGGCCGCAGCCTGAACCCCCCCTGGAAACTGAGGTCAAAGAGCTCACGGGGGGCAAAGGTCAAAGGTTTCTCCGTCAGCAGGCCTCTCAGGCGAGCGCGCCATCCCTCCAGCATCTGGGCGCGGACGGCGGCGGGACAGTGAACCGGATCCCAGAAGATCTGAGGAGCCAGAACCTGAAACCCGCAGAAGTTCAGAATCCCGTGCTGAAGAAAAATAAACCAACATGGACAACTTTTAGATTTCCAAACGTTTTTACCAAATAAACCCTGAAAACACTGGGGTCAGAGGTCAGCTTCTAACAATACAGGTCACACATACACAAATCAAATAATTAGAACATCAAGAAAAACGTAAGTATTTATTGTATGGAGCTAAACTGGAGCCACAATATGTGTCCAAAATAAAACATTTAGAAACAATAGATAAATAATTTTAAGTTGTAGAATATTTTTTTTTTACTGAACAATAAAATTCTGTGAAAATATTCCCAGCCGTTGCGTTCAGAAACCGTGGGAAATGGAAATGTCCTTGGACAATGATTGGTATTTAATGTTTATTTCATGTATTTTAAATTTGTGCAACATCTTCAAGCCATGTTATTTTTCTAAACCAGTCATGTAAACATTGAATTGTATTTTTCCAGTTAAATTTCTTTTTTGTTTGTTTTAAATAACTTTTTTTTTCACTTTGAATATTTTAAAATTATTTGATTTGAACAAACTTTATGGCTTCAATGTAGCTCCATATTTCTTTCCACTTTACTTTCTGATTCTGGTTCTTAAATGGGTTTTCCTTCCCAATCCTGTCAACGCTGCGGTTCTCCCTGGTGCACCTTCACACTTTTTCCTCCCACTCAACTTTCCATGAACATGTTTGGATCCAGACCTCCTCTGGGTGAGTCTCACCTGCAGCGGCCACAGCGTGACGTTTATGTCTCCATTGATGCCGTCAGGCTGAAACATGGACTCTGGGGCTCCGGTGCTGAACGACAGCAGAGCCTTTTTGTCCTGGAAGGAAACGGATCAGCAGCGTTCAACATTATGTCATGTTTGGTGATCTTTCCTGGGTGACTGCGACCTTGAAAACGCCCTTGCTGTAGATTTTCTGCAGGCTGAAGGCGAAGCCCTGAGTGAGGACGCGGTCGAACCAACCCTTCAGGACGGCCGGGACGCTGAACCAGTACAGAGGAAACTGCAGAAACGCAGAGAAATAACTTCACATCTCATCCAAACGATGCATGAAACCTTCTCCTCTGGCAGATTGTGACTCTTTAAAAGGGCGTAAAGCGTTACTGTTTCACCGTTACCACCTCTCTTTTGTAAAGGAGTAAATATTTTTATTTTAATAAGACATAAACCTCATTATAACGACATTAAGATGATACATTTTTCTAATTTTAACAAGATGTGAAGCAAATTCTGGATTTATTCCCAAACTCTGGCAGTTAAACACAGAGCAGCCAATCCAGATGACATGTAGAAGAATAAAATAATATGAATGTTTGGATTTTTTGTTTGTCTTATTGAGATATAAACAAATCAAATACAGACGTTAAGATTCAACGAACAGAAACAAGTAAAGGTGTTGTTTTGTTTGAACCTGTTGATGATGATGACCTCTGATGACCTTTTTTATTTTAGTAAATCCTTGGGCCACAAAGGTTGGACACTAATTTGACAGACGCCGATTTCACTTGTGACCTCTGACCTGGAAGATGATCAGCTGCGCCTCCTCCAGCTTGCGCTGCTCGGCGGTGATGTCATCGCTCAGGCAGCCCTCTGTCCAGGCCCGCATCGTCTCATCGCCGTACTGGAAGTGATCCGGGTTCTTCAGGTCGCCTAGGCAACAGAAACCACATCAGCAAGAGGAAAAACTCTGCAGACAAACGGATCATCACTGAAGATAAACTGACCCCAAAATATGAAAGAATGAAGGAAATGAGCCATAAAATAACCTCAAAAAGATAAAAATGAAACAAAATGGCTGTAAATTATATTGAAAAATCTGCAGAGACACATAGATGTTGGAAAAGAAATGAAAATAAGAACAAAAAATGAACTAAAATCTGCTGGTCACATTAAACAGGAAAAAATAAATCATTTTTCACAGTTTTAACATGTTATTCATAAACGGACTGCGTCACGGGGGTCACCGATGATGTCATCCTGCGTGGCGCTGGCTCTGAAGTTCATGGCGTAAAGGTCAGACACGGTGACCCGGAAGCCCTGAGCCGACAGCTCCTGCACCGCCGCGTCCCGCAGCGCCGCGTTGAACGAAGCGGGGCTCTGGTGGGCGAAGACGATCAGAGCCGCTTTCTGAGCTGGAAACACCGGAACCGGACCAGAACCGGGCCGGACCAGACCGGGACCGGAACCGGACAGGTCAGAACAGGTTTTACATGGAGGAGGAGGCTTTATTATTACTGTTACAAGTATTAGTAATAACAATTTATTCATGTTTATTCTAATAATATTAGTAGTAATAATATCAATATAAATGTATTTCTTGCATCAAATATCGAATTAATTAAATAATTTATTTTCTTTGGGTTCCAGTAATAATTTTACATTTTCTGAGATTTTATTTAAATTTAAAATAAAAACACAAGTGACAACAAATGCCTTAGAAACATAAAATAAATTCAAATTTAACGTCTAAATATGTTGCAATAAAAATAAACAAGGTTTTTAAACTAAGCGATTTCTAAATTATAAACATTTACATGTCACAATATTATAATTTTACGTCGTTTAATTCTAGTTGTGCAGAGAGAAAAAAACACAAATTTGCTTCATTTTAGACAAAATAACTATAATAAATAATAAATGTAATAAACTGAAGAGATTTTTAATCAAACTCTGAACCTACCCATGCTGACAGTCACAATCCGCAGGCTGGAGCCGCCGCAGGCTTTACATCCGGGTTTTTATCGCGCCGAGGCCGGAAGAGCGTGAGAACCGACCGGATCTGAAGTCCTGAGGGGGTGGAAGCGTGAGGGGAGGGACGGCTGCATTTCTGCAGGAGACAGAGAGACTGCAGGAGTGTGTGTGTGTGTGTGTGTGTGTGGGTGTGTGTGTGTGTGTGTGTGTGTGTGTGGGGGTGTGGTGTGTGTGTGTGTGTGTGTGCGTGCGTGTGTGTGTGTGTGTGTGTGTGTGTGTGTGTGTGTGTGTGTGTGTGTGGGGGTGTGTGTGTGTGTGTGTGTGCGTGTAACAGTGGATTTGTATCTGAGTTGTATCTGTGAAACATGACTTGTGGACCGTGGAATGAAGACTTGTGTCTTGCGTAACTCCAGGTTCTTGTGAATTTGGGGTCAAATCGAGACACAAATATTAAATGTTTTGCTCAGGGGCCGATGAAATGGGAACTTTATGGATTTCAGACACAAATGCAGTTGAATCTGAATATTCTGGAGGCTGTGTGAACGTTGGTCCAAATCATTATTTATGTGGAGCAGAAAGTCTTCGGTCTGTCTGGTGAATAAATGCAGCAGCAGGTTTTGGTGCTGCAGGTCTTGGTGCTGCAGGTTTGGTGCTGCAGGTCTTGGTGCAGCAGGTTTTGGTGCAGCAGGTTTTGGTGCAGCAGGTTTTGGTGCTGCAGGTTTTGGTGCAGCAGGTTTTGGTGCAGCAGGTTTTGGTGCAGCAGGTTTTGGTGCTGCAGGTTTTGGTGCAGCAGGTTTTGGTGCAGCAGGTTTTGGTGCTGCAGGTTTTGGTGCTGCAGGTCTTGGTGCTGCAGGTCCAGGTCTTCATTACTGCTGAAGCAACAAAATACGGTTTCCGACCAACATGCAGCTAACTGACTGATCAAAGGTCATTTGGAAATAAAGAATTAATGATTAACTGGTAGATGAACTCTGGATAAAAGCTGTTTTCTCATCTGATCTATTTGCTCTATTTAACCAAACTCTCAGTAAATGAACTGTGTGTGGATGGAGGTTTTGACAGGACAGAGGTACAATAACCACATGAATGCAGGGCTGCGATAAATAAAACCAGATGGAAGAACTTCATGGTGATGCTGCAGGTGGAGGCGTGACGGGGTTCATGCCCCAAAGACAAAGACAGGTTAGGGTTAAAGAAAGGCCTTACACTGCTGGAGTGACTCTAAGCACAAGGACTCGATAGCTAACAGCTAACATAGACATTAGCTCCCGCTAACAGAGAAACATGAGGAGGACAGAGAATCAAACTACTAGAAAACAGCTTTTATCCAGAGTTCATCTACCAGTTAATCATTAATTCTTTATTTCCAAATGACCTTTGATCAGTCAGTTAGCTGCATGTTGGTCAGAAACCGTATTTTGTTGCTTCAGCAGTAATGAAGACCTGGACCTGCAGCACCAAGACCTGCAGCACCAAGACCTGCAGCACTAAGACCTGCAGCACCAAGACCTGCAGCACCAAGACCTGCAGCACCAAGACCTGCAGCACCAAGACCTGCAGCACCAAGACCTGCAGCACCAAGACCTGCAGCACTAAGACCTGCTGCTGCATTCATTCACCAGACAGACTGAAAGGTGCTTTCCTTAAAAATGATTTAAGGTTCATTCCAGAACCGTCCAACTGTATCTGTGTTTGGCCCCGAGTCAAATCACAGTGATTTGACTCGGGGCCAAACACAGCGGCCCCGAGTCAGCGGCCCCGAGTCAGCGGCCCCGAGTCAGCGGCCCCAAACCTGCTGTTCCTGTCCGTCTTCATTGCTCCTTGATTAATGTAGATACTGAAACATTTTCAGATAATAAAGATTTTCACAGGACAGCAAATTTATTTCTGAACTGATATTTTGACACAATTGACAGTAAATAAACACAGACTGAACTTATCCAGGGTTTTCCACTCAAAGCGCTTTACACCAGAGTCACATTCACTCACAAACACACACACATTTATACACCAATACACAGACCGGTAGGCAATTTGGGGTTAAGTGCCTTGCCCAGAGGCACATCGACATGTGGCAGGAGGAAGCTGGAATCGAACCTACAACCTTCCAGTTGCAAGACAACTACTCTGCCATACAGTCACATATTTCATGGGTTTATTTAAAGCTCCACTCATACAAAACCTTAGCAGCAAAACACTGAATGCATAAACATTTGATCAACATAAACATTTCTACATATTCACTCTGATGGTACCAGTAACGTTCAGGTTCTGTTCTCTTAAAGACCCGTTTATCATCATGTTCAGGAAAATATACCTGAATCTTCTAACAATAACCAAATATTTGAACTTTTCCTGCATCTTCAGATGATCTGCAGCAGCTGAGATCCTGGGAGGATCAACAGCAAAACCTGCAGCTTCAAACGGATCCGTCCAACCGGAGCCAACAGCTGCAGCTGCTGGGAAACGTTACGGTTTAATCTGGTCTGGGTCGTCTTTTAATTCACAGCTTTATGGTGTTTTCCTTTAATTGATTACAGTAAATATTTGAACATCCATGTGATTTTTAGTTGTTAACTTCAGGTAGATGTGAAACCTCTCTTGTAAAACTTTGAGCTTATTTTCTTAAAGATTCAACAGATTAGAGCAAATCTTAAATATCCAATCCGTCCTTTATGTGCAGTGAGGTGAACATTAAACGTTAAAGTTAATCCAGGAAACATTTTTATCTTCTTCTTTCACAGTATAAACTGAACACGGCCTCATATGTTTGTGACATCAAATGTTTTTCTGCCGTATCTCAGTGGTCAAACAGTAAAGACTCTAACCCTACAGTATAAATACTGTTAGAACCACCACAGAGATAATTTTATGGATTAAAAACATTTTCTTCATCTAATGTTGACACTAAAGATACTAAACTTAGCTACCAACAGCTAAAGTAGCGTAGCTCTGCTGACACAAACATACGAGGAGCTCAGAGTATCAAACTACCAGACATATAAAATCTAATGTGGAATAATTTAACATTACATTTGTCTCAGTCTAGCTGGAGAGCAAAGGTTTAATTTTGTCTTCTTCACCTGCCTGTTCCTTCAGCCAGCGAACCATTCCGCCACCTAGTGGCCGTTTTTCAACCATTTTCAATCTCATCTGTGCTGCTCAAAAAATGCACAATATGTCCATAAACAATTTTTTAGTATCATAAAGAAGTGCTGAGATATTCAGTTTTCCAACGAAATAACAAGCAGAGTGAGAAACGTTCAGCTTTCCAGCCTGATCTGTGTGTAAAGGCAGTTTTGTATCTGGCGACTCGTGATACTTATTTAACATTAGAGGGTTTGGATTCGCAATTATCAGATTTGTGAGGCTGTAGTTAAAAAATTTATTTGTAGAAATTGTACTTGTGTTTTATTTTGTATTCATTATTTCTTAATATTTGTGTATGCATTGACCTCATATCTACAAGTACCAGGAGTTACGCACAAATTGTGTTTTACAGATCATGTTTCACACATAGAATCACTGTAAGCACACAGAGATGCTTACAGTGATTATAAATCCAGTATTACACACATGCAGATATTTCGAGACCATTTTCTCTCCATATTAAACAGTCTTTCCTTATGACAGCTCTTTCTTTGTCCCTCTTCCATTTTTATTTTCTGCCTCTCCATCAATAGCCTCCTGTCATCAGATCAAAACATAAATAAATCAAATAGTTTCCGGCTCAATCATTTCCTGCCTGTTGTGGCGCCCCTCTAGCACAGCGCCCCCTCTGGTGGCAGACAGTGCATACTGACTGCTCCGTGGTCTGGGCTCAGCAGAACTGAAGCGTTTCTGTAATCAGACCATCGGGACGTTTTCCTGCAGTGGCAGGACAGGAATGTGTCCCATCGGACCTCCTGGTTCTGGTCGGGCTGCAGGTCCGATACCAGCAGCTGAGATCCCGATCAGTTCCAGATTGTCATCCGCTCAGCATCGCTTATCGCCTCATGCTGCGATTTGTCAGTTTCCTGCTGGGCGGTGAGAGAGAAAACCCGGCACGGATCCGTCCTGAACCTTCCTGTTTGGGCTTTGAGCGGCGGCAGCATCATGCTGCGGGGCGCCGCGCTGAACGCCGGAGCCAAAACAGAGAACATTACGCAAAAATACAGAAGTCATTTCAAGATGTTACCAAGGAAACTAAAGGTTGGATGCAAATGTGTCTTCTTAAAGTGACAGTATGTAACTTTTATAAAGATGTTGTTTTTTTTTTTTTTTTTTACATATTTATTAAATCTCACCGGGTCATGACAGCAGAACCTGAAACATTTAATCCGGAAAAAAAATCCATTCCACTGTACCCTTAAATCTGCAGAATGGTCAGAAACAACCAATCAGAGCCAAGGGGGCGGGTCTTAGTGCTGTCAATCAGTCTCCTGTGTGCGCTGCTCACGTTCTCCAGTACAGACGTGAAGCTGTGCTGATGGAGAAACAGCCTACAGGAAGTCTTTATCTGTGGCTACGCTAACTAGCCAGCTAACTGCAGAGATCAATAGAAAAATGCTAGCAGTGTGTACATGAGCATGATTGACATTAATTTATGAACTGTAATAATACTCAGCTCATTTGGCTGATTTATGTGTTTACATTTTGTAAAACTTTTAAAAATGTTTTTAAAACCATCATAAAAAGTGTGTTTAAAATCTGCTTAAAGTTTTATTTTGAAAATATTTGGCAAAAGTAACTCATCGCGATAAATATTCTAACTTGATGCATACGACTTTATTCTTTTGTAAAACAATAAAATTAAAGTTGAATAAAGTCCTTTTGTTCCTGATGATTAATGGAAACCAGCAAATTATTTAGAAAAGAGTCAAACATCTCAGACCTGTGGAGTTTTTATTATTTTTATTAACCTGAATCATCAGTGACGTCACTGGCCTGCAGTAACCAGGAGCTGCAGGTGGAATCTAGCGCCGCCTGCTGGACAGAAACTGGAAGTTTAATTTTTTAATCTGCTTGATTTTTGGTTCGTTCCCAGATTATTGTGATTATGACAGAATGAATGAGTCACCAGAAACCAGACGGAGATGATGACGCCTCATCGCTCAGTTCTTCATCCGCCAGCCTGCAGAGGAAACGCCAAACACTACAAACATGTCATTTCCTCTGGAGGTTCATCATGATGCTGCTGCTGCTGCTGCTGCTGCTGCTGATGACGACGACGAAGAGGCAGGGGTCACTCATCTGGTGACCTCCAGCTCTAAAACTGGAGGAAAACCTGATGACCTCATTCTGTTTGCTGAGTAAACGCTCCACGATGTGGGATCATCCTGGAGAACAGTTCCTCACAGAACCAACATTCTGCTGGTTTCTAGACGCCGGGTCTGAACCCGGATCCAGAGCCAAACATCTGGAGAAAATATCTGAGGCATCAGCAGGTTGAGCTTTACTCCCATTGTTTCTTCTTTGTTCCAGTTTGGATGGAAGCAAAGTGAGTTTTTAGACTGAATGACTCCTGGATTGAGTCAAAGCAGATGTATATCTGTGTAATGAGGTCAACATGTTGAGTCAAGATGTGCATATTTATCAGGCAGATTCTTTTCTTTTCCTGTTAGTTTAGAAAATAGTTTAATCAGAATCAGAAACGTGACGAGTTTCTAAAATACAGACGATTTATGAAACACGAGGAACCAACACGTAGTTTTATTCTTTGGCTTTTCCTTTATTTTGTTGTATTTCCTCTAATTGAATTACCTTGTTGCTGAAAATGTGCTAAACAAATAAAATTACCTTCCACTACTGCTACACTGTAAAAAATGTGAAAGTTTTGGTTCTTCAGCTTCTGACATTAACTGCAAGCTTTCCATGAGGGGAGCGAGGGCGGTTTGGTAACCATGACAACACAAACAGGAGGCGTCACTTTTCCTTTGTGCTCTTATCAGTGCAGCAGAGTGACTACAGCTGCCAGCAGATGCAGCGAGAGCGTTTCTCACTGAACAAAGTTTTGCTGTTTCTGGAAACCGATGAAGTTCAACAATCCAAATATTACAGAGCAAACAGAGTCCTGGACATGAAGGTGACAAATTACATGATTAAACTCTCCCAGGACATTCAGTGTTAAAGACAAGTATTGTTTTATTGTCAATAAAGCGTCAATGTTTGATTTCATAATGTCAAAATTGGTACAAGAATGCTTTACACTCCGTATATATTTATATGTACACTTAGTATACTTAAAATGTACTTGCACACATTTAAGTATGTTTGAAATATAATGTTTTTTTTCAGTGGGGCGGCTTCCTGTTTGGGTCAAAGGTAGAAAACATCAGGAAGCGTCTGACCGTCTGTCTGAATGCCAAAACAAATGTTCATTGTTTTTATTGGGTTTTTTATTGGTTAGGATCTGTCCGTCATCTGTCCGTCATCCATCCATCATCCATCCATCATCCATCCATTTTCTTCCAGGTAGAGTACAGATCATTAATTTGTCTAACACTGACGCACATCATAACATCATCTCAATTTTCAAATTGAGATGATGTCCCTACATGGGCTTTTTAAAAGGCTTTTTAAAAGCCCATTTAGGGACAAGTGCTGTGAATTAGCTGTTGCTGTTGCACTGTGATGCTGTTTTGTGCAGTTTGTCTCTGTCAATGTGTTTCTGTCCCCATCAAATAAGCTGAAATAAATAAACAGAAGTGGTCCAGCTGCTTCAGACTGTGATAAGATTGTTCAGCGTCACTGAGACCATCTGAGTGAAACTGAACCAACACAATGAGCTTCTGAGCGAAGAGCAGGTCCAGGTCCAGGTCCGGGCCGGATCCAGGTCCAGGTCCAGGTCCGGGTCGGGGTCGGGTCCAGGTCCGGGTCCGGGTCCAGGTCCAGGTCCAGGTCCGGGCCGGATCCAGGTCCAGGTCCAGGTACAGGTCCGGGTCGGGTCCAGGACCAGGTCCAGGTCCGGGCCGGGTCCAGGTCCGGGCCGGATCCAGGTCCTGGTCCGGGTTCGGGTCCTGGTCCAGGTCCAGGTCCGGGTCCTGGTCCGGGTCCAGGTACAGGTCCAGGTACAGGTCCGGATCCAGGTCCAGGTTCGGGTCCTGGTCCGGGTCCAGGTCCGGGTCGGGTCCAGGTCCGGGCCGGATCCAGGTCCGGGCCGGATCCAGGTCCAGGTCCGGGTCCAGGTCCAGGTCCGGATCCAGGTC
Source organism: Poeciliopsis retropinna (assembly GCA_010277075.1). Taxonomy (NCBI): domain Eukaryota; kingdom Metazoa; phylum Chordata; class Actinopteri; order Cyprinodontiformes; family Poeciliidae; genus Poeciliopsis; species Poeciliopsis retropinna. The sequence goes on from VMRM01000006.1 coordinate 798,636, forward strand.
CAGGTCGGATCCAGGTCCAGGTCCGGGTCCGGGTCCAGGTCCAGGTCCAGGTCCAGGTCCTGCCTGTTCTTTCTCTCCGATGACTGAGACTGACTGGTAAAAAACCATATGACCACCCACGTGACTCAAGACTTAACTAAACCCTACATATTTATCCTGTGAAACACCCACATCCCAGACTGAAGTTAATTAAGTAAATTAGTAACCAAAGAACCTATTCAAAATTAATAAACATTCTAATTATAAATCAACTAGAGAATAAGCTAAACAAAAAACTAAATCTAAATTCTAAAATTTAACAGAATGGAGAAATCGCTCCTACAAGAAGAGCTTCATCTGTGAACATATGAGGAGAATCCGTGTTTCTAAATGCAGATCTAAAGGTTTATATACGCGGTTTGTCGGCGGGCCGAGGCTCCGGATCGCCGCCTTCTGATTGGACGGAGCCGCAGCCGCCGATGTTCAAACAATAACATTTCCATGTGAGTCAGCGCGATAGAGATCTAAACACAGCCCGAGTCAGTCTGAGTGTAATAACCACACATGGGATTCTCATTAATAATCACATGGAGAATTTATCCTAAATACTGATATCAAATGTTCCCGGATGGGCTGGCTGAGACGTCACTGCAGGAGGTATAATTTTGATCCAGTGAGAAGAGAATTCAATACATCTGACCTGTTCAGGTGACCCCGCCTCTCGCCCGGAACGCAGCTGGAGAGGCACCAGCAACACCAGACCCCATTAGGGACCAGGGTGAAAGACAATGAATGGATGGATGGATGGATGGATGGATGGATGGATGGATGGATGGATGGATGGATGATCTTACAGGCTGGAAATACATCATAATATGAAACCTGCGGCTGGGTGGGAGTGCGCATGCACGTGTCGACAACCAGGGGGCGGGTTGCTAGGTCCAGGTTCGGTTCCGTTGTGTCAAGGAGCGGACTCTCTGACCAACATCTTCTCTGAAATGAGGCGGACCCCGCCGGACTCACAAGGCGCGCGTGGGCGGGGCTTGTGATTCACAATAAAGAAATGTTGTTTTCTAGGGTTTTCCCATAGATACGACAGAAACAAAGAGGTGCTGTATATAACCAGAGGAGAGGGCCCAGCCGGACACACGACCCGCTCAGGATGACACGCTGCAGGCTTCACATGGTGGGTAGCCGTGCGGTGCGGTGCGGTGCGGTCCGGACAAGCAGACTCTGACCTGTGGTTCTGTTGCAGGCCTCCCTCTGCGCGCTGCTGTTGCTGCTCCACGCCGGGCGCACCGCGACGCGGCGGACCCCCTGCGCTCCGCAGCTGAAGGGCCCCGCGGACCCGCAATGGCCCCGCTGCGTCACAGAGGCGCAACTGCGCAGCCGCGAGGACCGTTTTCTGAAGAAATACGCAGCGACAGAGCTGCGTGCGCAGAGCAGCAACAGGACGTGCGCGCAGGTGCTGGAAGAAATGCGCAAACAGCCGCAGAAATTCAGGGAGATGAGCCGCAGGTCGCTGTCTCCATGGGAATACAGGTGAGTACGGAGGCCCGAGCGGGCCAAACGCGCTTCAGGTTTTCTTCTAATAAACAGGTTGAAAGTAACGTCACAGCAGGAGCGATGCAGAAAACGTTTAGAAATAAAGAAATTATGTTTAAAAATATATTCTCAAAAGGCAGGAATGAGATTCTGGTGAGAAATATTCTCAGCCTGGCGGGTTTGTTCAGCCTGGAGGTGATTTAGATGTTCTGACCTGAATCTGGTGGAGAACCAGAGGGAGCTGAAGATGAGGGTGATGGTGCAGAGGCCTTCCAACCGTCACTGCTGCTCATCACCAAAAAATACCGCTCCTAATTCAGTTTAGGCATTAATTATATTAAAGGAAATAAATACTTTTTGCATGACTTTTTTTTTTTTTTTAAATCTAAAAAAAAACATAATTTTTTCCAAAAATGTTTTCGAACGTAATGTAAACAAGTTTTTAAAAAGCATTTAAGATCAGGATGATGGAAATGTGACAAAAATATAACAAAACATAACAGGATAAAATAAAAGTCTTGAAGTGCATTAATAGTAATAACATTAATAGTAATAACATTAATAGTAATAACATTAATAGTAATAACATGTCCAGCATGTTTTCTTCTCTTCTCCATCATTTCCTGTCAGAAATAAACTTTTAGACTCAATAAAAATAATTTGATATCACATAATTGTTTTCATTTAGTTTGGTTATTAATTTCATTATAAGCTACCACGCTCACCAAAATTAACAAATATTGTAAATAGTCATGAATTTTCATCTGAGCTTAAGAAACTTCCAGATGCAGAGATTTTAATACATTTGCTATTTTTATGCTTATTCTTGACAAAATATGCAGTTCCAAAATTTGTTAGAGAAATATATGCTGTCAAATGTTTATGAATTAATCCAGTTGCAACAGTTAAACTCTCAGATTTTAAAACCATAGAAGAAGAAAAGCTCAGTTTATGGCTGCCAGGATTTTTCCAGTCCAGGTTTCAAATCTTCTTCTGTTTGACTTCATCTTTTTTGGAAAAGTGTTTCAACATTTAGAGTTAAAACAAAAGCTTCAGTTCTCATAAACCCTCCTGAACATGCTAACATTCATTAGCATCAGGTTCATTTCCTGTGTCTGCCGGTGTTCCTCAGGGCACAGTGCTCAGTCTCTTTATGACTGGTCACATTCTCCAGGAAACCATTAATCATTTCTGCTGTTAAAAACAATTCAATTTCCTTCTGAAAAGATAAAAAACTAATTTATTTTCTTCTTGAATGACATGCAGCTTTAAATCTTGCTTTCAACTTTCACCTCCAAGTAAATGCATGACTATGATTAAAACTATTCCTTAAAGTGGTTCTGATTTATTCTCCAACATTTCCTCAGATTTTTTTCTTGGTACTAAAAAACAACAACAACAAAAAAAAACAGGAAACAGTTTCCCATTTTTAATTTATGTATTTAAAGGTTATAAACAAATCAAATATTGGGGAAAAAATTCTCCAAAAGTGAGCATAAAAAATTCAGGATGTTGCATTGTGAGTTTTTTTATTACACTTTAGTTTTATTTTGTGTAACTTTTCTGTCTGTTTTAGTCAGTTTTAGTTTTTAGACTTGTTTGTTAGTTTTTACTAGTTATTATCAGTTAAATATTGGCAATGAATACTCAACAGAATATATTGTTTTCAAGAAATGTATTCAGTTATTGTTGAACAGCCAAACGTTGGTGCTTCTCCCAACTTTTGCAGCCATCATTTTGCTGATTAGCGTCGCCACCAGAGGAATAACGGAGAGCCGTGATTTGCCGACAGCTGAAACAAACTGCTTGAAAAAAAAACTTCTTCACATCGGCTTGAAAGGCTGATAAATAGATTCATAAACAAGAAAATGTAGGATATTACATCTGTAATTTCAGCATGTTTTAGTTAGTTTTATAATGCTAACTAGTTAGAATTTTTCCACCTTAATTTCCATTATTTATTTCGGCTAACAAAAATGTTTTCTTAGTTTCATTTTCGTTAGTTTTGTTTATAATAACACTGTGGATGAGCCACAGTCCGTCGTTTCAGATATTTCACCAAAATATTCTCTTGTGTAGAAATGAAAACGTGGACGTCTGAGAAGAACCTGCTGCAGCTAACAGGAAGGGGGACGGACCGCCGTCAGTCTCAGACCTTATATGGAAATGGGACCATTGCACTCCAGAAGTGATGGGGGCGCTATTTCCTGTATTTTCAGGCCTGATACTGCCTCTAGTGGCGTGGGGAGGTAACACAACTAATATAGTTACATTACTAAATCAGAATAGCGCAAAGTCTGTATTATTTATTAGTAATTTTTTATTTTCTGCGTTGAAGTAAATAAAAGACAGAAGTTCAAATTCATGCTGAGAGTGAAAATCCTTCCTAAAGATGAAAATATATCACATATTTCAAAATAAAATAAAAACTGGAGAGCGTAGATAATACAGGAAATAGCGCCCCCTTCACTTCCGGAGTGCAATGGTCCCATTTCCATATAAGGTCTGACACTGACGGCGGTCCGTCCCCCTTCCTGTTAGCTGCAGCAGGTTCTTCTCTTCTCCAATGAGGTTTACTTGGCATGTCTGAGGAAATCAAGACATTGAAAACAAACTAAACCTGCTGCCTTCACACACCAGAGGGCGCTGTTTGCTTTCATGTAAAAATCCTCAATAAATGAATTATTTCATTTTACTGCAGAGAATAGAAAATACTTTATTGATCTCCAAGGGAAATTTGCTTATTTGTTGACAAGTTACTCCATCCAAGGTGTTAAATATTAGTAAATATAAATAAAACCACATAAGCGACATAAATAGTGTGTTATTGTAAGTGATTTAAATATAAAATAAATAAAATACTAACAATAATTTGCATGGAAATATGTTAATCTGTAAATACATTATTTTTTATTTAACCATTTATTTATCGATAGTCGATCTATAAATAAATTTATAGATCTATAAATGAATCCAAAGAAAACGCAGCTTTAAAGACGCTCAGAGTTTGGCTTTGCAAAGTTCGATCAGGATCAGGAGCATCTTGGTTGAAGTTCTACGGAACGTTCTGACCCGGTTCCTGTCTCTGACCCGGTTCCTGTGGGTGTTCTCTCTGCAGCGTGCATCGGGACGCCGACCGGGTCCCGGCTGAGATCAGCGTGGCGTGCTGCCTCTGCGACGGCTGCATCATCAACCTGCGCGAGGATCCCAGCTACAACTCGGTGGCGGTCTGGGCCCAGACGATGGTTCTGAGGAGGAAGCCGTGTCCCAGCGACCCAAACAAATTTGTGGTCTGGAAGGAGCGGATGGCGGTTCCGGTGGGCTGCACCTGTGTGAGGCCCAGTTACTCCCAGTAGACCCGGTCCAGAAACACCCGACAGAACCGGCCTGATGCTGGGCAGCTGAACCTCTCTGAACATTTAGCTCTGACTTCCACCAAACTTTCCTTACTCTGGATTCCTGCCAGAAACCGTAGAAACGCTGTGAACCGGTCCAGACGAGCCGGTTCTGAGACCCGGTCAATGTGATCTAGCGGATCTAGTGAACCACTGCAGCTTCACTGTGGCTCACTAGAACCAGTTCAGACTGGAACCAGTTGAAACCAGTGTAAATCATCTGGCAGCTGATCAACCCCACAGCATGATGCTGCCTCCACCATAGCGACAGTTGTTTCTGCGTTCTTAGACCTGGAATCCTCTCCTGTCGCAGCTGGACCATCTGGTACCGCCCGGTCCGGTTCCGCCCGGTCCGGCTGGGTGAACATAAATACCTCATGTTTTCATTTTTAATCTAACGCTGTGAAACCATGGAGACCAGCGTCCTCCTGCCTCAAACACTGCGACGTTTTCACGCTAAAACTTGCCGACAAATTTAGAAAAGTGCAGCGCACAAAAAAACAGCCTTTATGAATCCCAACGCAGCAGCTGCTGCTCCGCCGCCTCCATGAAAACATCTTAATGTAAATGAGTATAAATACCCGCAGGTCTGCCGCCGCGTGAAGCAGTAACCATGGCAACGTCCTTGTTTGTAGCAGAAGAGTATTTCTAACAGTTATTATATATTTTATGTAAAAGATGCTTCACTTCACAAAGAATGAAATAAAAACTCCAAATGAATAATGAGATCTCCGGTGCAGACGGCTGTTGGAGCAGCAGAACCTTCAGCCCGATTTAAATGTTTAAACGTTTATCCGAAATACAGGAACCAGAGCAGAAGTACCGGTACCAGCTGGACCGGTACCGGTACCTGCTTTAAGTTCTGCTCAGAGCTCCAGGACGATCAGTCTGGATTCATCTAAACGCCAATAAACCAGCAGATCAATATGATCTCTGATCAATGGCTCCATGTTCTCCATCAGAGCCAAACATCCTCAGGTAGCGACTCACCTTGATGCAGCTACTGATATACCTGAGATTACACACACCTGATCACCTAATCAAACCTATTGATCAGCCCTGCTTTCTCTTCAGTGAGAATAAATGAGCCATAGATTCAGTCGATGTTTCGTCTTTATGAGACAAACTGAGATAAATTATTCAGAGTTGTGAGGTTTTCACAGCCTTTATTTCTATTTTCTTTATTTTGTGTTAGTTTATTGTCTGAGGATAAATCGGTTCAGTTTCATCGTTTGAACACTAAAATATTAAAATCATGAAAACATCTGGTCTAAATAACTGAATCAGATTCCAGTGGATTCAAGTTTGTAGTTTCTTATTGTCCACAGAAAAACTTTGTAGCTGCTGCACATTTCCACGGAGGTCAAAGGTTACCTATATCCACATTTTCATACCTCGTTCATTTTTATACACGCTGACTTGTGTGTGTGCTGCTTTATACGTGAGGCTGAACTGGTGATTTTATGAAGCCGATTCTGAGCAGAAAATGTTGAATTATTCCTTTAGTCCTGAACAGTATTTGGCTGAATCTGATCTCCTTCATGAACAATGTGAGTAAAAAGGTTTTTTATTTATTAGTGTTGCAGCAGAAACATTACAGATGTGATTTTATTTGAAACCAGATGAGACAAGCTGACCGGTGAGTTTCTGTCTGAACAGTCAGAACCTTCTCAGAGTCCGGGTTAAAGCTTCTGATTTGGGTCACTTCCTGTTTGTGTGCAGATGATTAAAAGCTATGATGCATTCAGTCTCTCTTCAAAATAAAAGCTCCTTTCCTCTTGTCTTTTGTGTTGTTTTATGGAACCCGACTTATTGTACCGTCATCAGTTATTTACCAGAAACCAAACTGTCAAAAAGAAACAATCAGACTTCAAAATAAGAGCATGAAAACAAATGTCAAGCTACTTAAAGAATTAGAAAGGAATTATTTAAGTAACCAAAACTTCAACACAGATGTTGAACTTAATTCAACTGAAAGTTTTACAAAACAGCCAGGTAATTTATAGGCTAAGTTAGCTAAACATTTTTAATGTTGGCTGAAGTGCTAAGCTAAACGTTAGCTTTGCTATTGGTGGGTTTCAGACGTGTGAAATTCAGATGGAGGTCTGGAAGTGGATTTCTCCAGTTCAAAACGAAGCTGACTGGATCACAACGAGTGGCTAACGCCCTGAATGGGCTGGTGAAGACGATGCATCTCGGGAAATATACGTGTATATTTAGGATATGATCTGGATCATCTCTGTAAAACAGACTTCTTTTATAATCCACAGGATTTACCCGCATTGAGGCGATCCACACAACTAACTATCTGGAGCTACAAAGTTCATATTATACGACGAGGCAGAAGAAAGTTTTCAAAAGCCTGGAGAATAAAATCATTTAGTTTCAGGATCAAGCGAAGCATTAAATGGCTGTCGACTTGTTTCTGAAAAGAATCACATCTGTTTTAAAGGCCAATAAATAAATTAATAAGCATGGAAACAAAAAATATCAATAATTATAGTTTTACAAACACACAATTTAATTCCAGTTAGTTATTGTTTTTTCTGTTCATTTCTATTTGTTTCAGTTTGAGTCATTTTGTTAGTTTTTGTTAACTTCTCAGACCTGTGAAGACTTTCACCTGAGCTGATCATGTGACTGCCCAGACAGGAACTTACCTCAACGGGTTCTCTGAAGATCTGGTTCCCAGTATCAACCAGGAGGAAATGTTCTGACCCGGTCTCTTTAAAATGAGGAAGACGAGATTTCCCCATTTCTGTTTTCCAGTTTAAACCCGGATCTGCTGCCGCTGGAACCAGACAAACATGGCAGGTTTCTTCTGTGAACCAGAAGAAGAAGTGAAACTCAATAAAAATACAAACTGATTTTCATTCAGAAGCTCAGGAATGATCATTTATTCCCCATTAAAGAATAAAACCTTACTAAAGCTACAAACTTTGATTACATTAAAAGTTGATAGAGCTGCAGAGTGAAAAGTAAAACATTTATTTACTCTGATTAAAGACGTTTTCCTGTATGTTTAGTTGGGATGAAGCTTTTCTCTGGGTCTTTCTCCGAATCAAAGCTGAAAGTTTTTTCATATTTAACCAGGAATAAGCAGATTGATTGTTTCTCTTAAAAGCCGCAGCGGTTTCACTTCCTGCAGTTCAGGTCCAGGTCACTGGCAGAATGAAAGCTGGACTGAATTCTCCATATTTATGAATTAAACACCTGACGTCCAAATGTTTCTGCAAATCTTCAAATCTAATGTTAAATCAAGAGAAACCTTCATTATTTTTTTTATACGTTTTTTTTTTTTTTACTTCCATAGTTTGTCACATCACAACCACAAATGTAAAATTAGGTTCCAAACATTTAATCCCATTGAAATATATTTATGCTTGTGGTTGTAAAATGACAAAATATGGAAAAGTTCAGCGTTGAATCTGTTCTCTGCCCACCAGGAGGCCTTTGGTTTAAACGAGAAGATCAACAGGACACAATAAAATGATGAAAAATAAGTATCTGTCAGGCAGACCACCAGCAAAACACATTTCATTAAAATATATAACACGTTCTGAGGACCTTTCAAGATATTAAGCATAATATGGTATTGATAACAGAGACTTTTTCCATTATCCACAAATCCAGCATTATTTAGACAAAACAAATAGAGAAGACCCAAACAGAGTATTTGGTGGCATATTGAATATCTTTCTAAAATCGTATCAACTTCCATTAATAAATTAACATCCAAAATGTATAATGAATTACAAAACCTGGAAGGAGGAGATACACTATATATTAAGGAGAGATGGGACAAAGAAGGGAACCACCAAATTCATGTCAAAGACTGATTAGACATTTTGAATTATTGGAGATGAACATCATCACTAACATATAGGGAATTTGCTTGGAAGACGGTTACTCGCTTCTTTAAAACACCAGCTCAGAGCGTCAGAAATGCAGATAAAACATGCTGGAGGTTATGTGGATCGAAACAAGCCGGCCATTTTCATATTCTATGGAGCTGTCCTAAGCTATCTTCCTATTGGGGGATAATTAAACAAAGTGTTATTGGAGCCAATTTCGCTCTAAACTTTGAGACTATGTTCTTGGGCAAACGACCAGATTGTGTAAAGGGATTCTGTAAAACATATATTCAATATATTGCTAATTGCCAGTAAAAAAGCAATTACTCGGAAATGGATGACTGACAAAATACCCACATTAGAAGACTGGACAAGCATCATCCAAGACATCTGCAAGATGGATGAATTGACATTTGCTTTGAAACTGGAGCAAGACAAATTTGAAAAATGTTGGACCCCATGGTGGACTTTCATGAACACCAGATCTGAAACTAATGAAAGTGAGGTGACACCCATTGTTTCTTAGCTACTCTGTTGAACCATTTGTTTAAAGGTTCGTAAAAGTTATCCTGATGTGATACTGACTTGTTAATTGTTTTTCCTCCCTATTCTTCTGAGAGGAGTTGGGGGGAAGAAGGGGAAAAAAAGGAACACTAAATACCGGAGATGGGACAATCACAGGAAGGGGTATATTGTATTAATATAACAAACTGATTTGATAATTGTATAAGACTAGACCACCTCTTGTGAACAGATGAGATGCACACTTTTCATGTTGATCCTTAATAAAAACTTGAATATAAAAAAATATATATATATAACACGTTACTTTAAGAAATAAATTTTCATTAGACCATAACTGACTTTAAAATATCCATTTCAAGACTTATGAATTCACTAAAGATGAACCAGAAATGTGCTCATTTTTAAACATGTTATTGTTTTTGATTCAGAAGTCTTAATTATTATTTTGTTCATTTTATTACATTTTTTATCTTAACTTTATATTTAAACAAACTGTTAATGGTCTTTGGAGGGTTTTATTAGCTATAAACACGCAGCCATCGGATTGTCTTTATGTTTTTTTCTTTATCAAATAAATAATAAAATAAACGTAAAATATACAGATAAATAAGCTTGTAGTTTAGTTTCCCAGTTAGCACGTGCAGACGACGTCAACGTCATTAAGGGTCCGGATGACGTTGACAGAATATTTGCCAGATGTTTGCAGCACTGAACACTGAACAGACTTTTCCTGGTGTTTCATTTTGATGTTCAGTCATGTTGACCACTGGGAACCAGTGATGACATTTCCCAGTGAAAAACCTTTCCGGCAGCACACGACTATCAAAGATGAGAAGTCTCAGACAACATGGCGCCACTTCCGCCATGTTGTCTTTATGAACCAGACAAAGCTGTCAGAATAGGCGCTTTGCACTTCTGTAGCAGGGGCATCAATGAACTTCAGAGGTCATTCAGCGAGGTTTCAATCAGATCTTTTATCTTAAAAGAGTAAAAACGAATCAACCTCCTCTTCAGCTCCCTCTCCCTGCACTGCAGCCCTAAATGTGAAAATAAAATCAATGTTCAACCAGCTGTGCTGCACGAGCACCGTGATAAAACTGTTTATAAAAACCCACAATGACGGTCAAAACTGCAAAATAACACAACTACAAACAACATATGGTAGAGACCTCAACATGAACAACAACATCCATACAGAAAACCAACATACATTAAACTTTCCTCTGACTTACCTGCAGCAGCAGGACAACCTGGCAGAAAAGGGGAGGAGCTACGAGGGATGGAGCCCCTACGGAAGCCCAGGAGACACAAACGAGGCAGCGTGCAGAAAGGCGACCCCCGCAGGCAAAAACAATAAAAATAACTAAATAAGATACATTAAAAAAATTCTCCATATAAAATGAATTAGAAACAATAATGAAAGAAAAGCACATTTGTAGCTCTGTTACACTTCCTCCTGCACATCTGTGTCTCTGACACTAACTAATAAACTAATAAGCACATAATAAACTTGAAAACACGCACAAAATAAGGTAAAAACATTGTCCGTTAGAATGGATCAAAATGTTACTTAAATAGCAGATCTTTACAAGAAAAATGTCAGAGAATATTGCCTAGTAGCATAAGCTAAAGCTAATGTTAGCCACAACGTTTAAAAGAAGTAAAACTCACCTTCTTATCTGTGAATGTAAACGAGGCGAACATGTTAAAACCTTCCTGTTGGGGCTTCAGGTTCATCATTAATGTCACCTTGGACAGTTAATACTGGTCTGACAGAGTAGAGCTAACGGCAAATAACTTTTATTTAAGAAATATTCCCCTTCAAGATAAGTTTACCTAACGCTAGAATAAATGCAATGCATATTATGCAGAAAACAATTTAAAAATCGGACATAAAACCATCATTCGAATGGAGAGGATAAGGGAAGGCGCCGCCTAGTGTCTACATGCGGTACTGACGTTTTAAATAAACGTCCCACAGAGTTTTAACACAACATTCAGAGATGCAGACTTTTTCTAAAAAGACATAATACTGCTGCTCTGGAACAGTTTCAGGGATCGATCTTCTGAGAAGATTTTTATTTCTCAGTCTGCGGTGAAAAGGGATTTTAAAGGTATTTCTGTGTGTTTTGGTGGTGAAATGTGTGTTTCAGCACTTTTCCTTTCCAGTTTCACTTCCTCGCAGCTGTTCTGTGAATCTACTCGGTCAGGGAATCCAGAGGAGGAGAGGAGGAAGAGCAGCCGCTGCTTTCTGAGAACAGCTGCTGCTCAACATATAAACGGAGCCGGCCGGACCGGTCCGACACACTTCCAGAACCTCCGGAACCATGAAGATCCAGCTGAGCCTCTGCCTCCTGGCTCTCCTCTGCTCCCTGTGGTCCAGCTCTGCAGGTCAGAAACTTTCTCCTACTACTCTCCACTGACGGAGAATCTCCTCCTCCTCCTCTCTGTCTCTCTGCTCCTGCTGTGAATCTGTTGTTGGTGCTGAAGTTCTGCTTTTGTTCGCAGCTCCAGTCGGTCCAGGCCTGATCCTTGACCCCTGTTGCCAAGGCAACGGCAGGACGCCGATTCCCAGAGGGAAAGTGAAGGCGATGAAGAACTCTCCGATTCACTGCAGGGTCAAATCTGTCATGTGAGTTCACCTCAACTTCAATAAATTACTGAAACAAAAACAGAATAAATATAATAAATTAGCATCAAAATGACATTCTGGGCTTTCTGAATTATTATTATTATTATTATTATTATTATTAGACCAAAACCAGGATGGAAACAATGATTCTGTTGGCTTTTAAAAATGCATAAATACCAAAATATGAACTTTGTTCTGGTGCTGGGCGGTCAGCCGGTCCGGTTCTGACCCAGAAGCTGTGTGTTCTGCCAGCCGGTCCGGTTCTGAACCTCCTGCATGTTGTTCTCCTGCAGAGTCATCACTGAGAGCAACATGAAGTTCTGCCTGGATCCAGACTGGTTCTGGACCCAGACTCTGCAGACAGAGTTTGGGACAGAAAAACGGCTCCACTGAGATCTGGATCTGGGTCGGAACCGAGTCTGCAGAGCGGGAAGAACCGTTTACATGTTTTAACGACACACTGGACGAGTCGCTGATAGTTCTCCATTTTTACTGCTAATTTATGATTTTAATCAAGTTTTGACTTTTTGTTTTTTGTTCATCTGCAAGTTAAACAAACTCAATATTTATTTTGAAGCTAAATATTTACCTTGCTAACATGATATATTTTTGTAATAAACCAAATTAATGCTGTTTATTTTGAATGTGTAACTTTACAAATAGGAGGAATTTTGTTCTCAACTATAACTGATAATTTATGGTTTTAGAGAAACTTTGGCTTCTTTTTGCTTCTTTTTGTCAACTGAAAACATATTGCTGGAAAACTTTACTCATTCATTTCATAATAAAGGTTTTACTTTTCTATTCATTGTTCTGTGCTCTTTTCTGTTTGATTCCTTTTCTAGAGGTAAATATTAGAAACTGTTGTTCATCGATTTCTTATTTATACGCCTTTAAAGCTTCAGTAAATGAAGCTATCAGTGTTCAAACTAAATGTTAGTGAGCTCATTATCAAGCCTGAAGCTAAATATTTTAGTTAATAATGTAACTATTTAGTAAACAAGCTACATCCAGTTAGCAGGTAAAATATTTGGCTTCAAATTAAATATTTAGTCGAGTTTATTTAGCAAACTAAATCAAATTAAATATTCAGCTTGGAGCTAAATACTAAATACTTAAGTAGCAAGCTAATTAGCAAGTTTGAAGCTAAATATAATTAGTAATAAATACAGTTAGCAAACCATTTTGTAAGCAAAAAAAATATTGAACTTGAAACTATGATAACTGATAGCAAGTTAAAGAGAAAATTTGAAGCTACATATCTTAGTTGGCAAGATTTCTAATTAGGAAACTATATATTTAGCCTGAGGCTAAATATATAGTTAATAAGTTAAATATTTAGTTAGCTCTGTTTTGGTACAAACTAAATTCTTTGAGTTATATATCTAATTATCTAAAATGCTAATTAAAGACTTTGTTTGAAATTGACATTTATAAATGAGTGAATAACATATTGAAAATATGACTGAAAAATTAACCCCTATTTTCTTATCTTAAGACAAGCTAAATAACCAAAATTATTTCTGTTAATTAGGTGAGAATAAAGCATTAATATGACCAGAATAAAGTCATAACATTAGAAAAATCAAGTTGTAATTTTAAGAGAACACAAAAAATAACCAAAAATTAAAATGAGGAATATTGAGCATTTTATGAAGTTATACTTTAGTATAACTTCATAATACCAAATTTACAGATAAGGAAATACTTTTTAACACATCAGCATCACATTATTATCAGCACCAGGACTTTGAAACCACTGAGCAACAACCAATCCTGGCAACTATTGTGACTTTTTTCTCAACCAAACTATTTTTTTCAGTAATTTTAAGACATTTTTCTTTATTCTGCTGACATTATAACTACATTCTTTTAGTTAATTAAAATTCTCGTATCCTCATCCAAACACTGTGTCATACAACTCACAGGGATGACTGAAATAAAAGCCACTTTTTGAAAATAAGTGACTAAGTAAGTGAGAAGGAAACCAAAAATTGATTTAAATCAGAAATTATGTTTCTCTGATTTGTTCTTCATAAATTCTAACAGAGACAGGAGACGGGTTTCCCCCAGAAAACATGCTAAGCTTGGCAGTACAGGCGCTAAGGCCGTTAAAAATTGTGAAAAGTTACAAAATTTATGAGGCGCATCTTAAGTAGACGACATGATTTGGAAATGATAGCATGAGCTCAACAGAGAGGTGCAGCGACGCATCATTTCGTCAGCTATAGACCTAGCTTACCAGAGTATTAAAAAAATATTTAGAATACATAAATGACAATTAGGCAAGTTGAGCCTGGTAACCTGCCAGGCTTATAAAACACTGGGAGAACAAAAGGTGAACTTAGACACTTCTCAGTTACATGCAACATTTTGGAAAATACACCTGTAGGAAGATATTTAAACTGAGATGAGATGGGGAAGGTTTGCTGAGTAAGCACAATTCCTGGAGCGGTTTAGAGTTTCTCCCGACTCGTAGCTCATGTTGAGAAACTCTCTGGTGTGTGGACCTTCATGTGCTGCAGCAGGTAGCTGCTCCTATTGAAGCCCCGCCCACACAGCGCACATGAGTACATCCTGTGGCCAGTGTGTGTGACCGAGTGCTGCTTGAGCGAGGACTTGTCTGTGAATCGCTTCCCGCAGGCGGCACAGGCGTACGGTCTCTCCCCCGTGTGGCTGCGGCAGTGAACCATCAGGCTGCTGCGGTGCTTGAAGAGCTTGCCGCAGGTCTGGCAGGAGAACGGCGCCTCGTTGGTGTGCGTGCGCAGGTGGACCCGCAGGTTGGACTTGAAGGTGAAAGCTTTCTGACAGGTGGGGCAGCAGAACGGTTTCTCCCCGGTATGGATGCGGTAATGCGCGCGCAGCTCCGACGCTTTGTTGAACGCTTTGCCGCAAACGTCACACTTCTGAGTCCAGCTGGATCGCTCAGCCCTGCTGTGGTTCTGATCCGGCTTCCCGGCCGGTTCGGAGCGTTTGGGCCGGTCGTGGCTCTCGGCCGGCTGAAAGCGGTCACGGCCCGGTTCCGGTTCGGTTCTGGGTCCTTCGTAAGCCAAAGCCGCAGTGAGCGTGTTGGCCTCATGCTTCAGAACCGGCTGCTCTTCCTCCGGGCTGATGCGCAGCTCCTCGTCTTCCTCTTTGACCTGTAGAGGTTCTGGTTCCTCCAGGTCCAGGCTGTGGTTCTGGATATGGAGGTTCTGCTCGTCCATGTAGGGAAATGACTGCAGCGGCGGGTCTGGAAAGAGAAGACGAGGCGCGTCAGATCAGATCAACCGGGTCGGACCCAGAACCTTCCTGATGTTTGACTTCAGATATCACACATAAACCTGATCCTGGACGATAAATCCTCCCAGAAATCTGTTCTTTAGAATCATTTTAGCTAAAAACTGAATCTATCTTCCACGCTGAAGACCCGCATCATTTGTCAGCCCGTGGAGACAGAACCTCCCTGCTGTCTCAGATCAGAGGGTGGAGATAACAGGTCACACTGGGACCTAAATCAGTTAAACCAGTCTGTAAAGTCAAAATTGCGAAAATAGAGGGAATTATTATTTTGTTTATTGAGATTTTGATTCAAATCTTACTTTTCGAATGGGGTGTACTTATTTATGTTGAGCACTGCATGTTTTGTTTTGTTAAATCGGAGCTCTCAGCCAACATGAGGGATTTTGCCCGGTTGGGTCGTTTTCTCCACCGGCTCACTGAAAAGGAGCGGGTCCGCAGCTTCACTCTGATCTCTCGGTTCTGCAGGTCCAATGAACATCAGAACCGGACTAAAGTCAGAACATCCAGGAAGCGAAGCTCTGCCCGGACACACCCTGGGTCAGAACCGAGCCCGGACCCTGCAGCCCGCAGGCCCTCCGCGGCCCTCTGACCTGCTCTCTGGAAGCCGCTGTCCGGCCTCCAGCCGCCGTCCAGCAGTCTGCGCTGCCGGTCCAGCTCTTCCTCGTACTGGGCGACGGTTCTCTGGAAGACCGAGAAGATTTCCTCCGCGGCGGCAGTCAGCCGCTCGCTGATGAACTCTCTGAGATGCTGGACTGAAGACACGCCGGACATGTTCACGGCTAACACCCACACTGCTATAGTGGAAGCTAGCTGCTAGCTGTTGACATCACTTGACCACGCAGCGTCTTACGCACGCTGCTATCGCCCCCTGCTGTCTCGGAAACGAACTGCTGAGGTTTCGGTTCTTCTGCACCATTTATTTTTGACTGAAACTGCAGCCAAAATGGAAAATAAACATTAAAATAGACAAATACCTGGATGAGGTAAGTGATGTGTCACATATTGTTTACAAATATTTAATAATTGCGTTAATATTGATCATTTTCAGCTGTATTAACAGTATCAGTCATTTCCCAGCACACAGAACTGGGTTCTGATGTTGACCAATTGGACAGAAACTCATCTGAATCACCACCGACCAAAACAAGCTATAAAAAGAAATCTGCAAATGAAAAGGAGGAAATATAAAATAAATCAATGTATTAAAATAAAAATTAAACAGTGAATGAATACAGAATATGAAAAATGCAAGTCAAAAATGATGTTGAATAAATATAGCATAACTAAAAATGAGGGGGAAAGAAATTTAAAAGGAATCTATTAAAAACAATAAAATTAAAATTTCAAAAATAGTGATAATGTAAATTTATTACTGTTAAATGATAATTCATGTTCCAATGGATAATAAAATAAGATGATTGATTTTTTTGGAAGGAAAATGAGTCCTGATCTGTCACCAACATCCAGAAGGTAAAAAGTCAAAATTGTGAGAAATAAGTCAAGATTCCCACTTTTCTGCCCATCTATAGCTCAATATCCATCTGGACACATTAATGTTTTATGTATTATCACATTCTCCCTGAGCTAAATGATAGATTGATTCATATTAAGAAACCGTTTAAACAAAGTTGTGCCGAATAAACAAAAATATTCCGTTGAATTTACAATTCATATAAAACATGAGCGCTCATATTCAATCTTTATTTGACAAAAATAATCCTGTTTCCACCAGAGACTTTAAACCTTTTTTATCATTTCAAATGATAGAAAAACAATAAAGTGTGTCTTTAATAAGAACATCCATTATGTTGGCACAGAAAATCCTGAAGTTCAAAATAAAATGTCTGAAACTCTTTCAGTTGAAGTCCAGCATGCAGACCTGATGAGCTGAACCGGGTCTGCAGCAGGAGCTGCTCACCGATTGGTTCCTTCCTTCAGATGATTTGGAGCCATGTGAGTCTTCAGGTGGCGCCTCAGTTGAAACATTTTTATGAATCGTTTTCCACACGTGTTGCATGCGTGAGGCCTGGCGCTCGTGTGGATCAGCATGTGCTTGGACAGCGCCGCCCGCAGGGAGAACGTCTTACCGCAGGTTTTGCAGAAGTGCGGCCTATCTTCAGAGTGGTTCCTCATGTGCCGTTTCAGGTTGCTGCTGAGCATGAAGCGCAAGCCGCATGTGGTGCAGGCGAACGGTCTCTCGCCCGTGTGACTCATCATGTGCCTGTGGAAATGGCTGCTGCAGCCGTAGCCTTTCCCGCAGGTTTGACATTGGTACGGCCGCTCTGCAGAGTGAACCTGCATGTGGCGCACCAGGTGGCTGCGGCTGCTGAAGCCTCTCTCACAGGTTCTACAGGAATGCGGTTTCTCGCTGCTGTGGATCATCATGTGCTTCTTGAGGGATTGCAGTTCGGGAAACATTTTTCCACAGGTCTGGCAGAAGTATGGCTTCTCCCCGGTGTGGGTCCTCATGTGGACCATGAAGATGTTTCTAAAGCGGAAATTTCGGCCGCAGGTTTTACAGGAATACGGTTTCTCGTCCGTGTGCGTCCTCATGTGGCTCAGCATGTTATGTTTGTCTCGGAATGTTTTCTTGCAGACTTTACAGGAACACGGTTCCTCTCTAGTGTGGACAATGGAATGAGAACGTAAATTAGAAGCTCTGGAGAATAATTTTCCACAAACGTCACATTTCAGGGACACCTGCTCCTCATCAGCTGTGCTCTGATCATTTTTCAGTTTCAGTTCTGCATTTCCAGATGATCCAGAGTCGTTAGTCCAGTTTTCATTCTGATCTTGTCTTTCTGGTTCGCTGTCAGGCTGAAGCTGGTCCAGCTCTGGTTCAGTGTTCAAACCTTCTTCATGAGAGGAACCCACCATCTGCATCACAACCAGGTTCTCTTCCTCCAGATTGGCGCAGAGCTCTTCATGCTCCTTCTTAACTTGTGGAGCTTCTGGTTCATTTTGTTCTTCTTTAATCTGGAAAGTTTCTGGTGCTTCCTGGTTCTCTTTCGCCTCCAAATCTTCTGGTTCCTTTTGGTCTACGTTGTGATCCGTCTTCTGGTTTCTGGTTTTCTCCTCTTGCTTTTGGAGGAAATACTGAGAAAGGTCTGCAGGAAAAATGGATAATCATTACCTTTAACATTAACGTAGACACTGATAGCCTAAATGTAGCCTTTAAGGCTATCTTAGCCTTCCTCAAAGAGTCACAGCCTGATCTTGGTGTCAAAATTTTAGACCTTGTGCTGACATGAGTGAATAAATTACAGTCCTTCCCCAAAACCCTGAGCTTTCTGATCATTTTAATAACATTTGAGGTTTTTTTAACCAAGTATCCCAAATGTGAGAAAAAATGTCCAAATAGAATATCTTTATCAGACATCGCTGTTAAAGAATCTGTTCCATGTTTACCTTCCTCCAGATCTCACACAAAGCAGATTTCATCTCCAGCTCTTCTCAAATTGTTCTTGTTTACAGAGTTACTTTCTCATTACGAGGGACGATAAACGATGGGAGTAAATCTCATCTCATTATTGAGGAGGAGAACAAACAACATTTCTTAAGTGTCATTTTGGGGGTCAGAAAAGTTACAGTGGTTTAAGGACCAAACATGACTGGAGGTGGTGATGTACAGCAAACCAGTTTTTCTCAGTAAACAAACTGCTGAGACCCACTGAAGTCAAACACTGAGCCTGGACCAGTCCGCAGTGATAAAACGGTTGGGGACAGGCTGGATTTACCGAGCCGACTTGAACGCACCGTCGGTTTAAATTCTACGGAAGCCGTGTGGGGAGTCGCAGGGATCCCACTGGTACTTAGGAAATAAACTCCATGTCTTTTCCATGACTTTCAGTATAATTTTCGTACAACAGGTTCATAAAGGAAAGTAAAATCCCACCACGTTGAACTGCAGTGATCATGTAAAGTTCAGGCAGACATAAAAGAGAAATGAGGAAATGAAGCCCAGTGGTATGAATTAAAGTTGGTTTCAGAAATAATCATTTTATCAGTTTTATTGGGGTTTTTATGGTTATTACTGTAACAATCATTCAGCTTCATGTTCTGTTTGTTCCGACTTCATATAGTTTTCTTACAGGTTAATAAATATTATAATGTGACGAATATCTTTCAAAGTTTCCTCTTCGGTCCGTTTCCTCATCAACATGCGACTTTAGAGCGACAGGACGCGCTGTTCTCGGCTAACACCATCCAGAACCAGAACCAGAACCCTCACCCGTCCGGTCCAGCCGGACCTCCGGCCTCCAGCCGCCGTCCAGCAGTCTGCGCTGCCGGTCCAGCTCTTCCTCGTACTGGGCGACGGTTCTCTGGAAGACCGAGAAGATTTCCTCCGCGGCGGCAGTCAGCCGCTCGCTGATGAACTCTCTGAGATGCTGGACTGAAGACACGCCGGACATGTTCACGGCTAACACCCACACTGCAGCACAACAATGGCGCCGCCGGCTTCTTCTTTAACAGTTTGAATTGGTCGGTTACATCACCGCCCCCTGCTGGTGGAGCAGCCAACTGTTGCTCTGAAATATTCCAGCCGCGAAATTTATGAAATTAAATACCTGAAGCACTAATTAAATAAATACTGTAAGTTATCTTGAGGTTTCCCAAGACATAAATAAGCTATGTAGCTCAGAGCTAGCTGCATAGAGCTAGAATTTTAACATTTGATTATTAATTAAAAATGAGAAGGTCATTAAACGTAATAGTTTCTGCATAGATAAAAAGATTAAAATAGTTTATTTTAGATTTAATTGGGAACTTTACTCTGTATTATTGCAAAAAAGTTTCAGTTTTCATAGCTGTATAGTTTAATTTTTGTTGACAAATACATCCCAACAAATAACCAACTACCAAATCCAGCTTCATTTATGAAGAACATTGCAACAACTACAGTGGACCAAAGCACTGCACAGAAAAATAAAAACAAAATAAAAGAAGAAAATACAAGAATTCATCAGAAAGATAAACCAGCTGTTCATTCATCCTCTCACAAATAAAAACCCAACATTTAGAAGCAGCTTTCAGCTTCTATGCATCACAAATCTGAAAGAAACTTCAGAAAACTGCAAAACAGCCAAAACACTTGAGATTCTTCACATCTCCAGTCCTGCTGGATCACAGGATCACTTTCTCTCAAAACATTTGCTATATTTAGCGAAGTTTAACAAATTAAATAAAAGATGATTTTGGTAAATAATTTTTGTAAAAGTCCTTGAATAAACATGGTTTTATCTTTTGTTAAAGGTTGGTTGCACTTTGTGTCATACTTTACATTTTCCATCGTAAGAAAATAACAAGTTAAATCTCTCATCTGCATCAACGGGCCCCATTTGGCCCCCAGGCCACACTTTGGACACCCCTGATCTACAGAGACAGGAAACTGTTTAGTCTCAGTTACACTCCGTCTCTCTGTTGCAGGGGACAGCGGAGAAAACCGAACTCCTGAACGAATGGCGAGAACATGCAAACTCCAACAAGGAAGGTCCCAGGCTGGGATTCAAACCCACAACCTTCTAGCTGCAAGGCTACAGACTGCTCCATGCTGCAACCCCCTAAAATCAGTCGAAACAGTTAAAAGCATCCACTAGGTGGCGCTTTAAGCTTTCATTAAAGCTCCAAGTTGATCCTGGGAATCCTCAGAAAGGATCAAGTCCCTGGAAATGTTTGCCAGAAACATAAATATAACAATTATATTAATAAAGTCATGGAATAATAATCTTCATTAATAGAACAATAAGTCACAAATTTAACAAAATCACGACAAACTCTTTGGACTGTAGTAAATATCAGCTGATTATAAAGACCATGTAAGAAAATATTTAGTGATGTTTGTTGTTTAATCTCGTTTCCTGCAGGTCAAACACAAAACTGCAAGAGTTTAAAACAATAAAGCACAAATAAAACTGAATGAGGTAAATAAAAATAATCTAAACTACATGAAGCATCGTTAGGATTCAAACAAAGAAGCTGATTTAAATGAAGCAATGTTTCAGTATGATCATTTCTTCAGTCAGAGGCTTCTTCAGATTCAGTGCAGTACAGACTGCTACTGAACATCTTTCCCACCATCTTCAATAAGTGCTGAAGAAGCTCAATTAATGAGTTGCAGCAACATTTCATTTGCCTTTGGGATTAATAAAGTATTTTTTAATTTGAATTTCATCACCGAGGTCCAGAAGAAATTGTTATTCTGTAAAACCAGGTTCTGAAACCACCAGAACCCTCTGATCAGAAAGTCCATTCCTGATTGGACTGAATCAGCTCCAGCAGTCTGCGGCGGGTCGGACCCGGTGGAGCGGAGGCTGCGGTTTCTGCTCCCCGCTCAGAGCTTCTGCTCTTCGCTGCTCCAAAACCCAAACCAGAACAAACTCACCTCAACATGCATCAAGACACTTTGGGAACCAACTTAGCTCCACCACAGAAGCTAACAGTCATGATCTTCCTGTACGGTTCAGCCTTCGGATGTTTGATCTGAGTAGAAATCAGTGAGACATTCACGCCGTTCCGACTGATTTAAATCCTTTTAGACAACACAACGTAAAAACCTCACCATGGTGACGTAGAAAACACCTGAATCTGACATTTAGAGGTTTACCGGCCAACAGGACTGGACCTTTAAATCCACGTTTACAATCTGCACCACCTTGTAAGTCGTTCACATCACAGAAATCCAAACCAGACCAGACTGATCTGTCGCTACGCTGACGATATTTTATCAAATTTTCCCGCCAGAAGAGATTCAAATCATCCCAACCTGTAGACTAATTACCCTCACAATCATTCAGTTCACACCAGGCAGTTAAAGCTTTTCATGTCTGTTCACAGTGAATCAGCAATAAAACAGTTTTCTTGGTCCAACCTGCTCAGATGAACTGAGCTGCAGCTGCGTGGTTTCTGACCACCACCCAGTGAATTATACCAACATATACTCTGAAAAACTCCCCACTAAAATAATATTTGGTTTTCTTTAGCTTATTATGTCACTTTTAAGAAAATGTCTGTAAATGTGGAGCAGCAAACAGCTGAGATGAAAACATTACAGCGAAGATGCTACAGCTAACAGCCAGTCTGATGATGATGATGATGATGATGATTGTACTGTAGACAACTAGAAACTGAGGGTTGCCAAAAAAAAGTTAAAATTACGATAAAACCGGAGTCACATTGTTCGGGTCAAACTAAAGGAAAGTTACTTTTAATCACGAGAAGAAATTCACTAAATTCTCATTTTATTACAACTTTAATTTGGTAAATTACAACATTATTCTCATATTATTATGACTTTGTTCTCATAATTAAATGTTTGCTGCTAACACTCAAGACGTTTGTCCTGAAACTGCTGGGTTGCTGGTTCAAACCCCGCTGTCAGTTTTGGGCCTGGTGGGCTTCCTTACCTCTGTGTCAGTCTGTAACCATCAGTGGTGAATCACTGAATGTCCTTCAGAATCCTCAGACTTGAAAAAGCATCGTGAAACTTGCAATATACAAATATGATGAACATTTTTCTGCGATGTTGGTGCTGGCAGTGAGGAGGATCAGCGTTTGAGTCGTTTTCTTCTTTTGAACATGTTTTGCTTTATTTGCAGCTCCACAGAAAATCAACAGATCATTTCAGTTTTTCTCCCAAAGGTGATAAAGTTCAGTTATGAAAAGAGAAGAAATCAGAAAATGATGAACAAATGAAGAAAAACTAGAATAGGAACATTTAAATGATGTGAGCGGACGAATCGAGCAGCTCGCCCCTGACGTGATGCTTTCAGGGCTCTCAGGACGGCACAGCGCCGCCGTCTGTGTGGATCTTCATGTGCTTCAGCAGCGTGCATTTGTGACTGAAGCATCTGCCGCAGAGCTCGCAGGAGTACGGCTTCTCGCCCGAATGGCTCCTCATGTGTTTGAGCAGCGTGCAGCTGTGGCTGTAGCTCTTGTCGCAGATGCCGCAGGGGTACGGTCGCTCGCCCGTGTGTGTGCGGATGTGCTGCATCAAGTTGCTGCTCTGGCTGAAGCTTTTTCCGCAGATCTCGCAGGAATACGGCTTCTCACCCGTGTGCGTCCTCATGTGCCGCAGCAGGTTGCTGTTGTCGCTGAAGCACTTCCCGCAGGTCTGGCAGGTGTAGGATCTCTCACCCGTGTGGGTCATGGTGTGCTTCCGGAGTGTGGACGGGTCGGAGAAGGTTCTGCCGCAGGTTTTACAAAAGTACGGCCGCTCATCTGTGTGCGTTCGCATATGGACCATGAGGTGGACGCTGTACCTGAAGGCTTTGTTGCAGGTTTTGCAGATGTAGGGCCTCTCGCCAGTGTGGATGGTCATGTGGCGTTTAAACCCAGACTGGTCAGAGAACCTCTTTCCGCAGGTTTTGCAGAGATATGGCTTCTCGCCCGTGTGCGTCCTCGTGTGCACGTTCAGATTGACCTTCTGGCTGAAGCCTTTACCACAGATTTCACAGGAAAATGGTTTTTCCCCAGTGTGCGTCCTCATGTGGATCAGCAGCTTGATGTTGTATTTGAAAGCTTTTCCACACACATTGCAGGAAAACGGCTTCTCCACCACGTGGATTTTAATATGTTCCTTTAATTCTGCGTCGCTGCCAAAGTTTTTCCCACAGAGCTGACATCCTGAGGGTCTGTCGCTGGTCCCGGCGTTGCTTGGACTCTCAGCGCTCGGGTTGTAACTGTAACTCATGAGTTTAGGACGCGGCATCGGGTCAGCGCTGCTTGCTGATCCGGACTCTCGCTCACAGCCGAGGAAAACGTTCTGCTCGGCGTTTCCTTCAGCTTCACTTTCGTCGCTTTCCTCATAAGCCGACGTCACGGTGAAGGAGTCAATCTCCTCCTTCAGCATCAGCTGCTCCTCCTGCTCCTCTTTAATCTGTAGAGGTTCTTCTTCCTGCTGCTCCTTCTGGTCTGCAGGAGGCTCCGCCTCCAGGGAGACACAACGCTGTGGAGCATCTGCAGGGAGAAAAACAAAGAAACTGATTAAATGTCTGGCTCCTCTATTGACCCTATATCGTTTTTACCATCGCTGCTCTGAGGAGCAGCTCCTATGATGAGCTCTGCAGTTCCACCAGGCGTTTGCTAATTGCTGCTGGCTAGTCTGAAGGAGCTGAGTGGGGGAGCAGCTGCTCCTCCAAGGCAGGGCAAGGTCCATCCAGGAGTTTCCAGCTGACTGGTTGCCATGGAGATTAAAGGATTTCTCAAACATGAAAGAATCAAAGCAACACTGCAGGAATGTTTTTAACGAGGGAAAAACTTTCTAACATCATGGAAAGACCAAAAACGTTGATTTTACGTGCTACCGGCCCTTTAAGGGGTTGTGCAGACACGAGCAGAATGTTTGAGCGCCACCTTCAGTTCACCTGTAGGAAACCTGCAGGTTGGCTGATCTTGGAGCGGAAGTGGCAGAGATCCTGACCGTCTGACCTGCTGAACCTCCCTGCGCTTTTCCAAGCCTCCGGCTCCCCCTACTGGCCATCCTCCTGAGCTGCAGGTGAACCTTCTCACAGATTGAAGCTTCTCACCTGTTTCTGCGTTCTGCTGGAAGGTTGGTTCTGATTTCTGGGTTTGGTCTCGGTTCTCTGAGGCGGAGCCGCTCCCTCTGCTGCTGGCCGGGTTCCTGGTTCTGGTCTGCTCTCTTCCTTCCAGAGGAAACTTGTGTTTCGGTTCTGCAGCCCTGCGGCGTCCGTCTGGGTGATTTGCCACGAAGGCGTCCGCCTCCTGCTTCAGAACCAGCGGCTCCTCCAGGCTCCTCCGTTCTGCTCTCTTGTGTCCTTTAAGCTCCGGAGGTTCTGGCTGCTGCCGGGTCAGCGCCGACGCCCCCTGCTGGTGCAAAAGCTGCGGCTTCTTGCAGAGGTACTGTCGCAGCAGCTCTGATGGAAGAAAGGAAGCTTTTTAAACATTAATAATTACCGTGGCAACACTCCATTTTGGTCCACAGCGGAACCCAAATTATTTAACACCTTTTATTAAAATCCTTTGCTTTTTCCCAGTGAATTAAATTTCATATTTGAATCATTTTAAACCTCGGTAGGTTTGTCTAAAAGCTCTGGAGTTTAACAGGGATGTAAACTTTTGACAGAATGCAATGAAAATAAATTACAGTTAATAGTTGTTTTGCTTTTTTGGTAAATTTACACCTTTTGTTGCTTCTGTTTAACTTTGATTTTATTTTGTAATATTTAGGTATAAAATTGTTCACAATGGAATATTACAGCCAGATTAAGATTAAATTTTTTTTGGAAGAATTAAGTCATAATATTACAAGAATAGAATTATAGTCAATAAAGCACTAATATTACCACAATACATTTGTAATAAAACAAGAATAAAGCATTATAATCACAATATTACAACAATACACTAGTAGCACAATAATAATAATAATAATAATAATAATAATAATAATAATAATAAAGTAACTTTAAGAGAACTCCAACAGAAACATAAATAAGTTCAACGAGGAAGTTAATAGTTGGTATTAATTTTACAAACAAGAAAATATTTAATCTTTTAACAGTCAAAGCAACTTTTTACTCTTAATTTTAGGATGTTTTCAGGTCAAATTCTGTCTTTATTCTGCTGATAGTTTTTAATAAAACACAAATTGTCAAAGTCAGTCCCTGATTCTCCATTGTACAACCCACAGAAAAACGACTGAAATAAAAGCCAATTTAAAAAAAATTTTTGTCATTTAATTTAGAGTTTTTAGAAAAGAAATGGAATAAAATCGGTTCTGGTAAAATAGTACATTTCATTTTGAAGCCATCAGTCGGTTCTGATTAACATCGGGATGTTCTGCCAACAAATGGTGTTGTGGATCAGCTGGTGACCCCCTGATTCTGCGGTCAGAGAAAAGATGGAGGCCGGATTCAGGCCTGCTGTTCTGACGCAGAGGAACAACCTCCACGTTAGCCTAACAGACGGACCATGAAGCTCAGACCCGACCCTCTTGGACCGGGTCGGAACCAGCTCCGCGGCCCTCTGACCTGCTCTCTGGAAGCCGCTGTCCGGCCTCCAGCCGCCGTCCAGCAGTCTGCGTTGCCGGTCCAGCTCTTCCTCGTACTGGGCGACGGTTCTCTGGAAGACCGAGAAGATTTCCTCCGCGGCGGCAGTCAGCCGCTCGCTGATGAACTCTCTGAGATGCTGGACTGAAGACACGCCGGACATGTTCACGGCTAACACCCACACTGCAGCATGAAGCAGCGGGCTGCTGTTTACATCCGCCTGGGTGTCACATGAGGGCGGGGCTGCCAACACCGCCCTCTGCCGGCGGGATGCAGGACAACATCAACGTTTTTCATCAATAAATGATAAATAGCATATTAATTTTATGGCCTATAATAATCACTGGGTCTACACAAGCAACAGTATATTACATTTACTTGAGTACATTTTTGGAAAAAAAATTACTTTTCAGAGTACTTTACTACATTGTACTTTTTACATTATGAAGTATCTACTTTTACTTGAATAAAATATCTGGATGATTTTTTTCCCAGTTAATGAAAAATAAACATTTTTCAGACACACACCTGCAGTTTTTCTTAAAGTTTCATAAGTTTTATTTTGAAAGAAACTGATTTTATTTTTACTTAAAAGAATTATTGTCATTTTCCCTCTTAAAATACCAAAATTTCCACTTAACTTTATATTTTCATCCATCTCATTATGTAATGTTTCAATATTAAATGATTCATCATTGATCAGTTATTCTTCAGTAAACTTTTTGCCAAACACTTTTTTACTTTTACGTGAATAAAAATATAATGAAGTCGTTCTACTCTTAGCTAAATATACATATCTGGGAATTCTGCTTCCACGGATTTTTACTCAATTAGAAAATATTTGTCCAAGAAATAACTAAAATAAGACTAAACAAAAGGATTTTATTAAAAATGCAACTCAAGTTCTATGTAAGCAGCCATATCATCAGATTTAATATTGTCACCTTCCTAAAATAATGGCATAAATTGTTTTCTTTGCCAAAATAAAATCACATTTAGCAAAAAAAAAAAAAAAAGATTTATGCCATTATTGTAGGGAGTTGAGGATATTTCAAATGATGTCAGAGAAAAATATCAAATAAGGTGAAAATACTGGTGTTTCAGACTAAAAGAAAAAAACACAAATAGATATAAAATAACTTTTCAGGCTTTATTCTCATAATATAGACTTTATTCTCGTAACATTGCAACTTTATTTTCATGTCATTCCTTTATTCAGGTAATTATTTTTGTAGCGTTATAATTTCATTCTCATAATTGGTCTGGAAGCTCCTCGTCGGTCTCCATTCCCCTTAAAACCTGGACACTTTTAACCGTTTCATGATTTACAGGTGTACCAGAAACATGTGAAAACAAAGGTTCCAGCCTGAAACTTCATATTTAACAAAAACAAAAAAGTGATTAACTGTGTTTTTAATGCGTTAATCTATGTGGTTAACTAATCAACATGAATGTTAAACTCAATCCATAAAACTCTGACAGATTCTTTTTCTCATAATTGAGTCGTTTAGCAAACAGAAATAATTTCAGTGATTCTGAAACAAGAGCGGAGATAAAAATGGTGGATGTGTTTTTTTTTTATAGGCTGTATGTAAACTTCTGGTCTCGGTTGTAAATCCAGCAGAACCAGAACGATTCGTCCAGTCGCTGCTTCAACAGAAACATGATAAAAACAAATCAAAGTTCTGGACCCGGACGGGACCTACTGAATGGGTCGGGCCTGCACCTTCGTTGGGTGGGTGGAGCCTCAGATGGGCGGAGCCTCTGCGGCGTGGACCCTGACGTGCCGCCACATGTGGCTGCTGCGGCTGAAGCGCTTTCCACAGACGGCGCAGGAGTACGGCCTCTCTCCTGTGTGAACGTTGGTGTGCTTCCGGAGCGATGAGTGATCCGAGAAGCGTTTCTCACAGAACTGGCAGACGTACGGTTTCTCTCCCGTGTGCGTCCGCATGTGGACGGACAGGTTGACCTTGAAGCTGAACGCCCTCTGGCAGACGTCGCAGGAAAACGGTTTCTCGCCCGTGTGAACGCGCAAGTGGACCCGCATCTCCGAGTTGCATCTGAAGGCTTTCCCACAGACGTCGCAGGAAACGGGCCGCAGCCCCAGTCCACCCGGAACCAGGCCGGAACCGCTGCTCCTCTTCCTGACCCGTGTCCTCTTCGGCTCCAGCTCCTTCTTGATCCAGCTTCCGTCCTGACCTCTGACCCCGGCGACAGCAGTGCCGAGCAGGCCGCTGTTTGGAGTCAGAGCATCTGGTTCCTGACCTTCCTGCTGGCTGCTCCAGAACCCGGTTCGATCTCTGGCCGAGTCCGAGTCATCGCTCCAGCTTCCCGCCGGGTCTCGGGTCTCCGACTCGGACACGCTCCGGTCCCTGCTGGGTTCTGGCTCGCTATCAGCAGACATTACCATGGCGATATCAGCGTCCAGCTTCAGAACCGACGGCTCTTCATCATGGACGAAGCAGAGAGCATCATCTTCCTCTTTGACCCGGGAAGGTTCTGGTTCCTCCCGGTCCAGACTGGACTTCCAGAGCTGCTGGTCAGCAGGAACTTCCTCTTCCTTCTTCCTCAGGAACAGAACAGGAAGTTCTGCAGGGAGAAACAAAACAAAGATAGCTAAAAATGAAAATACTTTAATTTTATCTGGAAAAGCAAAACAATAGAAATAAAACAAAAACTCTTCTGAGTTATTTCGTTGTTGACAGAGAGAAAGTTTGAATTCTGCAGGTCCACTCAGAAAATCAGACTGATTATGGTTTTATCCAACGAGTTCATCATTTAAACTGTACATGAATTAAAGGAACAAATAAATAAAAGATGAGCAGGAAATAAGCTAATTTTTCAGTATTAACTCAGATAATCCGCTCAGTTACTAATATCTTCATTAGCTTTTATTTTGACTGAATATTTTTCACTTTTTCTGCAGTATAAATAGATTTATTGTTACTTTCGTCCCATCTTTGCTGCAGACTCATATGAACACGCAGGACATGTCCGAACCCGACCTGGTTCTGGTTCTGCTCTGATCATCTAAAAACGAGTCTAAGCAACAAGTTGGCCCTCACCCGTCCGGTTCGGCCGGACCTCCGGCCTCCAGCCGCCGTCCAGCAGTCTGCGCTGCCGGTCCAGCTCTTCCTCGTACTGGGCGACGGTTCTCTGGAAGACCGAGAAGATTTCCTCCGCGGCGGCAGTCAGCCGCTCGCTGATGAACTCTCTGAGATGCTGGACTGAAGACACGCCGGACATGTTCACGGCTAACTAGCTGATAGCGCCTTGCGTTAGCCTGGGTCAACTTCCGGTGCCCAATCCCGACCCGCTGCAGCGCCTCTAGCGGAAACCCCAGGTCGTACAGCTCAGAGTAATTTTTCTCTTTTGTTAAACTAAATATCCAAAACTATTCATATAAAATCTTTCATTGTGTAATTTTGCAATGGTGCTGCAAATCTGGGCTCCTCAAGACTCAAGACGTTTGC
This sequence comes from Poeciliopsis retropinna, assembly GCA_010277075.1. NCBI lineage: Eukaryota > Metazoa > Chordata > Actinopteri > Cyprinodontiformes > Poeciliidae > Poeciliopsis > Poeciliopsis retropinna. The sequence goes on from VMRM01000006.1 coordinate 828,327, forward strand.
TGATATCCATTTAACTTTAATTGCAGGAAAAATTGTTGCCTTTTTCCCCCAAATAGGTGGAAAATAACTAATTTAAAAATTCATATAAATATGAAGACAATAAAATGAGGATGAATTTGTCTTTGCAGGTGTGACTTTGGATCCAAATTAACCTTTAAATTTATGTTAAGTAACTTAGAAAATCTTTAAAATTTAGATTATCACAAATAGTGTGTGGATCTCTTATCATTGATGCTTCAGTTTTATGGGGGTTTTTTTGCACTTTTTGTATTGTGTGACTCAAACTGGTCACACAAAACAATATAATCAAGTGCCTTAAAAATGACCAGTGCCCAATCTATGTTAAATTATACTTACAAATAAACCTGTCCAGTAAACAGTGAATTAACATTGTTTATGAATATTTAATCAGGAGAACCGACATGCAGACAGCAAGCTTCATATCACTCATTTTTAGCTTTGCAACTAAATAATTAGTTTGACGCCTCACACTGTTCAGTTAGCAAACTAAATATTTGGCTGAGAGGTAAATATTTACATAGCTAATTATTCATTTAGTTTGAAGCTGATATTTATAAATGAATGAACCAGATGGTGAAAATTGCTATTAATTTTTAACTATAGAAACCCAGGATAACAGGCGACAACCATTCAGAATTTGGTTCCAACGTTTTGATATTTCAGAGAAAAAGTAATACCATTTGCATCGGTTCCACTGAGGATAATCAATAAAACAATCAGATATTTATTATTGATGATGAAAACCAGTAACCAGGAAGAGGATCATTGGGAAGAAAACAGGCAACAAACTTCAGCTTCAGATTCCAGAGTGAAGTTTGTTTGTTATTTTATTTCCATCAGATTTTCATCCGGAGCTTCAAATGAACCTCATCACATCCAACCTGAAATAGACATCAAGTTTATAACAAAGAAGTTATAAATAAAGATATACAAGCTGCTATTTTACATACATAACACACAAACTGATACAGGTTAGATAACAAATAGGAAATTCCCTCCATGTGACGTCATTTCCTTCAGGAAGTTTTCCTCAGAGGTTAAGTGGTCTTCAAAATAAAAGAACAAAATCAAAAAACAAACTTCCTGTCAGATGTCAGAGTGTGCTTCACCTTCAATCAGACGGACAGTGGATGTTTATAGAAGCAACCAATCAGGCGCTCAGGATTTGTAAACATTTTTATACATTTTTTTCTACTTCAGTATAGAAATTTATATTTTATTTATATTTTATGTTGAGCATAATGTCTGTTTCCTATGTGTCATGGTGAAGGTTCATTTTACCTTCTGCTAGTTCAGTGAAGACCTGCCTGGAACACATAAACAGTCTGAATAGTAAAAGTTCCCACGATTCCTGAAGGCAACACGATGAGGAAGACGCTCTGATGAGGCATAAAAAAACAGAACAGCTTAAAAAAATAAAATATCAAAAAATTAAACTAAAATATTTTAACTTTACTAAAATCTGAAAAATTAACAAAAAAAAGAGCTAAAAATAAAAATGTGCAAATTAAATAAATTAAACATTTAGATTTAAAAAATTCTTCTTTTTTTTTTTTTTGGGAATTTTGGAAAATTGAACTTCAGCTTCATCTCAGATCAAACTTTTTTAGCAGTTTGAGATAAAACGTTTTCAGAAACGGGACAAAACCGTCTTTTAGTTTTTCATGCAAGTGAAAACATTTTTACTTCTTTTCCCTTAAAATCTTAATGATCTTTGATGGCCTTGAAAGTCTTTTCTTTGTTTCCTGTTATGTTGTCAGAAATTACTGGCTCAAACTAAACAAGCAAAAGTATTGAAGTGATAAAAACCAGAGTTTTGGCTCTACAGCTTTCTGATTGGCTGTGGCAGAGTGAGCGTCTTCAGTCGGACCGTGCTGCGCTAGCTCTGAGCGGCCGGAGCGCCGCCGTCCTCCAGGACAATCTCCACCTCTGGACTGCGACCCTTTCTGTGAGTCTTCATGTGTCGCGACAGGTGAGTGCTGCTTTTGAAGCGCTTGCTGCAGGCCTGGCAGGAGTACGGCCGCTCGCCGGTGTGCGTCCTCATGTGGCGCACCAGGTTGCTACCGTGGCTGAAGAGCTTGCTGCACATGGTGCAGGAGTACAGCTTCTCCCGGGTGTGGGTGGTCATGTGAACGCTCAGGTGGCTGCTGCTGTTGAAACACTTCCCACAGGTGGCGCAGGAGTACGGGCGCTCCCCGGTGTGGCTGCGGGTGTGGCGCAGCAGCGTGGTGCTGTGGCTGAAGCAGCGGCCGCATGTCGTGCATTGGTACGACTTCTCTCCGGTGTGGATCCTCATGTGGGAAATCAGGCTGCTGTTGTGGCTGAAGCATTTCCCGCAGGTCTTGCACACAAACGGCTTCTCTCCCGTGTGGATCTTCATGTGAGCCGACAAGCTGCTGCTGTACCGTAGGATTTTCCCACAAATATGGCAGGAAAAAGGTTTTTCTCCGGTGTGGGTGAGCATGTGGTTTCTGAGCGCCGATGCTTCGGCGAACCTCCTCCCGCAGGTGCTGCAGGGGTGCGGCTTCTCCCCTGTGTGAGTTCTCTTGTGGGAACTCAAATGGCTGTTCTGACTGAAGCTTTTCCCACAGGTTTCACATGAATATGGTTTCTCCCCAGTGTGAGTTCTCATGTGGACCGACAGGTACTTGCTCTCCCGAAAAGCTTTCCTGCAGATCTTACAGGAATACGGTTTCTCTCCCGTGTGGATTCTGTAATGTTTCCGCATTTTGAAGTTGCTGCTGAAGGTTTTCCCACAGACAGAACATTTTGTCGATTTATTACCAGAGTCAGAATTACAGACACTATCGAATGGAGGGAGATCGTCTGCTGCGTTACTTTGACTCGTCCGATTCTGGCTGGATCCAGAGTCTTTGACCCAGTTTCCTTCCTGGTTCTGCCTCTCAGCTGCATAGCAAACATTCTGGTTTGGTTCTGACTCACTGTGGTCAGTTTCCTCATAATCAGATGTCACCAGGAAGCTATCGACCTCCTGCTTCACCATCAGTTCACCTTCATCACGAACGCAGACGTCTTCCTGCTCCTCTTTAATCTCAGGAGCTTCCGGTTCCTCCCGGTCCAGCCTGGAGTTCCCCGCCTGGCCAACGGGAATATTCACCTCCTTCCGGAGAAATTGCTTTGGAAAATCTGGAGGAGAAACAAAACGTTCAGTTCAAGGATAATTCTGCTGCTGTGCATATATTTTTACACTATTTCTATAATGTAATTATAGAAAAGTATATAATGATGAAAATGTACATATAGCGCCCCTGTCAATCCTTTGGCACATATGCAAACAAAGAGAACATGTATTATCACAGCTAAGAGGTTGAAAACCTCTGAATGTTTAAAGGATGAAAATGGCAACAGACGCAGTAAGGGGCTCTCGGGCATCGTTTGTGAGCACAAAGTTCTTCGGGTAAGAAGCTGTTTTTGCAGCAGGTTTTTAGGTTTTTGTCCTCCGTTATTAAAACAGACTCTTGACCTCCAGAGATGGTTTAATCATAAATTAGCATCTCCAAAATAATCTTCTCCATGTTTAGCCATGCTAACTGGCTTGTTTGTTCCCAGTGTTTGAGTCAAAGGAGTGACAGTGTCGGACTGCAGCTGCAGATTGACTATATCAGGAATTTGACTTTCATCCACTTCAACTTATTAGAATAGTTTATTTCTTTAACACCAATTCACAACATGCTGTTTCAAAGCACTTTAGGGAAAAAATATTCCAATAATCAGTTCCAGCTGATCCTGGTTATCAAACCGAGCTTTAAGTCCACTTTATTATTGAAATGAGTTGTAAAAGTTTCTAAGGAAGCATCAAGTCATTGTCTTCATTCTCCTGAACCAGCAGGGGGCCTGAAGTGTGTCATTGACTTTGCAATAATTGTACGGAGTTTGAACGTAGTTTTGGGGTGGCGTTTGCAAAGTTACATAGTTAAACATGAAAATAGGAACGTTATCATCAACAACAACTTTAAGATTGCTGCTCAGTTTGAAGAACCGATCACGTGACATGGCAGGGATTCCCAGAGCATTTGACCAGACCCTCCGTGTTTTGAATAATGAACGCAAGACATCAAAATAGCTGCCCCAAAAAAGTGATAAATCTCATCAACAGAAGTATTGAGAGGTCTTCCTGTCTTGGCCAGTGATGTGGCGTTTGTGCAGTCGCAGAGACGTCTCATCAGATCAGCTCCACGTATTCCTGTGGCTGCCAATCGGCTCATATGTCTTTCAGGTCTTCACCCTGAAACTTCCAGCAATCTCCATGTGCAGCAGGTTCTCTGCTGCGTTTGGGTTCTTGCTCCCCAGGCTCTTCCTTACGTCTGCGTTAGTTTGCTTGTGGATGTCGTAGTTCACTCCTGGTCTCGCCGTCACCATCTTCACTACCATAGAGATCATCTTCTTCTTCATCAGGCAGTGAATCATTATCTGAATCCTCTTCTGGCAAATAATCATCTTCAGAACCATCCGACAGTTGTTCGACAGGTAAGAGGTCAATATCAAGAACATTTTCATCAACAACTGGATCGTTGTCTTCTCCATCTGATAAATCTTCAGTTGTCTACCATGGTCATTAGCAGTTGTTCTGTTTTTGACAATGCAAGTTTCTCTGAAATGATAAGATCAACCCCAAATTCAAATCAAGATCTATACCGCAGAAAAGTGGCTAACAAATGATACAACTTGTTAGATGATTAGTTGGTTAGACAAACATACCACCTGCAAGAACTATTTATGATTGTGACATATTTCCAGACCTGTCAAACCAAAATGTGAGCAAATGCCACTAAAAATAAAAGTTTAAGAGTGAGCATACTTAGGCTAACCCACTAACAGCCAAGCTAATTTTCAGTTTAGCGCTTTAATGCTTTTGCTAAATTTGAAAACATTTAGCTACATAAATGTTTTCATTTAAAGCACAGATGTTGTGTAATGACAGCTGACCGTGTTAAGGATGATATACAATGATGCAACATGTTATTGACATATGGTGGGCATCAACACGACCAAATGTAGCGCTTTAGCATTAGCTTTCAGTGAATACTGTGAATACTGGTTAATATAGTTCTTTAGAATTAACACATCTAATGTTTGTGGTTAGCGCTTTAGCGTTAGCGCTTTAGCGTTAGCAGGACTAATGTTTTAGTTAGCAGTGACCACCACTGTTGATATTTGTAAACTCTTGTGCTTACATGTTTATGTAAAACTGGCATCATTAATAATGTAATATATTGAAGCCCGTCTTAAATGATGGAAACCAGCTACTGGGCGAAGAGAACACAGAACAGAACCGCTGGTTCCTTTAAATCTGGATTGAAAACATTTTCAGTTCCAGCAGCTTTGGGTCAAAGGATCTGACTGATGAACTGTTTGCTTCATTTATTTATCTAATAATTTTCAACTCTTCAAGGTTTTTGTCATTTTAATATTTTTAATTTGATGTACAAATTCGGACAGAAATCCTCCCCAGATGCATCAAAAAGGGGAAAACACTGAACTACCTTCATTTGACCAGCAGGTGGCAATAACTCCGAGATCAACATCAAAAATGAAAAGTTCCGGTTTTGAATCCAACAAGAAATTTAGGAATTTGAAAATGATCCCAGCTTTCCTCAACAATTCTCTGGTTTTTATTCAACTAAGAAATCTGCAGGCAGTTGGTTGGTGTGTTCAGTATCGTGGGAAATCTCAGTTTTGACACATTTCATGAATTTAAAGCTTCAATTTTGCAGAATTTGATCAGTAATTAGAGATAATTGATTCAGGTTCTCACCTGCGTGGATTCTGAAGGGAGTCGTGCTTCCCGAGTTCTCCGAGGTTTTTCCGTCTCTTCTGTCTCTCTTACTCTCCAATAGGGGACAGTCGTCCAACATCGTCCTGTCCCGGCTGTCCTTCAGCTCCGTGTCTCTGTCCGGCCCGGATTCATCGGTCCAGCTTCCGTCCCGATCCAGTCTCTCCTGTTGGATCCAGTCTGATTCTGGTTTGCAGAGGTTTCCGTCCTGGAGCGACGGCGCCACCATCAGGACGTCAGCCTCCTGCTTCAGGACCAGCTGTCCGTCCCCCGGAGCGCTCCACACATCCTCCTGCTCCTCTTTGATCTGTAGATGGTCCAAACTGGAGTCCTGCTGGTTCTGGAGCTGCAGCTCAGCAAGGATCTGCTTTGTCCTGACAGAACATCGAGGGAAATCTGGAAAAGACAAGAAAACATTCAGTCTGAGGAAAGAGAAGCTGGCTCCACCCGTCCTCCACCCGTCCATCATTCAGGTGGAGACCAGCTGAAAGTCCAAAGTGCAGCTGCAGCTATCAATTATCTTATTATTCTACCAATTATTTTGACGATTAATCAGATAAAGAAATTTGGCACATTCTGCAGATTTTTCATTTACCTACTTAAGCCTTTCAATACATTTGAAATACATTAAAATATGCAAATAACTAAATTTTAAATAAGAAAATGTTCTGGACTAAGAGTCAACAGCAGCAATCCTTTAGCTCGATTATTTGTAGCAAATGATGCATCTGCTGAGGTGGAGTTTCAGCTTCCAGCCTGAACTTATAGATATTATGGGATGTTTAGATCCTTTAAATTCCTTTTGTGTTTATCTCATTATGAAAATCCAAAATCAGAGTTGTTTTACTTTCAATTTGATGTTTTAATCCAAAGAAAGAGAAGTGAGTGATTTCCACATTTTGGAAGATTAATAGAAACTGATGATTAAAAAAAAGTATAGCATTCATGTCAGTCGGTTTTAGAAATATATAAATAACAGGGCTGCGTCTTTAACGCATTCATTTTAATTAATAACGTAAATTTGAATGCGTTAAAATGTTCAACATTATTTTTTTATATCAAAACGTCCCAAACCGGAACCTCTGTATTTGCGTGTTTCTGATACGCCAGTGAATCTGGTGCACATCTGCTAACAACATGGTAGCTGCTCTTCTTGGTTCACTGAGGGCTAATTCCTGCTCAGAACAATCTGATTGGACGCGTTAGCGACTCGTTCATGTGTGTTTTTAGGGCTAAAGTAGCATATAAATGCTAAACAAGTAGCAGATAGCGCTAATGTCAGCGTCCACATTTCTAGTAAGTTTCTGAAACTCTAGAAAACACTTTGCTCCGACGGTTTAATATCCTGGATAACAGATTAAAACTGTATATTTATTTGTGTTATCTTTTATTTTAAGCTCCGATGTTTATTTATTCAGTAGTTTTCCATCCGGTCCGGTGTTGGTGTGAGGAATAAAGCGGTGAAGCGGAACCGGCCCTCCTGACCTGCTCTCTGGAAGCCGCTGTCCGGCCTCCAGCCGCCGTCCAGCAGTCTGCGCTGCCGGTCCAGCTCTTCCTCGTACTGGGCGACGGTTCTCTGGAAGACCGAGAAGATTTCCTCCGCGGCGGCAGTCAGCCGCTCGCTGATGAACTCTCTGAGATGCTGGACTGAAGACACGCCGGACATTTTCACGGCTAACACCCACACTGCAGCGCAACAAAAGGACGACTCACTTCCGGTTCCAGAGGGTCGGTCTCGTTACCGCCCCCTGCCGGCGCCACAGGCTTACTGCAGTCCGCAGCTGTAAACACAGAGCGCCCTCCAGAGGCCAAAGGTCTGCTGGACAGTTTTAAAAATCTGACGTCATTAGAATTGAATATACACGAATCAGGCATAACATTATGACCTCTAATGTGAGGTGAAGAACACTGGTTATCTCTTTTTTGCTTTATATGGAAGCAACAGCTGGTCTGTTGCTTCGTCCTGTCTCTCTTTCACCTTTAAAATTGTGTTTCTCTCCTAAATGAAGCCACTAACTGCTCCATTTTATGAAACTTTAAGTTTCCGTCTTTTAGTTGAAGAAAACAGATCAACTGGATGTGGTCAGCACATACAAATACCTGGGCCTACAACTGGACAATAAGCTGAACTGGCCTTCCAATAAAGACAATGTGTACAAGAAAGCAGAGTAGGATGTACTTTGTGAGGAGATTGGCCTCCTTCAATGTGTGCTCTAAGCTCCTGCACATGTTTTATAGGTCCATTGTATCTACTGTTTTATTCTACGTGACTGTTTGTTGGGGGGGCAATGCAAAGAGACACACAGAGACTGAACCGCCTCATCACCAGAGCTGGCTCTGTGGTCGGTGTGAGCCTGCAGTCTGTGGAGACGGTGGAGGAACAGAGGACACTTGTCTAAACTGAGTTTAGTCCTGGAGAACACCAGCCATCCCCTGCACACTGTTTTCTCCAGCCAGAGGAGAAAACAGCGACAGGCTCCTCTCACTGGGCTGTTCAACTGACAGGATTAAAAACTCCTTTGTCCCATCAGGCTTTACAATGCTGTCAGTTTTGGGGGGGGAAGAAGGGGGACGGGGTAACTAGTATCTTTTTAACATATTGAAGCATTTTACTAGACCTGTTCTTCTTTAGTGGGAATGTATTTATTATATTTTGTGTACCTTTTTATGGATGTCTCCAGTTGTACGATCTCTATGCTGTGGACTAATGTGTGAGCAACAGACAACTTTAATTTCCCTACAGGATTAATAAAGTTTAACCTAACCCAACTGAACCAGGAGTACTTTCTTGGTTGCCATGGAGGATGCATATTTCAACAGATCAGTTCTGCAGCATTTTTATGTTTTTTTATTTTGTTTGCTTTGGGAAACTCGCTGCCGCCAATGAAAACAATAAATATGGATACAATGCAAAACATTTTCCTAATGAAGCATTTTACACAATGTACAATCAGATATTCTGTACACGTTTCCAAATAGCTGTGTGGGAGGAAACCAGAATTACCACTTCCTGTGGATTTCCATGATAAAAACTAATAAACCACAGAGAGAAATGAAGGTTGTGCCGATATTAGAGAGATAAAATGGATGTAAAAGAGTTTGCGGCCGCGTGGATCCGGTTTGGGTCGGATCAGTAGTCCGTGTCGGAGCCCTCGGCGTTGTCCACGTTGCGGGAGAGCATGTAGTTGTCCATGTCGATGGAGCGGCAGTTGTTGATGGCGTAGCGCAGCCGCTCGGCCATGACGGCCTGGCTGGAGTACGGCGGCAGGCGCAGCTGGAAGAAGCAGGTCTGGGAGGTGGGGAGGCTGTCGTACGGCTGAGGAGGAACACAGAGCGTCAGCAGAGAGGCGCGGCGGCAGCGGCGAGCGGCGGCGGCGAGCGGATACTGCAGCCAGCCGGTCTGTCTGTCTGTCTGTCTGTCTAACTGCTGCCGTTCTGACTAGTCACTATGTCCAATTCAACTGAATTAGAAAAAAATAATAATAAAAAAAATGCAAAAATAATATTTGAATCAAATTTTAAATACTATCTATAATTTAAAAGCTGTCATCAGTTTTTATGATGATCTATTAAAGGCCACTGACAATAATGGAAAGTCTTTTTGGCTTTTACAAAGATTTCAGAAATTTTGGCAGAAATTTACAGCTTTTTTACCAACGACCTCCAGAGTACGCTCACTTTTTCAGTTCTATGATTATAGAATATAGTCAAATTTTCAACGTTTGGAAATTATCTGACTGAAAAATCAAAAGATTTGCTAGAAAAAAACAAAAACAAGAAAATATCTTGTAAATTTCTATTTGAAAAATCTTGAAATTTTGACTTTCCAAAGTCAAAAATCTCAGTTTTTCTGGAAACTTGGAGTTTTTCCGGTAGACATTTAGTCTTTTTTCTGTCTGTAATGTTCCGCCGTATCTAATAAAACAGAACTGAATAATTTACTGAAATGTTCTTTGCCATTCTCATCTTCCTGCCAGTCATTAATCACAGCCTCTGATTGATTAATTTGTTTCTCTCTGGTCCAGCTGATGATTAATCGATGACTAAATTAATTGACAATTATTTGACTAATTGATTAATCGTTTCGGTTTTGTAGCATCATCTCTTTTAAGTGGGCCACAAGCTAATTCTGTTTGTTTTCTGAGCAGAACCGGGTCAGTTAAAGTGAGTAACCTTTTCTGTGTCGGTTTGGGTCGGTCCACTCACCCGGTCCACCTTCATGATCTGGAACCGCTGTGAGATGTCGGCGGTGTTGGCGGGCAGCCGGGAGCGCCCGGAGACGAAGCGCATGAAGAGGACGCGCTCCTCGTTGGAGAACTCCTCCAGGGTCTGCCAGAACCACTGGACCAGCGCGTGCTGCTCGTCCACCTCCCGATACCGGACCACCTTCTTCAGAACCTCGCAGCAGATCTCCGGCATGCCGCACACCATCTGCTCCAGCTGCCGCGCCGTCAGCAGCGACAGCAGCGGCACCGGCACGATCCAGGACATGCCCTCACGCACCGCCGCCACCTAGAGGACGGGAGGAGGACGGACAGGTTAGTGAGTGGTTCTGGTTCTGGTCCCGCTGGACTCCGTTTACCTGTCGGTCGATCTCGTGCAGCCGATACTCGACGGCCCGCTCCACGTACTCCTTCCTGTTGGAGAAGGAGAGCGGGATGCTGGCTCCGCCGGGAATTATGGGAACCGTCTTCCCGTCCGCGCTCTGACCCACGAACGAGTCCAGAGGTATCATCTGGAACAGAACCAGCAGAACCCGGCTTAGCAGAACCAACCCGACTGGGCCTGACAGACCAACAGCAGCGGCTGGAGCGCCACCAACAGGCGATTCTGGTGGTGTTTAAGGATGGCATCAGGGAAAAACCAGTAAACGTTCATTTTGATTTGAGCCAAAACAACTTGTGTAAATCCAGGAACATTCTGCCTTCGGAAAACTCAGCAATAGATACAATTTTGTAAAAAGTTCTGTAATTAGTTAAACTTTTCGTTTGTACACAGATGTGCTGAATAAATCTCGTCCTGGTGGAAATGGAGCAGTGAGAAAAACGAGCCCTGCGTGTTTCACACGATCCAGGAGTTTGACTCTTTTCACCCCCCAACACAGCTGGATGCAATCCTTGAACAAAATCACCAGCCAGCACGCTAGCAGGCTAGCACGCTAACAGGCCAGCACGCTAGCAGGCCGGCACGCTAGCAGGCCAGCACGCTAACAGGCTAGCAGGCCGGCACGCTAGCAGGCTAGCACGCTAGCAGGCCGGCACGCTGGCAGGCTAGCACGCTAACAGGCTAGCAGGCCGGCACGCTAGCAGGCTAGCACGCTAGCAGGCCGGCACGCTGGCAGGCCAGCACGCTAACAGGCTAGCAGGCCGGCACGCTAGCAGGCCAGCACGCTAGCAGGCTAGCACGCTAACAGACCAGCACGCTAGCAGGCTAGCACGCTAACAGGCCAGCACGCTAGCAGGCTAGCAGGCCAGCACGCTAACAGGCTAGCACGCTAACAGGCCAGCACGCTAGCAGGCTAGCAGGCCAGCACGCTAACAGGCTAACAGACCAGCACGCTAGCAGGCTAGCACGCTAACAGGCCAGCACGCTAGCAGGCTAGCAGGCCAGCACGCTAACAGGCTAGCACGCTAGCAGGCCAGCACGCTAGCACTGTGTCCTGTTAGAGACACACTGGGATTTTCCCTCTTTTTGTCGTTGGACCGGGTCAGAACCGGCCGACCCACCTCGTGGAAGCTGTCCTCGGTGATGCCGCTGTCCTCGATGTGCAGGATGCTCTTCAGCGTCTGGACGTACAGCAGGTCCACCTCCTCCAGGTCCTCCAGCTGCAGCGGGATGCAGCACAGCTGTTTCCATACCAACGGCGCCAGGTGCAGGTCCAGCGGCTTCTTGGTGCGCACTGCCACGCCCATCAGGATGCCCAGGAACTTGAACTGGATCATGTGCTCGTCCAGGCAGGCGGACGGGTTGAACAGAAACCTGGAGGGAAACCAGCAGATTAGAGCGACGCCTCTGCAATCCTGAGAATATATTAGCGTCTTCTTCTGAATCAACTTTTGCAGAAACATTATTTTCTTTTTACAGATGCGGAAACAAATCTCTGAATCTGTCGTCCAAAAACTTCCCTGTGATGGTTGTGGGAGCAATCATGCCATAAATTTTTAACATTATTTATCATAATTTACTGTGTTTTCATTCCAACGGCTCAGATTTTACTCACAAATTAAACTAAATTCACATCTAAACTAAATTTGAATCTAGTAAATCAGAACTGAACTGGAACAAAATGCCAAATCAATTCCTCGTCAGATGATGCTTATTACTTTCTCCTGGCTTAGTTTTTGATCATTTAATTTCAATCACTCTTACAACCATGAGGTGAGTTCACTGACGGTGGGATTTTACAGCTTTCATGCTGCTCACCTGTCTCTGTTGTAGCCAACCTCTGCGGTGGCGTTAGGGGAGGGGATCAGCAGGTCCACCACACCCGTCTCCAGCTCCTGCAAAACATTCCCACCATCAGTCACCTGGAAACTCCTGGAAACTCCTGGAAACCCCTGGAGTCGGTGAGGGAAGCTCAGAGCTGGGACTACCTGGCACATCTCGGTGATGGTGTCATCGAACACGCCGCCCGCGTCGTCCGCCCCCTCGCCCACCAGCTTGACCTTCCAGGCGCGGGACGGCAGCCGCAGGTCGGAGGCGTTCAGCTTCACCACCTGCCGGGCGATCTGGACGAAGATCGGTTTGCACTTCCGGCCGCTGGGGAGCCGAGGCGGAGAGGAACCGGAGCGTCAGTCGGGTTCTGGACTCCAAAGTGGGTTTATAACGCGGGCGGGTCACTGACCGGGTGGAGATCCGCTTGACGGTGATCTGTGGACCGTAGTTCTTGCCCTGAACCATGGTCTTCCCGATGGAGCGCACCATGGGCAGCGTGTAGACCCGGGGGGCCAGCAGGGGGCGCAGCTGGCCCTGAACGATGCCCCAGGTCCCGGCGTTGTAGTGGGAGGTGCAGCTCTGCGGAGAAAAACAGGAAGTGAGTGAGGACGGCCGGCCGGGTTCTGGAGGTTCTGCCGCGGTTCTGATCTGACCTGGTTGTTGGGGCTGAGGTTCAGCAGCCGCCACGATGAGTACATGAGGTCAGAGAAATGGTAGAGGAGGCGGAGCCGCGCCCGCACCGCCTCCATGCTGACCTCCTTTAGCCCGCTGTACTGAGGCGGAACCGCCACCGGGAGGCCCAGCTGGAGCGGAACCGACGAGCCTGAAGGCGACGAAGACGAGGGGAAAAGATGGAGGCTGAGGAGAGTCTGCATCAAGGTCCAGGATCAGGATTTATTTAATCAGCTCTAACAGATGACAACATTCCAGATCTGGGTCTGACCAGAACCACACGGCTTATTTTAAGGTCCAATAACTCATTTCTTAATCAGGACTGAACAGAGGAGCCAGAACTGGACCGGCGGTTCAGAACCGGACCTACCTGGCGCGCGCGGCGGCACGCAGGGCGCCGTCCAGGCGGCGCTGTGGCAGCGGCCAGCCGAGATCTGGTTGATGTTCTTGCCCTGCAGCGCCGAGACCAGCGTGGGCTCTCTGACGTGGTTGGTGTGGCCCAGACCCAGCTAGGGATCGGATCAACAGAGCGGGTCAGAACCGGACCTGTGGACCCGGTCGGGTCGGGTCGGGCCGCGGGTTACCTGTCCCTCCGAGTTGCTGCCCCAGGCGTAGACGTCTCCGGTGGAGGACAGAACCAGCGTGTGCTCGGCGCCGACCGCCACGTCCTGAATGTGGATCCCGGACAGCGCCGGAACCTGCTGGGGCCGGTTGTGGTTCCGAGCTCGGCCTTCTGGGAGTCCGATCAGCCGGTCTTTAACGGGACGCAAGAAAACATCTCAACAGTAGAAACACTAAACGATTATTATTATTATTGTTGTTATTATTCAGGAGGCAACAGAATCATTTCTCCATGTTGTAGCATTAGCATTCGGCTAAGTTTGGGTAATTTACATAAGTCAATGTTGGTCAACATGCTAGTGACATAATTGTAGCTAACGTTAGCATGCAGGCCAACAAAGACCAACTCTCTGCAGTTTGAAGCTGTTTAGGGTTTGATGCTCCAACGTCTGATTCTAGCAGAAACACCTCGACAGGCTCCTTTCACGTTTCTTCTAGTTTTATTATTAGGCTCCTCTGCGTTTGGGGTTTTCTTCAACACGAGTTCAGAACTCGTTAATCTCAGAGCAGACAGATCAGGAACACTGAGGTACCTTGGCCGAACGTGTAAACTTTGCCGTCTTTGGTTAAAGCCACGGAGAACTGCGTCCCACAGGCCACCTTCTGGATCCCCGTCCCACAGAGGACGTCCACCTTCTGCGGAGTTAGAGACGGCACCAGAGTTACAAACCAAACAGCTCAGCTCAGCTCTTCCCTCTTCAGCCCAATCCTACCTGGGGAGAAGACTTGGCCGTCGAGTTCCCGAGTCCCAGTTTCCCATAGTCTCCGTCACCGAAGGCCCAAACCGTGCTTCCGTCCGCAGAGACGACCAGCGTGTGGTTCAGACCGCAGGCCACCTGAGGAGAACCGACAGCATGAGCCGCAAACGTCCTCCGTCCATCAGAACCGGGCTGCTCGGGTAGCGCTCACCTGTCCCACTTGGTAACCCTCCAGAGCTGTCACCTTCTCCGGAAGCTTCTTGTTGGACGTGTTTCCCAGCCCCAGTCGGCCATAATCTCCGTTCCCGAAGGTGAAAAGCTTCCCATCGGCCGTCACCACCGCAGAGTGTTTGAATCCACACGACATCTGCAGGGCAGAGAGCATGAGGCCCGAGAGCAGAAGAACCTGCCGCCTAAATACAGCGGTTCCTGCGGACGGACCCACCTGGACCACCTCCTCTCCCTGCAGCGCTTCGATCTGCCGCGGTCGGCGCTGGCGGTCACTGTTGCCGTGGCCCAGCTTGCCGTAGTCGCCGTCCCCCCAGCTGAAGACCTCGCCGCTCTCCGTCAGAGCCATGGAGTGGCCGTCGCTGCCGCACGACGTCACCAGCTGGGTCACCACGAATCCTGGAGGGGGAGAACCAAACCACGGGTGTTCTGGATGGTTCTAGGGTCCAAACCGGCTCTGGTCCCTGGGGGACGGCTCACCTTGCAGAGCGGAGATGATGGTGAGGACGTGCAGGTCGTCGGAGTTCCCCTGTCCCAGGCGGCCGTAGCTGCCCTCTCCACAGGCCAACACCGACCCGTTGGGCTGGATCACAAAGGTGCAGTTCTGACCACAAACCACCTGCAGAACCAGCAGCTGATCAGGTTCAGGCTAATCCAGTGGTACACACACATCCGCTAATGCGCTAATAGTGGAGCTAATTTCCCGTTAAGGCCTTTTGCTAACCTTGAAAGCGTTTAGCGGATTTAGCGACACCTAAAGGAATTTTCAGGTAAATTCAAATTATTTTTTTCTGCCGTTTCCCTTCGTCTCCTCATGTCCTCTCATTTCTTAGCATTAGATACCGCTGCATAGCATGTTGGTGTAGCACTTCAATATTAGCTACTGCTAAGTAGCTACTTAGCTCTTCAGCATATGATACTGCTGAGTTCTGCTCTGGTTACACAATTTAGCGCTCATCCCCGCTAAATACTGCTGCGTTGGTGTAGCAATTTAGCATAGCTACAGATTCATACGATGTCATGTAGATATAGCACTAGCTCCTTTGGCATTAGCTTAAAGCACTGATCCTGATTAATGCTTTAGGCTTAGCGCAGCTAGCATGTGAGTTAGCGGTTGCTGGTGTGTCATCAGAACCTGCTGGGCCTGTGAGAAGGACGGGGCGGTGGTCGGAACCAGGATGTTCCTGCCGGCCTCGGCCAGCTGGCCGTGCCGACCCGCTCCCCACAGGAAGACGTCACACCTGCCGCCCAGGTGCCAGTCCTGGAAACAAACACACACAGGTGAGGCGGGTCGGACCCTCAGATGACTCCAGGAGGCGGGTCTGGATCTACCTCCGGCCTGGACGTGGCCCAGGACATGATCTGCTCGTCCATCCCGGCCGCCCACTTCCCGTTGTCCTGGAAACAGACGGAGCGTTAGTGTAAGCCGCGGAGCCGCCGGTCAGACCGCCGCCGCCTCTCACCATCACCAGAGCCATTTCCTCCTTGGGCACCGGCTCCAGGTCGGGAACGCAGAAGGAGTCCGGGAACGAGGCGCCGCGGGCGAGGGCCTCGGCCGCCTTGACGGTGGTGGAGAAGCAGTCGAGCCACGCCCACTCGCTGGCGCTCCAGACGGCGGTGCCGGACTCCGGAGGACAGCGGCGGAGGTGGGGTGGGGCGGGGGGGCGGCACAGGAGCTGGTCCAGGTGGAGGCCGACCGCCAGCGACGCCAGGCACTGCATGTAGGGGCTGTGGACCAGCTGCTCGCCACAAACCACGTGAGGCTGCAGGGAAACCAGACCAGCACGCCGTCAGAAAATCTACTTCCTGTTTACAGAAGCCAGGGACGGAACCGGGGATTCGGGCCGACCCGGCTCGGCTTCAGAACCGCCTCAGAGGGCTGGACAATAAATCAATAACAATAAATATCATGTTAGATGTTGAAGCAGTTTGGTTGTTCAATCTGTTCACAGATTATCTGTTTCACACTAAACTGTGACAACATGATTGAACTAAATATATAAAACATTTTAATAAAGTTACGTACTGCAGCTTTAAGGTTTTGCATCATAACTGCTTAAAAATAAACAACAACGGCGTGAATTAAAAGTATGGATGAAACGGTCCGACCACCAGTTTGGCAGGATTAAAAAAAATAAAACAATCTAGTCAATAAAGGTTTCGCCCGATGAGTGGTTTCCATGGTGACGCGTCTCTCAGCCTACCTTCTCGTAGGCGTACTGCTCCTGTAGCATCACCGGCAGCCGCTCCAGGAACGCCCTCATGCAGGGCGCCGCGTTGAGGCCGACCACGCCTTGCCGCTTCAGCGCCGAGCGGCACGTCGCCAGCACGTGGTTGGACGCCATGAACTCTTTGGAGCAGTTCACGACCAGAACATCCTGGAGAGGGGACAGACGCTCAGAGGAAGGCGATGGAGACGAGGAGGAACAGAGAGAGTCCGATGTCTAACCTTTGACCTGTTGGAGCAGACGGCCACGCCCACATCTGGGATCCAGACAATGTTCTGGATGGCTCCGGATCCGGCGACGACGGTCTGCAGGACGGATCCGTCCTGCCGGACAGGAAGCCAACAGTGACTCCAGGAGGAAGGAAGTGCGGTCGGTCCAGGTGTTCGCCTCTTACCTGCAGAGACCAGATGTTCATGAGGCCGCCGATGCCGCCGGAGGCCAGCGCCAGGCCGTCGGGGCTGAAGGCCAGCGTCCGGACCGGCGTGATGTGTCCCTTCAGCTGGAGGACGCACACGGCTCCGTCCTCGGCCCAACGCGGCGACTGCAACAAAACCATCCAAACGAGTCTCATTTGATCTGAGGCTGACGGAGAATACGACCAAACATCTGAATCACCGGCCGATATCTAAGAAAAAACTCCCACAATTATAAATTTATTTTTTTTAATTTTCAGCAAAAATAGTCAAGAACTTTAAGAAATGCTACTTTCCACCTGCAGGTGGCGATATCTCTTACTGCTTCCAAGGAAACTAAAAGTCACATTTATCGTCACAAATATCTTAACATTCCTTGGAAATATTTGTAAAGGAGCATCAAAAAGAAAATCTGTAATTTTGGTTGCTAAAAATATTTTTACAAAAACAATCGATAAATCCAGATTTATGAGACATTTTCTTTGTCTCTTGCAGATTTGATAATTTTTTATCTGAACTGAACAAAATGAATGTTTGATGGAAGGAGAAATCTGTAGCTTCGGTGGCCAGAGGAAAGTCCCGCGTTACCAGTAGTTTGGGTTTGGCGCCGTTCTCCCACAGCGCCTCTGAGTCGCAGCGGGAGGATTCTGGGAAGTGGCAGATTTCCTGAGGAACGGTCCAGACCGACACCAGGCCGTTCTGGCAGCATCTGGAAGACAAGCAGTCGGCCGTTCAGGAGGAGAACCGGATCCGTTCGGGTGGGCCGGCTGCGGCTGAGCACCTACATGGCGAGCATGCTGAGCGGTCTGGGTCCGCGGCCCGGCAGGCCGCACCACGCCACGCCGTTCACCAGGGAGGCGTGGCGCAGGCTCTGCAGGCAGCGCCAGCCGGAACCCGAGTCCCGGTCCGGGGCGGCCCACAGCTTCACCGTCTCCTCCTTGGCGCAGGTCAGCAGGATCTGGCCGTTGGGGCTCCACTTCATGCTGCTGATGGACTCCTGAGGGACAGACCGCCGTGAGCGCCGGCTGGAGGAAAGGTTCCGGTCGGGTCCGGACGGCCCGGTTACCTTGTGAGCGTCGATCACGACCACGGCTCCTTTCTCCAGGGGCTCCTTGGACCCGATCAGCAGCTTTCCGTCGGCGTATCCCACGGCGAACGGCCGGTCCTCACTGTACCAGGCGATGTGCATCACGGCCACTGGGGGGCGACACTCACATGTTCACATCTATCCTGAGATCAGATTCTTTTTCCACATTTCTAGATGGATGCGACTTGTTCGTTGGTGAAACAACCTGAAAGTTTCCTGCAGGCCCAGCAGGGGGCGCAGTAACGTCACACCTACTGAGCATGCCCAGTGGGAGTGAACATGGAGGCGCATCTTGAGTTTAAAGTTATCATCCGCCATGTTGTTTCAGGTCACATGGGACAAAATCTGCTCAGTATCAGATTAGGAGAGTTTGGAGTTTTTAAATAGTTTAGTTTCATTTCATTTTCACTTTTTGTTTGTCTCGTTCAGTTAGATTTAATTAGGTTTTAGAGTGTTTGGTAGCAATATGTTACTTATTATTAATTAAATATCGTTTAGTTTTTATTAGTTGCAGTTTTAGTTGTTTTTAATATTTTGGAAATTTTATGTACAGAATTTAAAAAGTTCTAGTATTTTATTGTGATTATGTTTACATTGATTTGGTTATGAATACTTAATAAAAGATAACATTTTCCAGAAATATATTCAATTATTGTTGAACATCAATGGACTGAATTTTGTGTTTCCATTTTGTAGCCTAGCGTAGCCTAGCGTAGCCTAGCCGCCAGGAGGATTAAACTGCTGATTCCACATCACTTCAAAAGGCGATTAAAAAGGAAAACAAAGAATATTACAGCTATAATTTCAGGATGTTCCAATTAGCTTTATAAATGTACAACACAGTTCCAGTTAGTTGTAGTTTTTCCCCATTAATTATTGTTTATTTCAGTTTTTCAAACTTTAACTGGTCTGCGATCATAAAATCGGATCCGTCGTTCTGACTGTCATGGAAATATCCGGTTCTGGTGGCATCGTTCCTACCATCTTTCCTGTAGCAGTGCTCCAGCTCGCTGCGGTGCATCTCGCTGGCGTCCAGAACCTCAATGAGGCCCAGCGACCCGTCCATCCGGCCCACCAGCAGCATGTCTTTGGGCTCGCCGCACCACAGAGACTCCGCCTCCTCCTCCGGCCACGCCAGCGCCGACACCCAGTGGGGCTGCACGTCCAGCAGGCCTTTACCGCCTGCAGGAGAACCAGCCAGATCTGAACCAGCCTTCACACATAAACCTGCATCTCCATGTCGCCCCCTACAGGATGGCAGGGGAACAGCGGCAGGAAACAGGAGCTTTACCGTTAACTTGCCAGATGTTGACCATTTTCTCCATGGCTGATGCCAGATATTTTCCAGTCACACTCCAGGCCAGAGGAGACAGGCAAGGGTCGCTGGGAGAACCCAGAGCGGACATCCCGTCCTCCGAGGAGCCGTCACTGGAGGACAGACAGAGACACAGTCATGGACCCTTTGCTTCCACTTGCCTCTCCGCTACGTTTATCCCCAGGAGATCCAGGGCAGTTTTGTGGGACAGAGGAACTGACTCCTTGTTGAAGACGCAGGTCTGCTGCAGCGTGTACTGGCTCTTCGTCACGTTCCACACCCGGACCGTCCCGTCGCTGCCGCTGGTGGCCAGCAGGCCTTTCTTACTGCACCAGCCACAGGTGATGACCTGAGGGAAGACGAGACGTCAGGAGCCAAGGCGGAGCCAAGGCGGGGCCAAGGCGGGGCCGGCCGCGGCCACAGGAGGAGGAGAAGAAGCCACCGACCCTGCTCTGGTGCGCCTCCAGCTTGATGAAGGAGCACTTCCGCAGATCCCCCGCCATGTCGGCGAAGGTCTGCGGCCGGCTCTGGCTGTTGTCGCGGTCGTGGGCGGCCAGCGTGCGCACCAGCTGCTGCGCGGCCCACTGGCGGTGCTGGGAGGAGAGCCTGGAGGACAGGCAGCAGGCCGCCAGAGCGTTGGCCAGCTCCAGGGGGCCTACAGCGGAGGGATTATGGGAAGGATGGGCATATAAATGCGCGGTTAAACCTGCTCGACACGGAACAGAAGGTGAAGAAAACCCAGTGAGTCAGGGAGGAACAACGGAGACCATGGAGCAAACAAACCCAGGAGGCTTTCTGAGCCAGAACCTGGAGGTTCCCATCAGATTCTGGTCCGTCAGAACCAGAGAAACTACAAACCTCTCTTCTCCAGGTCGGCCTTGTCGTAGACGGGCCGCAGCCGGGCGCCCTTATCCGCCAGCAGCGCCACCAGTGCCTGCGTCACCACAAAGTTCGGGGAGGTGATGAGCTTGTTCTCCTCGGCCACGCCGCGCAGGAAGCTGGGCAGGAACTTCCTCTGGATGGGGTCGTCCACCGTGGTCAGGTTCATGCCGATCGCCGCAGAGATCAGGTTCTGGAACACAAACACAGGAAACCGCCTGAACCTGGAGGCAGAAGGCTGCAGATGGGAAACTGTTGCAGAGTGAAGAATGAATGCAGCTGAAGGTAAAACTGCCGCAGGTTGAGTTCTGGTAGAGCAGTTTGTTTTTCATTTTAATTATAAAATGTGCAAATACTGTTGGTCTGTGTTCTCTAGTAAGCAACCAATTATTAATTTAGGTAAAGATTATTTCAATAATCGATTCATCTGGCTAAAGGTTTCAGCCTTATCTCAGATTAAAGGAATAATCTAAGCGCTGAGACGCTAACATGTCGCTCCAGGATGAAGCATTACTGCCGACTCATCGCTTCATAAACTTCTAGAGAAGCACTGCTGTGCCTCATTAACCTTTGACCTACGTCTCCCCTGACCTCCTGCGACCTCCCGGTACCTGCGTGCAGAGCTGCACCAGCAGCTTGGCGGCGTTGGGGCTGTTGGAGGCCAGGCAGCCCACCGCGGTGCTCAGGTAGGCCAGGCAGGAAATGGGCTTGCTGGCCTTGGCGGCGCCGCGGGGCCGCTCCGAGGGGCCCGCCCCCGCCGCCGGGCCGGTAGAGAGGCCGGCCCGGCCCGCCGCCGCCAGGCACATGAGGCGGACCAGCGTCCTGATGTCGGTCAGGCCCAGAGACTCCAGGCCCGCCGCCAGGCTGCAGCTGGAGCCGCTGGAACAGAGGAACACGACTTGAGCTACAGAACCCGACATCTGGTGACCCCCGCCGACCCTCGGCTCACCTGACGGACAGCAGCGACAGCGCCCTCATCACCATGGTGCGGGCCAGCAGCACCTGCGCTGCGGCCGTCACCCTCCTGAGCGCCATGACCCGGTCGTGTGGGTTCTGCAGGGCGGCGGCCTGTTCGCCCAGCGTCATGCGGCCCGACGAGCTTTTATCCACCGACGTCTGGCAGCCTGCAGACAAAACCACGCTGAGAACGGCGAAACATCGGAACGGCGAAACCGGCTGGGACTGAAACCCGCTCAGATCGCGGGCCGCGGCCGTTACCTATCTGCAGCAGCGTCTCCTCCATGCTGTTGGTGGCCGTCACCATGGCGACCGAGGCTCCCAGCGGGTCGCTGTCGGGGAACTGGACGGGTTCGGGGACGACGCGACGCTCGCTCAGGCCCAGCGGGCCAGACAGAAGCTCAAACTCTTCCTCCCCCGTCAACTTCTCGTCTTCGTCCACGTCCAGCATGTCCCAGTCCTCTGCAGCGAGACAGAACCAGAACCAGGACCGGGTCAGACTGCCGCCGGACTCACTAGGCGGGACGTGCCGCTGAGGCTCACCTTCGTAAACGCTGTCCTGCTTCCCCAGCAGGTCCGGCGCCTGGCCTTTGTACCTGAACGCAGAAACAACGACGTCAACGTCCAGAACAGAACCAGGAACAAAACGTCTGCTATGGCTGACATCAGATCGGACCCGACCGGACCGGATCGGATCAGGTTAGACCGGACCCGACCGGACCCGGACTGGACCGGACCCGGACCGGATCAGACCCGAATCCCTGATTCTGCAGAAGACCAGACTGTTTAAATAATCACTGAAACTGAGGAAACAAAGATAAAACCAAGAAAAGAAAAAAAGGACAAACAAAAAAGAGACCAAGAGACAGAGAGAAGGAAAGACAGACAAGAGACAAAGACAGGTAAGGACAGGTAAGGACAGGTAAGGACAGGTAAGGACAGGCCCCGCCCACAGGAAGCTGACCTCTCCGCGGCGGGGACTCTGGCTTTGCTCTTGATGGCCAGGTATTTGTCCCTGCAGCTGCCACACAGCAGGTAGTATGGGTTCCCGCTGCCGCACTCCCCGCCGAACCAGCCGTCCACGTAGGAGCCGTTGCTACGGTAACCCTGTCGGTTGGCGCTGCGCCCGCAGCCGGGGTGGCTCTTCTTCATGTGCTGGTTGAAGTTTGCTACGCTGGCCTCACACAGCTCACACACCACCACCTCGTCTCGGTCGTCGGCCTCACACACGTGCTGCGAGGGCGAAACGCAAATGTCAAACACGCACACACACATGTTTGCGCGGCTATCTTTGCAGGGACTTTCCATTGACTTCCATTCATTTCTACAGCCTAACCCTTACCTTTACCCTTATCCTAACCATTAGATACCTAACCCTAACTCAATTCACACCTTAGTCCTAAACCTGACCCCTGACCCAAAAACAGCGTTTCCCCTTGTGGGGACCAGGCTTCAGTGGGTCCCCACAACGTAGTGTCAGGAAAATGGTCCCACAAGGTATTAGAAACAAACACACACACACACACACACACACACACGTTTCCTGTCTCTGACGGAAACGGCCGCTCATGCAGAGTGGATCAATGGATGCCAGGCAGCAGCCAATCAGGAGGTTCGGCGTGCATGTGTGAGTTTAGGGAGGGAGGAGGAGGCAGCTCATTGGCTGGAGCAGAAAGTCACACACACCCATGTTGGCCAGTCCAGTACCTCCGGGATCCACATTCCCAGAATGTCGGTGTCGCTGGCCAGGTCCTGGCCGAACATGGCCTCCATGGTCTCCTCGTCCAGGTCCATCTCCAGCTCTTCGTCCAGGTTGAAGTCGTACAGCGCTCCCGGGTCCTGCTGCTGCGGTGCCGCCGCGTCCCGCCGGGCCTGGCTGTGGTGGGCCTGGACCGAGCGGTACAGCCCAGCTGGGAGGGAGGGGAACAAGAGGGACAGGTGATTCGCTGGGTGGCGGCGGCGGCGGCGAGGTCGGGGTGTGTTTGATGTTCTCACCGGCGCGCGCCAGCAGCGTGCGTGCGGCCAGGTCGAAGCGGTGCTTCCTGCCGGCGGCGGAGCGTCCTCTGAGGGAAGTGCAGCTAGATGCCGCTGCGCTGTCCTGCTCCAGACCTTCAGTGCTGCAGAATGACAGTATGTTCAGGTCAAAGGTCAAACATCAACCTCCCCCTCTGAAAACGGCGTTACCTGTCATTGAAGCCCTCCTCCAGCTCCGAGGCGTCGGCGTTGGCCACGTCTCCCGGACAGCAGAGGTACGGGCTCCGGTCCAGGGACTTGCCCCCCGAGGACGCCATCGCCCCCGGACAGGAGGCGGAGTCAGGGGCGTCGACGACCAGCGCGCCGCTCCTGGTGTGAGGCTCGTCGCGCTCGTCCTCCGTGCCGGGATGTTCGATCATCCACATGGCGAGCACCGTGATGTTCTGGGCGTCCGCTTCTCCCCGAGCGCCTGCGGTCAGAGCGGACGGCGTCAGCGCCGCCGGCCTTCAGGCTACCGTAGCGTTCTGCTAAAACGCTCCGCTGACGGAGTTCAGGCCGCATTCAGCTGCGTCGTCTCATACAAGGCAGGAAACCCTCCAATTTAAGACAAGCTCAGCTTCACCCGTCAGCATGGGCCAACCACCCGTCCCGACATGAAGGGAATTGGTTGGCTGATAAATTTCTGAACTCCGTAAAAGGAAGTGTTGTATAAAATAATGCAAGCTGACCCAGAGGACATGAGATCAGTAAACGGTTGAGTTTGTGGAAGCGTGTGTTGGACTTTAACTGACCCGTTGCTTCCAGGGCTTTGGAGATCTGGCGCAGCGTGAAGCCCATCTCCAGCAGCGGCACGGCGATGGCCGGCGGCGGCGGCGACGTGGACAGCCTGCTGCTGGGGTCCGACAGAGCTGAGGGGAGACAACATGGCCGTCATTTCCTCTTCTGCGCACAGGCGGCGCCTGTCCTCGGGTCCACTCACATGTTCCGGCCCGGTTCTGCGGCCTGCAGGGCTGGGAGTCCGGCGAGGTGAGGCTCTGCCTGCGGCCCACCTCGTCTGACGGAGACGTCGGCAGGGACGACACCGGCGGCGTCTGGGCCCGGCGGGTCGGAACCAGGCTGGTGGTGGGGTAGCTGGAGAACATCTGCCTGTTGGGACACAACACACAGCAGGAGGTCAAAGGTCATCAGACCCTGAGAGGCGAGGGTTCTCCTTCCTGATGGAGTGACGAAAACATTGAACCTTAGATTTTCTCTTCCTATTGGCAGAGAAACGAAACCTGTTTGTTTCAGACTTTTACCTGATTTAATGTTAATCAGATGGTTTGTAACATTCATCTTAACACTTAAACTGGAAGCCAGACGGAGAGTTTAATGGCATCTTGGGTTAGGGTTAACCCACAGTGACCCACTCTGGCCTGGCGCTAACTGATGGCACCGCGTGTGGAGCAGTAGCCGCGGTGAGTTCCCACCTGAGCAGGCTGAGCGGCATGACGCCCGGGGACTCGGAGGCGGGCGCGGTCTCGGTGTCGGTGACGGGCGTGGTGGCGGTGGTGGTGTCCTCCAGGGAGGAGCTCATGAAGGAGGTGGTGCTGGAGGCCGAGGGGCTGGTGGTGATGGGCGTCTGAGCCAGCTGCTCGCCCTCGGCGCCCTCGCCTTCCCCTTCAGGTTCACTCCTCACCCCTGAGACAGGAAACACACAAACTGACTCAATCTGTGCAGGAAGCTAAAGACATGAAGCCTCAGACAAAACGTGCAGAATCTGGATGATCATGACTTTATAACGGCAAACAACAGAACCGAGGCAGGTCAAGCTCCAATTCATCTGACCTTTTCGCCCAGTATTGACCAGTGTCAACCTTTTGATGAATGTTTAGTATGAATGACCAGATATTAAATGAAATCTGGACACCAGCCTGGTTCTGATGAGGTTCTGCTCTCACCCGGCCTGGACTTCCCGCCGCCGGGCTCATCCAGCAGCCCGTTCACCACCAGCTTGTAGATCATGGCCTGCGCTCTCTCCAGGTCCGCCAGGCCCAGCGCGCGTTTGATCGGGGAGCGCATCACGGCGCGCTTCACCATGTGGCGCATGAGGAACTGCAGCGCCGTCCGCATCTCCACCTCCTCCTGGAAGACGGGCGAGGGCGGAGCCGCGCCGCTGGCTGCGTTCAGGTCGGCGTTGTGGCCGCTCGGCGCCGCCTCTGGGACCACCTGGATGTTTGAGAGTTGCTGGGTTAGCGCTGACCCCCTTGAGCCGCTGCACTTCTAACACTGACCAAAGGGGGCGACAACTGCATCTCTAAACAGATCCAGTCTCTCCTGACCAAGACGACACTAGAAATCCCAAATTTTCTAGTCAGTGAACGCACCACCCAAACATCAACAACATAGAATCAGGAAGCAGCTTAAGCATCAAGATAAGCTGTAAGAATCTTTAAGGAATGAATTTAAGAACATAAATATCAAGGATTTTCCGATCCACCCTGGTGATGTCAGAGGAGTCAGACGCCGATTCCTCACAGAAAAACAGCTGATGAACTGAAAACGTTTCAGAAATATCTAAACTGCTTTAATTTGTTCAGTCAGGTCAAACGGAGGAGAACGGCCAATTAAAATAAATCATACAACAACAGGCTCCGCCCTCATGTCTTATGACATCATCCCTGATACGACTCCACCGGCCAGCTCCCCCCCCTCTGCCTGCATGATGCTAGCATTAGCATTAGCATTAGCGCGTGTACCTTGGGGATGAGCAGCAGCTCCGCGTACTTGCTGCAGCTCAGCAGGGCGCTCAGGGTCTTCATGGCGCCCAGGTAGAGGTAGGACAGCTGTACGGCGTGGATTTCTGACTGTGTGCTGATGGGCGGAGCCTCGTGGCGCCCGCCGTGCTCGTGGCCTTTCTTCCTGCCTGCCTCTGTGGTGGCGTTGGGCGCCGGGCCGAACAGAACTTCGTTTCCGCCGGCGACATTTGAGATCTCGCTCTCGGACTTTGAGTTGGGCGCCAGGTGAGCCTTGACCTCCTCCAGGCTGTGGGACACCCTCAGCTCGGAGGCGGCGGCGTCGTTCTGGCCGTCCGGCCTGTCTTCGCCGCAGCTCGGCTCGTGGCCGACGGAGGCGGCGTTGCGGTGCTTTCTGTCGTGGCGGCGCCCGCCCAGCTTGGCGGCGGTCTCCTCATGGATGCTGGTCAGGTAGGTGAGGTCCAGCAGCAGCGACGAGGTCAGGCCACGGAACCGGCCCACGTCGAACGGCAGCGGCTCGCACGGCTCCAGATTGTACAGCGGCGTGTCACTAGGCGACCAGAAAGTTGGGAAGCTTTAATGGGAGGAAGTGGAGTGAAGAGAGACAAGGAGAGGGAAACGGAGTGAAACGAAGGAAAACGGGGGAAAACTGATGGAAATGGAGGGAAACTTGGAGGCGGAGCGACATGGAGGAGGAAACCAACGACCCGGTTCCAGAACCGACCGGGTTCCTGAACGACAGATTTATGAGGAAAAACGTTCCAGAAACAGAAAACATGGAGAGACGAGAAAGACGAGGAAAATGCCAAACAACCCGGAGTTAGAATGATGATGATGATGATAAAAATAATGATTATTGATAAAGATAAAATGGTAAACATTAATAACGCTGCTTGGTTCCAGATGTGATGAATTAATGTTGTTAAATGAGCGATTGGGTCATAACCGGTCGGGTTCGGCGGTTCCGGTACCTGATTGTGATCTCGGCCTCGTCCCATTGGACCTTGGCCGAGCTGCTGCCCTCCTTGGCCACGCCCAGCAGCGTGGCGTGGCGTCCCGTCTGCTTGTGGACGCAGCGGCCGCCGACGCGCAGCCCGCCGTCCGCCCCTCCGATCACGGCCAGAACCGGCCACACGTCGCAGCAGAGGCTGCGCAGGTGCGGCTCGGCCAGGTCCGCCAGGCCGTGCTGCCGGCCGTGCCGCCCCCGGTCCTCCTCCGCCCTGGGCGTGGCGTCGGGGCTCTCCCTCTGGGCGTCGTGCTCCTCGCGGCTCTGCACCGAGCGGCTCTTCTTCAGCCGCTGGCCGCCGGCCGGCCCCCCCGTGGCGGCGTCCCGGAAGCAGGGCTTGATCTTCTGCAGCCGCTGGATGATGGCGCTGTTGATGCGCGGCGTCCAGCGGTCGGTGCGGTGCAAGATGCGGACCAGCTGGGCCGTGGCCTCCACCAGCACCGTGGGGGTGGGGCTGCAGACGGGGTCGCCGGGCAGGAGGTCGCGTGGCGTCCCTCTCATCTGCATGTCGCAGATCTTCACCTGCAGAGGAAACAGGAAGTGTGAGGGAGCCACTTCCTGCTGAGTGTTTGGACTCTGAGTGGCGCAGCGGTTACCTTCTCTCCCGGGTTACTGCTGTAGAACATGACACAAGGAAACAACTCGGCCGCGTCGACGTCCTCAAACGCCAACTTCGGCTCCTGGAGGAAGGAAGGAAGGAAAGATATGAGGAAAGAAGACAAACACAAAAAAGTGGATTATGAGATAATCAAAGGAAGGAAATGTAGGAACAAAGAAAGAAGAAATAGAATCAGAAAAGAGGATAAAGCCGAAGGAGGGAATCGGACTGGAACGATGCAAACATCAACATTCAGAACAGAACTGAATAACTTTCTGGCCCATCCAGCAGCGGCTCTGTGTTTAACTGGGAAAGTCAGGTGGAAGGAAGAAACCGAGTGCAGCTGTGCTGACCTCTCCGTTCTTGCTGAAGGAGACGGTTCTGGCCTCCATGTCGAGGACGCAGGTGATGAAATCTCCCTGCGTGAAGCTGCTGAGCGTCAGCGTCTGCTCTCCGTTGTGGTACAGGTTCCCGCTGTAGGCGCGGTACAGCCACATGTCCGACGTGGTGCGATGGTTGAAGTCGTGGACGGGCCAGCGGGACACGCCCACGCACGTGCCCTCGTTGCCGCGGTTCTCCTTCACGATGTAGAACTGCAGCAGGGAAAAGCAGCGGTTAGCGGGCCTTTCCAGGTGATTTCCAGGTGATTTCTGTTTCAGGATCACCTTCCACTGGTAGCATCCGGAGGAGATGCCGGTGGACGCCAGGCCGTAACCTTTGCCCCCGCTGCCGTGCGTCAGGCCCTGGCCGTTCTCCACCACGCAGCACTGTGCCTTCTCCGGGTCGAAGGATACTTCCTGGATGGGAAGGTTTTCGTCTTCCTCCTCCGCCTCGCCCTGCCGACCAAACAGACGTCAGTGTACCGCGTCCACCTGGGGGATCAGGGTCGCCGTGACGACGCCCTCACCTGCAGCTTCAGCTCCTGGACCTTCTCCTTGATCTGGATGGAGTGTTTGGCCTGAGCGACCGGAGCTTCCCACATGCAGTCAGACAGCAGAGAGAAGAGATGCTCCACGACCTGAAGGACAGACATCGGGACAGACAGAGACATCAGGACAGACATCGGGACAGACAGAGACATCAGGACAGACATCGGGACAGACAAAAACAAACAGAAAATGAAAAACAGAAAAGAGACACAAAGACAAAAAAGGAGATAAAGACAAAACCAGAATGAAAAGAAAGACAAAAGAGCAACGACAGAAACAGAAAGAAGCAAAGAGGCAGAACTGTAAAACTCGTAGCTTCAGGCAGTGCGGCTCCGCAGCGCCCCCTACCTGGGTCAGCTGGTCGTCCTCCATGTTGGCCTCGCAGGCCGGCAGGACGGCCTCCAGCACATGCAGGGCCAGCAGGCGGGTTCTCATGTTCCCCACCAGAGGAACTCCTGCAACATTGAACATCCGTTACTGTCCCACCTGAACCGTCGACTACACTCACCTGCAACCTGCAGAGGGCGCACCTGAGCAGCACTTCTGAGCAGCGATGTTCAGCAGAACCTCGGTCCATTTGGGAGACGCCATCTTGGACTGGATGGCCTTGGAGGAGACCACCCTGCGGAGGAAGACCAGGAAGTCCCCGAGGTGGAGCTCTGCGGTGTGCTGCTTCCGGATTAAAGCTGAACAACGAGAACCTTGAGCCATTACATGACCCAGAGGAAACAATCTGGAGACCATCTGCTCTCTAACCCGACTGCAGGACGGTCATCAACGGGAACCAAAACTCTCCAGGTGACGTCCAACCTGAGCCCATCCAGTTTTTACCAAAACCTGTAGAGGACCTTCAGGTTCTGACCTGCTGCTGGTTTTAGCATCTTCTACCAGCATGATTAGCATTAGCGAATCATTTTTATCTCCTAATAAAAGTTCAGAGGAATCAGCCGACTTGAGTCTCCTTTATCTAAAAATGCGGGGTTTTGAATTTTTAACATTAGGTGACCACGGTGTGATGATTAAAGGGCCAGTATCATGAAAGACTGACTTTTCTGAGCTTTCCATCATCTTATGTTTTCCCCTCATCAAAAACGAGCCTGGAGTGCTGCTTTCACTCTTTCATGTTTAATAATCCTTTAACCATTCAGCCGTGGAAAACACCTGGGTGGACCTAGCTCCGCCTTCGCGGGACAGTTCCTCTCCACTCAGCTCCTTCAGACTAGCCAGCAGCAATTAGCAAACGCCTGGTGGAACTGCTGAGTTTCTTCTCAGAGCTGGTAAAACCATTGCTAAAGGCCAAATAGAGCAGCCATGTTGGGATGACTTCCTGAAGGTGGAGTTTCAGAAAGAGCAGGAGCTTCTTAAAGAGACAGAGACCCAATTTCAAGGGGTTAAATTGCAAAGTCAAATTTCTTTTGAGACATATTTGATATAAAAGTCATTTTTATTACAATTGTAGGTCATAAAGTGACTTGACTGCTATAAAATGTGTGCATAGAAAATACATAATACTGTTCCTTTAATGTTGAACAGACTGGGTTATTTGGTAGCAGCGTGTTTTAGGCTGTTTTTCTCCAGGACAAAAGGTAAAATCAGACTTTTCCTTGTTATTTAAGCCTTAAAAATAACCGACACAAATGCTTAATGACTGCTTTAATCCTGACAAAAATAATGTTAAATGCATTTCAGCAGACCTTTGTGAAACGGTCCAATGTTGGTTGAATTATATTTGAACAAACCTGAGACTGACACCGGTTGTTTTACTGGAACAAGACGTGTAAAGGTGAGGGAAATGGATCCAGAGGGGTTTCTGTGTCTGTGATTGTTTTGTGTTCAGAGGCAGACGGAGACGTGGATGTGTGTCAGGATTGGAGCTAGATGCTAAAGCTAACCTCTGAAGTCCTTCTTGTCAGAGTCCAGGGAGTCATCCATCTTGGAGTCGTCTGTGTCCTTCCCTGCCGCCAGCCGGCTGCCGCCTGCCTGGGCCAGCAGGTTCTTCAGCTGGCTGCACAGCAGGTCCAGCAGCGCCTGCACCACCTTGGGACTCAGCTTGTCGGCGTATGTCCTGCAGAGACAGACAGGCCGCTGGGTCAGAGGCGCTCTGGGCCCCGGAGGCGCTCTGGGCCCCGCTGCGGCGGCGGCGTTACCCGGTGCTGATGGCCAGGATCTGCAGCAGGCGGGTGGAGGCCACCTTCAGGGCGGTGCTAAGCTGTGACACACCCGGCTTCTGCAGCAGCTGCAGCGGCTGGCCCAGCATCGTCTCGGTGCCGCAGAGCTGCGACAGCACATTGAGGAGGCCGCTGGAGATGGCCAGGGACACGTCCACAGGCTGGTAGCGCACGCTGAGCGCAAACACCGTCACCAGCAGGAGGCGCTGCTGGGCTTCTGCACAGGAGGAAGCAGAGGGTCAGACTGTGGCCTGGGCCTTTTTAAAATAAATTAATCTCATCTAAACCTTTAAGGAAAGTGCTCATACAACACTGTGTTTAAACCTCCCAAACCCATAGGGGGCAGTGTAGCGCCGAGATCTGTCAGCTAATCGCAAGCCTTCAAACCTACAGCACTTCCTGTTAGGAGCCAAACATGGCGCCAGGAGCTTCAGGTGGAACGACTTTTAAATAAAAAAATAAAGTTAATAAAACATGATGTCGACTGGGACTCATGTTAGTGTCAGCATGAGGATTTTAACCAAACACTGAGTTCATTTAAATCAATCCTAAAACGGCACAGCAAACAGCATCAATGTGATGTCATCGCTGCATTATCTGTTCAGACTGAAATGCGTTTACCTCTAAACCTCTGGCTTTTGGTGCAAACGCTACAAAGGACAATTTGCAAATCCTGACTTTAATCTGAGGTTTAAAGTTTAGTCTGTGTGTTATGAAACGCCGTCAGATTTCTGGCTGTGTGGAAAAGGGCGTCGGTACCGATGTGGTGCTTGTTGGCCTGCAGGGCGCGCTCCAGAGTCACCGACAGCTGCTGGTAGATCTTATGGACGGCCGTCTGGATCTCCACCTGCAGGCTCCGCTTGGCCGCTTTGACCCCATCCTGCAGCACAAACGTGCCAGTCAGAACCGGACCACAGAACCGGACCAGAGCTCTTCCTCCTCCTCACCTGGTAGTGGTGCAGCTGCACGCTCTCCCTCTTCAGGCCGCCGCTGCCCACGGTGCCGAGTCCGAAGCATCCGGCCAGGAACTGCAGCCGGACCGAGGTGAGCAGGGAGGAGGACTGGAAGGCGCCGCCCGGCCGCTCGGCGCCGCCCTGCTGGCTGCCCTTCTCTTCCATGCCGGAGATCAGCACCACGATCTGGTGCAGCGCCTCCAACCGCAGCTGCAACCACAGTCACATGATGAAGCAGAAACTGGAACTTTAAACCGTTTAAAACCGGGACAGAGGAACAAGCAGCCTGGAAGCAGCACTTCCTGATCATCATCGCTTCATTACCTGATGTTAAAGAACCAAACAGCAAAATATAAACGAGCAACTTTTTGTTTTCTGCTTTAATGTGTTTCAGACGAATAAAGATTCTGTATCGTTTTAATATCAGAAGCATTTATAATTAAATTAATAACAAAATAAATGGAAACATAATAAAAAGTAAATAAAATTACAACAAAAATGAAATCAAAATATTACAAGAATCAAAACTTTACATTTTAAAATGAAATCAAAATAAAGTGTGAAGTAATATTTTTATTTTGTCCTCCTTTTTTAAAATAGTCAATAAATGTATAAGTTGTCATTTTAAAAAACCTTTATAGTTATAGATGCATTTTTATTGTTTTAAATTGAATAAAAAATATGTTTTTTAATTTATTTAATTTCTTCTCACTCAGAAAATTTTAAAAAGTAGATCAAAAAGTATGACAAACATATTTCATACAAAAAAATACTAAATAGTTTTAAATTTGTTTTAATTTAAAAAATATTGAAGTCGAAAATAAATAGCATATTTTTTCTATTTTGACTTATTTAGTACAATAAAACTTTTTTAAATTTAATGTTTTTTTGTTTTTTTTAATTAAAAGGACTTAATTAAAGTCTCTCCTGGGTTACTGTCGTCCTTCCTGTTTGGTTTTAATGTTCGTTTGTTGCTTTATGAATGAAGTTGCGTCTCCGCCGCCTCACCTCCGCCCTGCTCTGCTGCTGCTCCATGGCCAAGATGGCGGCCTGCGGGTTGGTGGACATGCCCTCCTCGGGCTCCTTGAAGGCGGGCGCCAGGCCCACGTCGCCGCTGATGAAGCTCACCATGTTGTCGATGAGGGCGTGGACGCCCAGCGAGCGGCTCAGGTCCAGGTCCGACTCCCCGTAGGAGTGGGCCGAGCCGTAGCTGCGCTGCCGGCTGAGCTTGGACCGGAACCAGGACTCCGCCAGCGAGTCGGGGGAGCTGTGGAGCATTCCTGCAAGGAAGAGGAGGAGACGATGAAGAACCAGAGCATCACTCCACTGATGGGATCGGGGGGACAGGTGAACCATGACAACAACAAGCAGCCTCTTCTCCTCTGTCTCCACATCAGTACCTCTCTTCTTCTGGGAGGAGGCCAGGTCCAGATCCACGTTCCTGCGCCCGCTCTGCAGCAGAAAACACACACAGCTTTCAGCTCAGGATGCACGGGACACTCGGACCCAGGGGAGCGCGGGGGGCGGAGCTTCTTTACCAGGCCGTAGCTCTCCTCGTCGGACTCGGGCTGAGACAGGTCCGACTCGCTGCGGGACTTGATGAGCCGGTAGCTGGGGCTGCTCTGCACCGAGCGGCTCTCTGCACTCAGACTCTCACTCCTGGAAACAGGATGATTTCCCTCAATTTATTACAAATAAATGTGTAGTCATATAATTACACATATTTTTAGACTAATATATTTTACAAAAATTAAAATGTATAAAACTTTAATTAATTTATTACATTTGAAGGTGCATTTATTTATCCGATAAATAATATTACTTATCGAATAAGCAGAAGAAAATGGATGGATGGTTCATTTATGTAATCCTTAATATATCTATTTCTTATTTAATGCCCATCATTAAATAAAATATATATCATGAAATGAATTAAATCATTAAATAATTCATATCATTATATGTATATATTATCTATGTAATTTTGTCCCTTTTGGCCCTCCATACACCCTGTCACTATGACTCTGAAAATCATTTCTCGACCTCCTGCATGGTGTCTTGCGACCCCCTGTGGGTCCCGCCCCCCTCTTTGGGAACCCCTGCCTTAGCATGTCACATTCTGGGAATTTTAGCTTTTTTGCTGCACTTGTGGTTCTGGAGTTCTGCAGGGTTCTGTACTTGAAACCAACAACTTTTCACTTAAATGTGCATCCAGGAAGTTAATATACCGCATGCATGATCCCCGCCGTCACCCGGCTCCACCCCACTGCACCTGGTCATGAAGCTCAGACAGTCCTGTGTTCCGGCGGCGGACTGGGTCGGGCCGTCCTCCTGGTTCTGCTTGCCCAGCTCTCCCAGAACCGGGCTGACCCCCAGCAGCAGCAGGGCGCAGCGGTGGATGACCGAGTTGCAGGCGGCCGTGTACAGGTCCTGGCCCTCCGGGAGCCCCGCGCTGCCCCGCCGCTCCTCCTGCGACTGCGCCGCCTCCTCCTCCCCGGATCCCGACGCCGCCGCTGCGCTGCGGGACGCCGACCCAGAGCCCGGGCCCGTCCCGCTGCTGGCCCGCTCCCGGTCCCGGCTCCGAGCCACCTCCCGCGCTGAGAGGAAACATTGAAAGATTTCTGCGTTGTGCATCAGCGCACACACACACACACACACACACACACGGATGCAGGGTTAGAGTGTGAGCAGCTGGAGACTTCAGCAGTTAAGACAAAAAGCTGCAGAGTGTCTCAGAAACGGTTTCAACATTTAGCGTGGAGACGCACCGGTCCGCTGGTTTCACTTCCGATACCGATATCTGAGGTCTAGAGCAGATATCGATCACCGATCATCCGCCGATACCGAAAACAGCTGGACTGACTTAAACATTTCATTTTATTTAACACAGACATAAATGTACAGAATAATAAATGTATTTGCTAACTCTGCATCAGTACAGCTGTGGCTAGAAATACATTTATAACTTCATTAAACATGTGAAAACAACTTTAATCTGTTCGTCGGTGCAGTTAGGAGCCGAACCGCAACAAACCTTCAGTCACATAAAAGTTGATTTATCAATAATAAATGGATCCGACACAATGTCACCGATACCCAATCTAGATTTTATTGTTTTATTTTCTTTTGAAATATTGTTAATTTACCAAAATAAAGTGAAATGTTTCCATGTCAGGATGATACAGACTAGAGGAGTGCTGATCTATCGGCCATTGATCGGTGATCAGTCACCGTTTATCTTTGTTGAAGCGTCGATATTGGTAGAAATATTTCACAGACGGAGCTCAACCTCCACCAGACGCTCACACCGAACAGCTGCTTAGAGCTGCAGCAGGAAACTTTAAAAAAAATAGATATGTACTAAAATTTGTCTATTGTGTCTAAACTAGGTGAATTTATGCTACATAATTTTTCCATTTTGTCAGATAACATGGTATCATTTATACCTAAAGCGAAAATGAACAGCCATTCCAGGCAGCGACCGGCGGCGACCGGCAGAGACCGGCGGCGACCGGCGGAGACCGGCGGCGACCGGCGGATACCGGCGGAGACCGGCGGAGACCGGCGGCGACCGGCAGAGACCGGCGGCGACCGGCGGCGACCGGCAGAGACCGGCAGAGACCGGCGGCGACCGGCGGAGACCGGCAGAGACCGGCGGAGACCGGCGGAGACCGGCGGAGACCGGCGGAGACCGGCGGAGACCGGCGGAGACCGGCGGAGACCGGCAGAGACCGGCGGCGACCGGCGGCGACCGGCGGAGACCGGCAGAGACCGGCGGCGACCGGCGGAGACCGGCGGCGACCGGCGGAGACCGGCGGCGACCGGCGGATACCGGCGGCGACCGGCTGCGACCGGCGGAGACCGGCGGCGACCGGCGGCGACCGGCTGCGACCGGCGGAGACCGGCAGAGACCGGCGGCGACCGGCTGCGACCGGCGGAGACCGGCTGCGACCGGCGGATACCGGCGGCGACCGGCGGAGACCGGCGGCGACCGGCAGAGACCGGCGGAGACCGCGGCGACCGGCTGCGACCGGCGGAGACCGCGACCGGCGGCGACCGGCGGAGACCGGCGGCGATCGGCGGAGACCGGCGGCGACCGGCGGAGACCGCGACCGGCGGCGACCGGCGGAGACCGGCGGCGATCGGCGGAGACCGGCGGCGACCGGCAGAGACCGGCGGAGACCGGCGGCGACCGGCTGCGACCGGCCTCATGGATGATCGGTATCGGAAGCAAAAACCAGAGTGTCACTAATACAGACATTAATATTGGATCGGAGCATCTCCAACTTGGAAACACTGAAAAGTTTTGATCCAGACCTAAAATCTGATCATCTTCATCCCAACAGACAGATTCTGCTTCCTGGGACCAGAACAGGAAGAACCAGCATGTTGGACCAGATCAGGTCCAGATCAGAACCTTTCTGGACAGGAAGTGGCCGGGCTCCAGGGCTGTACTTACTTCCTGCGGTCATGACTTCGTGCTCACGGTCCTCTTCCTCCTCGTCCTGATCCTGGTGCCCGTCTTCTCGTTCGCGGTCGGCCCGCTCCTCTAGCTCCGCCTCCTCGTCGATGGTGCGGGTGAACGAGTTCTCCTGGGGGTCCATGTCCAGCGAGTCCTGGTTGTCCGAGATCTGCACCACAACGTCAGACTCTGCTTTTATTTTGGAATCCATCATCAACTTCCTGGCAGAAATCCACCTCTTCCCCGCCTTTCTGAGAGCAGCGCCCCCTAAAGGAGGAACTCGGCCAGCGTGGAAATCTGTTTCTGATCAGACTTTGATTCAAAGCTTCAACAACTTGCAGTTATGATTAAAATTATGAAATGATCTGAAATTTAAATATTTAAAGATGAGCAAAACTATCAGCTGATCTCAAGAATAAATACAAGAACAAAATTAAAATAATACAAAGATGAGAAAAAGTCGAAATATTACGAGAACAAAGTGTTAATATGATGAAAATAAAGTTGCACTAATATGAGAATAAAGTCAGACTGTAAGGAATTAATTCATCATAAATTAAATCAAAATAATATGAGAATTTATAAAAATACAACAAGTCAAAATAATGCAGTAAAGCAGCAGCTCCTAAATACAACTTCTATTAGAGAACTGGGAGTAACTGGGAGTAACTGGGAGTAACTGGGAGCGAACTGGGAGTAACTGGGAGTAACTGGGAGCGAACTGGGAGTAACTGGGAGTAACTGGGAGTAAACTGGGAGCGAACTGGGAGTAACTGGGAGTAACTGGGAGCGAACTGGGAGTAACTGGGAGCGAACTGGGAGTAACTGGGAGTAACTGGGAGGTAACTGGGAGGTAACTGGGAGTAACTGGGAGAGAACTGGGAGTAACTGGGAGACGGAACTGGGAGTAACTGGGAGGTAACTGGGAGGTAACTGGGAGTAACTGGGAGAGAACTGGGAGTAACTGGGAGCGAACTGGGAGTAACTGGGAGCGAACTGGGAGTAACTGGGAGCGAACTGGGAGGTAACTGGGAGTAACTGGGAGCGAACTGGGAGTAACTGGGAGTAACTGGGAGCGAACTGGGAGGTAACTGGGAGTAACTGGGAGCGAACTGGGAGTAACTGGGAGGCAACTGGGAGTAACTGGGAGTAAACTGGGAGCGAACTGGGAGTAACTGGGAGTGAACTGGGAGTAACTGGGAGGTAACTGGGACCGACCCGCCTCTCTCGGGATGAAGACCGGGTCTGGATGAAGTCCAGGTTCTTGCAGGCCAGCAGGCGGTTCCGGACCTTGTAGACGCTGCGGTAGACTTCGGCCAGAGACTTGGACGGCTGGTACCTGCTGGGAAGGCATAGTCAGCGGCGGAGGACAGGAGAGGGGGTGAAAGGTCAGGGGTCGGCTCACCTGCCCTCGCCGCAGGCGGGGCCCAGCAGGCCGCTGTGCTTCAGCAGCGCGGCCAGGCAGAACCTGGACACTGTGTCCAGCAGGGACTCGTTGTTCAGAGACGCGTTGTCCCAGTCTGCAACAGGAGACACGGCAGTCAGGCCCGGTTCTGGTTCTGTTCTGGTTCAGGTTGTGGGTCAGACCTTTGCTGATGGCGTAGTCCTGCATGTTGATCCAGAGGCTGTTGGCGGGTTCTTTGGAGGACCCCAGCGCCAGGTCCAGCAGGGCGCTGAGGTCCGGGCGCAGCGGCCGGTCCAGAGGCTTCTGCTCCTCGTTCCCGGACAGCGCCGCCTCCAGCAGCGAGCTGATGGCCCAATCTGCAAGGAGAGCGCAGTCAGAACCACACAGAACCACACAGAACCGCCTGCGGGTCGGCCGGCCGGTACCGAGCTGAGGGATGTCCGTCTCCAGGCCGTTGCTGAACAGCGGCGTTTTCAGCCAGTAGGCGGCGTGGTTCTCCTCCGGCGAGGCGGCGGCGCCCTGCAGCATCCCGCCCAGGCAGCGGCCCACCAGCAGCGCCGCGGTCCGCTCCAGGTCCACCAGCCACACCCAGCACAGCGCCGCCGCCGGCAGCGCCGGGCCCGAAGCCGGCTCGGCCAGGTCCGAAGCGCCTGGAGGGGCGGGAAGGATCCGGTTACCGACCCTGGCCAGACCCAGGAGGCTCTGGTTCTGACCCGATGGGTCACAACAAACAATCCACTGGCAGCCCCGCAGCATGATGCTGCTCCCGCTGTGCTTCACAGCAGGTGGACCCTCCACATCGACTAACAGCTGGCAGCTTTCATCTCTGAATTTTGATTCATTTCTCAGAATTTGGACTTGATTTGCTTTTTAATTTGTGTTTTACATTCAGACATGAATCTGAGAACAGAATTCTATGTCGGTGTGTTCGGGTGAATTTCCCAAAATAAAATTATTTTACACATTTTCTAGAATAAAACTTGGAAAGTTTTTTGAATTTTGGAATTAATCAGTTTCAAAAGTCAAATTCTTTTTTACTTTTCAAGCTGGGAAACTTTCCACGTTTTTTCTAGAAAATTTCTGAGATTCATTTTAAAATTCAGAAATCTTTGGTGGATTTTTTTTTTCTTTCTTCAACGGCGTTGGGGCTGTAATTCAGACCACAAACATTTTACGTAGGGGTGCACCGATTTATCAACGCCCATTTACTACATTTTGGGAGATCGGAGATCAGCCGATAGTTTAACGTGAAGCCGATCCGATCTGCGTCAGTAAAGGTCTGAAAAGGTTTCCTGGTAGCCCCGCCCACCAGGTCATGTCTGCACGGTCACCAACTCAGCAACTTTTTTTGCTATATTTAGCAACATTTCAGACAAAAAAAAAAAAAGATCCCCCAAACTTGGAATCAGCAGGTTAGAGTGTTTAAAGGTCGGTAATTGTAAAGTGCAATCGGTGCATCCCTACGTTTATGCCACAATTCTCTTTTTTTGTTTGTTTTTCTCGATTAGCTGGAGGGGCATATTTCTTGGAGTGTGTTTTGTCCGGGGCCCGGCCCCCGCAGTCTGAGCATTTCCTGTCAGCTGACCGTGCAGCGGCCACTGCAGCTCCTGGTCCTCCAGCGGCGCGGCGGCCGGCAGCAGCCTGTTGAGGCGGTCCAGAGGGGGCAGCAGGTCCAGCAGGTGGCTCAGCAGCGGCCTCACCACCGCCACTGGCAGCAGCAGCAGGGAGTTGACGATCTGACACAGCATGCTGCCTGCCGCCGACACGTAGATCACATCTGGAGAGCAGAGGGAGGGGAGGTCAGTGACATCTGGACCGAGGAGGCGGGGCTGAGGAGGCGGCGGCGCTCACCCTGCAGCTTCTCCCGGATGCTGCCGTTCCCGGAGCTATCCTGGATCAGCGCGGCGGAGCGGGAGAAAATGTCGGTGGCGTGGGGCAGCAGCAGCTGCAGGTGCTTGTGGAGCAGCGCCACGCTGCTGGAGTTCTGCAGGAGACACGCAGCGGGTCAGACGGGTCCGGTTTATCGGGCCCGGCCCGACCGGCGGCGGCGATACCTCGGTGACGGCGTTGATGTGGCAGTAGGCCAGCAACTGCTTCTGCAGGGAGCACAGCAGCTGGTGCAGGTGAGCCGGCTGGCTGCTGTCCGACGACGAGGCGCGCTGCTGCAGCTTGTCGCTGTTCTTCTCCAGTTCGCCCAGCGCTTGGTCCTGCACAGAACGGAGAACAGAACCGCTGTGACCCGACGGGTTCCTCACTGCGTAGCCAGCGGGGCGGCCTGCCTGGACGCCTGCTGCGTGTTGGAACTAAATGCAGCGTTCTGCAGGGACAGAGCGACTGTCGCTGCATACCGGGTCCAGATTTTAGAACTCAAACTGTACCGGGTCGCTACTTTAGGACCCTAATATTGTACCAGACCAGCTTTGGATCCACAGACATACAGAACCTGGATCTCTGCGCTACACCATTGTTAGGCTGGAAGAACATGTGAACAAACGTCTACAAGTATTTTTGCCTTACTCCTCATCCACTTCCTGGATGCCACTGCAGACATTTACAAATTTCTCTGGAAGGTTTGAAATTTCTGCAGTTTTGCTTCAGAATCACCTCCAGTCATTAGAAGCAGAAAAAAGTTTTATCTGTTTTTTCAATTTATCACCACATAAAACTTCTAAAAGTAATTTTGCTGCTAATTAATAGGAAACAACCTGTTTGTAAAGATGCAGCTTAGTTTGAGAAACGTCAGTAAGGACAGAAGTGAGCAGGAAAATGAGATCTGATGAATTTTCTGTTAAAAAACCCAAAATTATTTACATTTTCTCTAGAAGGCGAAAACGATTCCGATTCAAACAGAAAATGAAAAACTGACATGCAGAAAGGGATTCACAGTGCAGAGCTGAATAATGTCTCAGTTCAGTCAATGAAATGTTCTCCTGATAGAGGAACAGGAAGCCATCGGCTCTGCCAGGAAACACGGCAGTGGGAGGAAATGGCGGTTTGCGGCTCTCTGCAGGATCAATAGCGAGGATGGGCTCACCGTGTAAAAGCCCAGGTTCCGGAGCAGCGTCTTCATCAGGATCTCAGCTAAGTGCGTGTCAGGGTGGGAGCCGACGGCGGCGTAGCCGGCATCCGGAGCGAAGGCGGGGCCGGGGGCCGGAGCGTCGGGGCCGTCGGCCGGAGCGCTGTAGCCCAGCAGCGAGGCAACGTGGGTGTGATCCTGCAGGCTGGTCAGGATGATGTCCAGCTGCATCCTCTGAGGAACAAAACCGCTTTATTTCACTTCCTGTTCAGATTAATAACAGCAGTAGGTGGGGGTGGGGCGTACCTGTCCTTTGGAGAGACTCTCCCATCTGTCTGGTCCCTGAGGCAGCAGGGAGTGGAGCAGCTCCATCCTCTCCCTCAGAGGAGGCAGCAGCATGGTGGCGCCCACCGACAGAGTCTCGATCACCGCCTGGTGGGAAACAGACCGGGTTAACCTGAACTAGGTGGGGTTAACCTGAACCAGGTGGGGTTAACCTGAACCAGGTGGGGTTAACCTGAACCAGGTGGGGTTAACGTAAACACAGACCAGGTGAAAGCTAGTTTAATCTAACTGGCAGGTGAAGGAATAACTTCCTGTTTTCTGGCTCTGGTTGTGAGACTCGTGCTGAAGCTAGGCTGTTAGCCGCCTGCTCAGTGTTACTATGAGGTTAAACCGATTTTACGTTAACCGGCT
The DNA here is from genome assembly GCA_010277075.1 of Poeciliopsis retropinna. NCBI lineage: Eukaryota > Metazoa > Chordata > Actinopteri > Cyprinodontiformes > Poeciliidae > Poeciliopsis > Poeciliopsis retropinna. The sequence continues at coordinate 869,617 of VMRM01000006.1, forward strand.
CCATGGTCACCACTGACCTCCTGGATCTCGTCCGGCACCGAGGCGTCCATCAACCTGAACAGCAGGTTCCTGAGCGGCCTGGCCTGCCGACCCAGGATACTGGTGGCCACGCCCCCGGCCAGGGCCAGAGCCAGGTGATTGGATAAGAGGCGAAGGCACAGCTTGAGGAAGTTATGGTGCTCCCTGTAAACACGGAGAAACGTTCACTCTGCTTCTGCCCGCAGCGTCTGGACTCAAGCGGTCCGAGCGGCTCACCTGGACGAGGGAAAGGGCAGCGGAGGAACATCGCTGTTGATGCCGTCGCAGTAGCGCTCCAGGAAGGAGCGCAGGTGGGAGAAGGTGCTTTCCTCCAGGTCGACGCAGTACGGCCGGTGCCAGGCCACCACCTGTCTGCAGAGACACGGAGAGGAAGCAGCGGATCAGATGAGGCGTCGTCTGTTAGCATTAGCCTAGCCTAGCTAACGGTCAGGTAAACATGAAGCGTCTCTCAGGCTGCATGTCTGGATGTGTTGCATGTTTATTGAGCCAATATCTGGGATCATCCTCTCTGCTACAACATGGAATCAGTGGCTCTGACTGAAGTCGCCATGGTAACAGGGCCACCACAGTAACGGGGCCGCCACGGTAACCACAATGACCGTGGCGAGGAAGGAAGGAATGACAGAAGAAAAGAAGAATGAAAGGAAGGATTAAAGCAGCTCTGAACCCGATGATCACCTGTCCAGCAGGTAACCAGGTGTTGCTCAGATATTGGTTGGTGTGTGATGACATCATCAGTCTGCTCAGCCATCGGTCAACGTGCTGTGACATCATGGCTCACCTGTCTCTGGGCAGAGCGGTCCAGGCCAGGCTGTGGGACGTCCCGGCTGAGATCTGCTGGATGGCGACCCCGTCCAGACCGACCACCTTCTTGGGTTTGGTGATGGGGCCGGTGGAGTTGCCCTGGCCGCATTGCCCCATGGAGTTGTTGCCCCAGGCGTACACCTCGTTGTCTAGGCAACCGCCAGGCAAGAGTAAAACGGGTGGAAAGAGTTAACGCGAAATCAGAGTTCCCAAACTCGGAGTTTGGGAACTCCGAGTTCCCAAACTGAACTCAGAGTTCAGTTTGCTGTTATGTCAGACCTCAAACAGAGTCAGCATTTAACCAGAGAGTCAACAACAGGACCTGAGCAGCACCGACCCGGCCCGGCCCGGTCCAACCCACAGAGAGCAGAGATAAGAGACGTACCGTGGGACAGGGCCAGGCAGTGGCTGTCCCCGATGGACACGTCCACCACCCTGGTGGTGGCCAGCTCCTCGATCAGTTTGGGCCGCAGCGCCGTGGCCTCGGAGGAGCCGCAGCCCAGGCAGGCGCCGCAGCCCCAGGCGAACACCTGGACAGACGCAGGAGGTTAGAAACGGGTCAGAACCACCTGGACACCAACGTCCCAACAGACCGGAAATGATTCAGCAAAACTGATTTCTGCTTCAGCTTTAAAGTTTCTGATGTGTTTCTGTCCAATCAGACGAAAAGAACCGACTTTAGGATTCAATCAGTTTCCAATAAACTCATTTATTTCACTTCAGAATCTGATTTCTACCAAGAAAAAGAGTCAGGAAATGATGTCGAATGTCTAAAAAACCAGAATCAGGAGCAAAAACCAGGAAAAGGTCAAAATAAAACTAGTCCACTATGGATAAGAGGCCTCTTTGGCCTTTGGCCTCTTTAAAGCAGAGGCCAAAGGTCAAAGACTCATTCTGGTTGCATTTTGAAAGCAGTCAGCTGTTTTTGTGCAGCTCCTGCTGACGTCTGATTGGCTGAGAGTTTGTGTAAAGAGTGGGACGTCTCCTGAGGGACCGTCCCAGACGTCCTACCTGTCCAGTGGAGGTCAGAGCCAGAGACGACTGGCTGCCTGCGCACACTTTCCTGATGAACATGCCCTGCAGCACCTCCACCACTTTGGGCTTGTAGACTCTGTTGGTGTCGCCGTGCCCCAGTTTTCCTGCAGAAGGACAAACAGAAAAGAAGCTCAGCACAGCCAGAGCTTCCAGAGAAACCAGACTCCTGTTTGGGTTTCTGGGCCTCACCGTTGTCTCCTCCTCCAAAGGACCAGACGGTGCGGCCATCTTTGGACAGGGCGATGGTGTGGGAGCTCCCGCAGGAAACCTCACCAACGTTGCTGATGTCTTTCACCAGTGTGGGAATGTTGCGGCTGTTGCTGTCCCCGTGTCCTGCATGAGGACGGACCCAACGCAAGAATGAAAAACTCACAAAGGAAACGCTTTTCCCTTCCACACCAATAAACTCTGACAGCCTGATATTTATCTGTCATGTTTATGTCAGCAGCTGATCATGTGACCCATTTACAGCAAGATTAGCAACAAAAACAGCAAAACACAGCTACTAACAATCAAACAAGGCCGAAGAAAAGTTTAGATTTTTGAAGTATTATTAAAAACAAGCAAAGCCAGATCAGATACTGATGTCAGATTAGGACATCAACTCACCTAATCTCCCAAAATCTCCTTCCCCCCAGGTGTAGAGCTCTCCGTCCTCACTGACCGCAGCGCTGTGTCTGTAGCCGGCAGACACACACACGACCACCTGACACACACACACACACACACACACACACACACACACGCACACACACACACCAGGTTGTTAGCAAAAGCTGCTAACTTTGTCTTTTAATTATCTTCCTAATTATCTAATTATAATGATCTTCCCCTGAATTAATTTATCCAGATACATTTTAAAGCACTAATTTACTTGACTATAAAACACGGATGCTGCAAAACTGTTGACCTAACTTCTCTGAAAAAGAAATAATCCATAGACTTTAATGTATCTAAAGGACATCACACAGTCAGAAGCAAAGACCAGAAAGTTTCTAAACCATAAAAACATGTTTTTCATTTTGATTGTATTTTAAACATGGAGGACAAGATCGCCATTTCCCACATTTGGAAGGTAGCCTTAAATAGTCACAGCTAGTTTAAATAAAGCAGTTTTTGTTTTTTAAAGGCTAAAATAAAACAAAGATACAGAAGCTTAATGTCTAATCGAGTTCAGATTCCCTAAAAAGCCAAATATCAAAATGAATTGAATTTTTTTGTCAACATATCAAATCATAATGGTAATTTGTGCTTAATGCCTCCTGAGGACTGATCTGGTAAGACGGTTGATGAGCTAGAACCACCAGAGGGCGCACTTCCATACATCCGCAAATAGCAGAGCTAATTATTAGATTAGCATTTTAGCATTTTTGCTAACTTTGAAAACCTCCAAATTAATTTTTACAGATAAATTATAAAGCACTAATTGTCTGTTTCATAAACATTCAGCTGAATAAAATTCAACATCGGTGTTGACGTTTTCATTATCAGCTTCCTGTAGTTTATATTCATGCTCTTATTTTGAAGGGGGTGAAGTCTGTTTACGCAGACTTTGCTGTTTGTTTGTTTGTTTGGACAAATTTGATTGTTTTCACAAAGTTTTTTGTTTAAAACTAAGAACTGATGAACATCTGTAGAATCAGGGTGGAAAATTAAGCGAATAGATTTGAAAACTTTGGTGACCTGAAAGCACCAGGCGGCTCTGATCTGGAACAACTCTCTGTTTGTGTTGAGGCTGCGGCGGCGGGTTGAAGCCTACCTTCCCCTGCAGCGGCCCCTGGATGAGTTTGGGGTATTTCTGGGTGGAGCTGTTGCCGTGTCCCAGCTTGCCGTAGTCGCCGTCGCCCCAGCTGAAGACCTCGCCCTCCGTGGTGAACGCCAGCGTGTGGCCGTCCGAGCCCTTCGACGACGACACCTTCTTGATGGCTCGGTGGGGTTCAAAGGTCAGCTTCTTGAGCGTGGATTGGTTGTTGGAGTCCCCCAGGCCCAGACGGCCGTAGCTGCCTTTCCCGCAGGCTCGGACCGAGCCGTCGGACGAAATCACGAAGGTGCAGTACTGACCCGCCTCGATCTGCAGGGAGACGCCGGAAACAATCAGAACTTCAAACAGACAATCCAGAGTTCTCAGATCATAAATACAGAAAAATACTGAAAATCAGCAGGAAAACATGGAAGCTACATTCAGAAAGTTCAGCCTTTAAATACAAAACCTGGACAAGAAGAAACAGGCAGACAGGAAGGAAGAAGGAAGGAATCTAGAAAGGAGTTTTTTTTTCATTTTCTTAGATTATGTAGTAATGAACAGAGGTTAGAAATCCTGTATTCCCTCCTCCTCTTCCTCCTCCTCACCGTCTGGGCGTCGGCGAAGCTGGCGGCCAGTTTGGGCTGCAGGATCTTCTCCTGGGTTCCTTCCACCAGCTGGTGGCTGCTGTTGCTGCCCCACACGTAAACCTCGCAGGTTTCCGAGACGACCGGCGCCTCGCCCGTCTGGATGCTGTCGGGGCTGACGCAGGTGCGGGAGTAGTCCGACGCCATGCGGCACACCTGGAGCACGAAGAGACGTGCAGACGGGAAACATTTTTGAAATGTTTCAAAATGTTGAATGTTGGATGAAGAGGAGCAGAGTAAAGGAGCGCTGGAGGTCTCACCTCCTCGAACAGGCAGAGCGCCGCCTCGTACAGCGAGCAGAGGCCGTCCGGGGTCCTGGTGGGTTCCCTCCACTGGCTGCGGTCTGCTGTGGAGCCCTGACACCAACAAACACACCCGTCACCATGGAAACCACCAAACTGCCTGATGCCTGAGAAATCTGATAGGAACCATCACAGACTTCCGACTTCAGGAAAACCTTCAGTCTAACTGCCTGAGTAAGGCCTCCTTTAGCTGCTCTGTGCAAGAAGAGCTAACCAGCTAAAAGTTATATTTCTAATGATTCCACTAAATATCAAGTTTGAAAAGCACTTTAGCGTTAGCTGCTGATAAATATCATGTCGGTTTAGCGCTTTGCAGTTAGTGGAACTAGACTTTATGATTCCAGAGCTAGCACAGCTAGCCGTCTCCTCCACAGGAAGTGACATTTTCTAAACTTAAATTGGCCGTCAGCAGACTTCCTTTAAGCTCCTGAAGAAAGAGAGAAAAACTCACTAAAGAAGTTTTAACTGATCATTTGTGTCATTGTGTTATTATTATTTGTGTATTTATTAGTAAATTCATCTTAGATTGATTCGTCATCACTAGTTTCTGCATATTTTTCCATGAACTCTTGATCTGAGGAGAAATTAATTTCCCATGATTGATTGTAAATAAAAGTAAACATGTATTACATAACTCTGAGGCAATAATCCTCTGATTTCTCTCTAAATGATTGTTTTGGACCAGGTGAAATGTCTTCCTGCCCAGTGATCCTCACCAAGGAGCGTCTCATCTGCATCAGGATGTTCATGAAGCAGTCGTATCCCATCAGCCCCTCCTGGCAGTGCGGCGTCGCGCTCTTCTCCATGGCGCTGACCACGGCCGACGCCGCCAGCGCCATCTCGATCCACTCCAGCAGGTAGCGCAGCGAGCCCCTCTGGGCCGCCAGCCCCAGCAGCAGCTCAGAGGCCAGTCGCCGGCCCAAGATGTCCGCCCCGGAGTTGGGCATGGTGACGCCCTTCAGGAAGGTCGTGACCTGGGCCAGGCAGTCCAGGCCCATCGGCGGGATTTTGCTCTCATTGGCCAGGGACAGCGGCGGCAGCGAGCTCACCACGTCGATGGCCGTGTGGATCACGTCATTGCATAAGTTGATGCCGCCGCCCGGCGCCCCGCCTGGGCCGGGCGGCGGCGGCATCATCCAGCTCTGGCGCAGCAGGGCGAACAGCAGGCTGAGGCCGGTGCGGACGCCCATCTCGATGAGGGCGTCGGTGCTGGAGCGCGGCCGCTCCCTGACGGCGTGCGGGTCGGCGGCGCCGGCGCTGCTCTCCGGGGAGTGCTGCTGCTGCTTCACCTTGCCCTTGTCGTGGTATTTGTTGGAGAGCGCGTAGAAGACGCGCTGCAGCACCAGGATGCGCTTCCGCAGCGCGGCGGCGAAGGGCGAGTCGGAGCACACCATCTTGGCCAGGGCCAGCTGGCTGCCCAGCAGCGCGTCCAGGTAATGCTCCTGCTCATCGCTGGACAGCGACTCGCGCTCGAAGTCCGGCAGCTGCGGGCCTTTGAGGCACAGCACCTGCTGCGGCAGCAGCACCGCCTCCTTGTTGGCCAGCAGCTTGGCGTAGAGCGCCGACACGCCGTCCCGCGTGGCGATGGACTCGCTGTCCTCCGTGATCCACGAGCTGTTCAGGTGCTCCAGCCATTTGAGTTTCACCGGGGGGATCATCAGCGCCATGGCCGCTCACTCTGGAGCCATCAGACCTGCAGACACAGCAGCAACGATCAACATGACCCAGACTGCAGCGTTCCCAAAGGTTTACAATATGGATTACAATAAAATCTCCCCAAAAAGAAAAAGAATCAACTGGGGGTCCAACCAGACATAAACCTTTACACACATTTTGTTTTCAAACTGCACTGAAGTTTATTTCACACTTCAGAATTGGACTTTATTGTCATTGCTCAAAGAAACAAAGTAAAATTGGCAATAAAATATCATCGCTTGGTCACCGGAGCAGAAACACAAGTGTGCCTATAATTACATAATAAACAAATAGGAATGTGTTGCTAAATATATATAACTTAGTTTATAATCAGTTTTAGTGATGGGATTGTTGAGCAAACTGATGGCCAGACAGCTATTTATGAGTCTGGCTGATCTGCAGCGGATGCAACAGAATCTCCTTCCAGATAACAACCGGATGAACAGATCATGGATGGATGGATGGATGGATCTGAATGGCTAAGCAGCGTCTGTGTGCAACAAAAACTACAAACCATCTTTACAGTGAAACACTTTAACTGTTTTTATTTTATTCATCGTACAGCTTCCCACGCCTCCCCTGCAATGGCACTGCGCCTCCCCCAGGGGGCGCGCCCCACCCTTTGGGAAGCCCTGCATTACAGGAAGGCGACTGATCAGAGGTCATTTATCACTGAACTTTGTGGAACTATTAGAACAAAACTGATGAACTAGTTATTGCTTCTTTTAGGTGACTGTATGAAACATTCCTGTTTGTGATGCTCTTCTTTACATCAGAGAAGTTTTATTTCTTTCACTAAACAGTAAATTCATTTAATCACATTTTCAGTTACTGATCTGTAATGATATTCTCCTTAAATAAATGGACAAATTACTGAAACTAAATTAACACATTTCCAATACTTTACCATTATTATTCCTGTGTTCCTATTGGATAAGAAAACAATCTCACAGTTTGTTCATTAAAATCAGAATCTCGCTGCTTCCTGTCGTCTTCTTTGTCGTTTCTGTTTTTATGACTCCTGATGCCACAAAACTCTTTCCACTGCAGCTCTGTGAAATAAACTCGTTTTGAAAAATAAACCACCTCATCCCATCGCAAAAATGTTCCAAAGTACCAAGAAATTCAGCCAATTTATTTTTGTAATTCCAATTTGCAGTATCTATAGCGTGAAAAGCTTTTAACACAAGTTATCATAATAAATGATTACAGAAACATGTTCTCATCGTTTCCTGAACAAACAATGGAAGTTTCTGTTTACACTGTCAACAGAAAACCTTTTTTTAGGTTCGTCACAGAAAACTTTACTCAGCTTTACTCAGAGTCCGGCTCAGCGCTGCAGGACAAAGGTTTCTGTTTCTGACCAAAGAGGTCAAAGGTCAGGTAGCGCTGGACTGTGGGACAGGCGAAAACAGCATTTAAATAAATCGCCTTCTGCAGCAGAAACCTCACCATACACTGACAAACTTAGAAAAAAAAAGAATTTATTCAAAAGAAAACTGTAAAAATTAGTAATGAAACGATTAATCATGATTGATTGATTATTAACGAAACGGTCAACTAATTTAGTAACTGATTAACTGTTAACTGGAGTATAAAAACTCCAAAACTGTACAAAAAACAAACATTTAAGATGAAAAATAAACCTTTGTGTGGAAATGTTTTCAACCCACAGCTTGGCAGTTTTAGCTTCACATTCTGTAAAATCTGAGATTAATTGATTTGATTATTAGTTAATCCATATAATCAATCCCAGATCACTCCTACATTGTATTGATGAGATTTTCACATATTGATGTTCGAAGGATTTTTAGCTGCAGATGCAAATGATCAAGATTTAACTAAAGGAATGCTGTTATTGACATTTAGTTTTTTATGTAAAAAATTATTATTTGTATTTTATAAGATAAGATTAAATAAAAAATCTGTAAAATGTGATATTTTTTTATCCAATTAATTGATTAATTATCTGAATAAGGCGAAAAGAAGTGTGAATATTGTACCAAAGCATTAGTAAAGCCCATTTAAGACCTTCATTGAGTTTTAACTAAATAATTCATCCCCATGCTAAGAAAAACATGGAGGAATGTGAGGAGCGTCCAGTTTAAGGTGTTGGCTCGGCCTCTGCAGTCCAGGGATCTTCATCCAGTCATCTGTCTCTGGGATTCACTGGTTGTTACGGTTTTTCCTCCCAGACAGACAGCAGCTGAGGACGGATCCGACAGAGAGCTGATTATGCAACACTGACAGGGTTAGGTCAGAGATCTGAGGACTTTCTGTGCCAGGTGCACCTTCCTTTCTGCTCCTGGTGCACCTTCCTTCTGCTCCTGGTGCACCTTCCTATCTGCGCCAGGTGCACCTTCCTTTCTGCTCCTGGTGCACCTTCCTATCTGCGCCAGGTGCACCTTCCTTTCTGCTCCTGGTGCACCTTCCTATCTGTGCCAGGTGCACCTTCCTTTCTGCGCCAGGTGCACCTTCCTATCTGCGCCAGGTGCACCTTCCTTTCTGCGCCTGGTGCACCTTCCTTTCTGCTCCTGGTGCACCTTCCTATCTGCGCCAGGTGCACCTTCCTTTCTGCGCCTGGTGCACCTTCCTATCTGCGCCAGGTGCACCTTCCTTTCTACTCCTGGTGCACCTTCCTATCTGCGCCAGGTGCACCTTCCTATCTGCGCCAGGTGCCCCTTCCTATCTGCGCCAGGTGCCCCTTCCTTTCTGCGCCAGGTGCACCTTCCTTTCTGCTCCTGGTGCACCTTCCTATCTGCGCCAGGTGCACCTTCCTATCTGCGCCAGGTGCACCTTCCTTTCTGCTCCTGGTGCACCTTCCTATCTGCGCCAGGTGCACCTTCCTATCTGCGCCAGGTGCACCTTCTATCTGCGCCAGGGCACCTTCCTATCTGCGCCAGGTGCCTTCCTATCTGCGCCAGGTGCCCCTTCCTTCTGCGACAGGTGCACCTTTTCCTTTCTGCTCGATTGTGAACACTTCTATCTGCGCCAGGTGCACCTTCCTATCTGCGCCAGGTGCACCTTCCTTTCTGCTCCTGGTGCACCTTCCTATCTGCGCCAGGTGCACCTTCCTTTCTTCTCCCGGTGAACCTTCTTCTCCCTCATTTCTCATTTTCCCGCAGGTTTTGTTGCGACATTTACTTTCACATTTCCGCAGATGTGCGTCAATTTTCCAGCTACTCCCCAACAAACTGAAAATCCCTCATAAACACAGATAAACATCCATGTCTAACAGCAGTTCATGTGCATTTGGGTTCTGAGTCGGACAGGAACCCATGACCCGGCTGAGCAGCGCCCAGAACCCGGGTTCCTCCGACTAGCATAACAGTTGCTCAAATCTGACAGCTCCGAGCCAGACTGGTTCCCAGTACAGACCTGCTGTCTGCCCACTGGCGCTACCAGCCTCTCTGGGTTCTGTTGAGAACCAGAACGGTACCAGTTTGTTGACAGTTTGGTCTTAACGGAAAAAAGAGTAAGAGTTTACACCAAACCGCTGCTGCTGCTAACGGTAGCTAGCTGCTTCACATTAAAACAGGCGGAACACAGAAAGAAAACAGCCAAACAGAGAGGTGACACCTTTCAGTGGAGCTCAAATAAAATAATTTAAAATACCTTACCAGCATGCAGACCGGTCCAAAGTGTCCCACCTTATGAAAGCAGACCTTTTTGGGTCAGAGTTAGCCTGGTTATCTGCTGCATCACAGCAGCGCTGAGCCGAGCTAGCAGCGGCTGCTAACGGCTAACAGCCGAAGCTGAAGTTGGCTTCCGACTGTAGATAAAGGGCCACGCCGGTATTTTTTTTTTTACTTTCAGTAATTTGAGAAACACTTCATCCCCAAGTTAATGAAATGTCGCAACTAATATTATTAGAGTATTTCCAGGATGGTGATGCTGTGGGTAGGAAGGAAGAGTTGCAGCATCTTATGTTTGCATGACATGCTAACAGCTAACAGCTCAGATTAAAATAAACAATTTAAGAAAATTTTATCTTTGACATAAGAAATAATAAAATGTTCTCATTTAACATCTATGAACTTCCTGTGTCTCAACAAATCTGACTAATTTATGTAACTTTATGTTTTAACCAGAGCCAATAAAAATGATTGTCTTTGAAAATAGATTAGCTACTAAACCCTAACCTGAAGCAACGTTTATGATTGTCATATAAAATATGCATAAGAAATTAAATTAAGTTTTCTAGAACAGTTCCACTCCTAGTTGCAGCAGGTTTCAAAAGTCTGTTTTGTTTTTTTAATCACTTTTCCTACTGGTTATGGAGATGAAACAATTTTTTAACTTCCAACAGTTGTTATAATGCAAACAAAGTATTGCTTTTACAATCGGAAGCAGCTGTTAGCATTTCAAATAATACTTCAACTTTGACCCCAAATCCCACAGAGAGAGAAAGACGAGGTTCCAACCTTCTCTTCCCTCCACCATAATGGGAAATAGAAGATCTCTGGCAAATAAACTGGGTGAACGTATTGCCCAAAATAGGACCAAAGTTTTACATCTGATCCCCTACTCCAACATCTCTCTGCTCTGACCATACAAGCAGAGAGAAATTTAAAGAGCAGCAAAAGCAAAGGATGAGATGGATTAGCAGAGCTTGTCAACAACAGATGGTGTCACCCAGTGCATGTTATTGTGGAATATTGTCTGATATCCTTCTTCCAGGCAACAGCAGCAACTCGATGAGTCTGGAGTCCTTAAAAACAGCGGAGCAGCCCTTTACTGCAGCACCGAATCGGAAGCCAACTTCTGACACTAAGCTCACTCACTGTTGGGGTAAAGGCCTCCTCCTCTTCCTCCTCCTCTTCCTCTTCTGTGTGTGAAGCTTACACAACAACCCGGCTGAGCTTCATCTCACACTGGCAGCAGCGGCAGCAGCAGCTCGGTCTCTGATAAGGTCTCCTCCTCTCCCGGAGCTCCCTCCGCCCGGAGTCCGCTCCCAGAGCCCCGCAGCCCCGCAGGCCGGTCCGCAGTCTGACGGTCTGTCCGAGCCTCGATCCGTCTGCCTGTCTGTCTGCTTCCCACCGCTCATGCAGACACACTAAAGTCCAGTTAAATCTAAATATACGCATTCAAATGTTTTTCCTGCAACACCTCCAACTTTAAGAATGAATTTTGGATTTCAGACAAATTCAATATAAAGATGAAGATGAGCACAAAACTGTCTGGACTGATTTGGAAAGTTTGTTTTTTATGAAAGAAAACAGCTGACTCAATACTTAGAAATGTGTTGATAAATGCCAGTAAAATGCAGAATTTACTGGTTTATGAGGAGTTAAACAGGGAAAAATAGTTTAAACTAAAAAAAAAAAAACCTTGAATCTGAAAAGTAGTTTTTAACTTTACTTTTTTTTTTTTGTTTCACTTTCCCCACAGAATTATGTTCATGTCATAGTAAGACATATAGAGTCATCTTCTTAAGTGGAAACATAAAAGTAAAAGTTAATAATTAAATTAACAAAATAAATTAATAAAACCATATGATTATGTTTTAGCTGTGGCCCCTGTAAATGTCTGGTCAACCATGTCGAAAACATGGTTGACCAGACTGTTTATGGCCCCAATTTAGCTCCATAGATCTCCCTCAGTATTTATTTCTATTTCTCACATTAGAAACTGAACAATAAAATATGATGTTATTGTGACTGCAAAATCTACATTTTTAAAAAACTATAGTTTTACCCATAAATTACTATGGCAAATATTATTGTTTTCACATCATTTTCAAGTAACATATTGTTAAAAATGCCATTTCGCCCTCTCAAAGACTAATAAACTTTTATTTTGTAAAGAACACCTCCGACTGGAACTGGAAGATATTTTAAATATCCAACAATAAAATACAAAAACCAAGAACAATAAATAAAATGGAAATGAAAACCACACACAAGCAAAACTATTTAATATTAGCCATCAGAATGAAAACTATTGAGCTCATTTTAATTTATCACCTGATTGGTTAATTGCTGATTGCAACATATTGAACTCTAACAGACTGAAGGTCTTACTGTGAAGCAAAGGGTGAATTTAAACCATCCCATAATCACCCAGCCTGCTGATCCCCGCAGCATAATGCCGCCGCCACCACGTGTTGCTTTTAGCCTTTTATTTGTCTTGTGTTTTACTGTTTTACTTTGTTTTACTTTGTTTTGGTCAGTCATCTAATCCTAATGAAAGTTGTTGAAGTTTGTGGTTGAAATGTGAACAAGGGGAGTGAAAACTTTAAGCCAGCTGTTTCTGCAGCTCATTCAGAGCAGCACATTGCAACCCAAACGGGTCGAGTCCCGGCCGGCGCAGCGAGGAGACGCTCCAGTGGTTATCAGGCCGGCCCAGACTCAGACAAGCCCGGCCTCAGAAACATTTACGACCGTATCTCTGCAGCTCATCTTGCTATTTTGGGGGTTTCATTTTTTTTCAAAGCAGCATAACTGTTTCCGTCGTCTCTTCTGCTGCTGCTGCTGCTGCTGCAGTAGCTTCTGGACCCAATTGGTCCTCCGGAATAGAGGAACAACACGGCTCATTGGAGTGTGACTGGCAGCAGCGTTGCTAAGTTTAAACTCTGTTATTCTGCAGCTGTTTCAGTTAAGGTCACAACCTTAGCATGCTTCTTCAGCTGCAGTCAAGGATTAAGTCATTATTATGGAGGTTTCAGCTGACAGACTGTTAGCATTAGCTGACAGACTTATTGTTAGCATTAGCTGACGGACTGATTGTTAGCATTAGCTGACAGACTGTTAGCATTAGCTGATGGACTGATTGTTAGCATTAGCTGATGGACTGATTGTTAGTGTTAGCTGACAGACTGTTAGCATTAGCTGACAGACTGATTGTTAGCATTAGCTGACGGACTGATTGTTAGCATTAGCTGATGGACTGATTGTTAGCATTAGCTGATGGACTGATTGTTAGCATTAGCTGACAGACTGATTGTTAGCATTAGCTGACGGACTGATTGTTAGCATTAGCTGACAGAGTGATTGTTAGCATTAGCACCATGGTTCCATGCTCTCCCTATTCCTTAAAGGAGACAGAAGCTCCTGTTGACGTTTGAACATGTTTTTCCTGCAATAACTGATGGAAACCACAAAGTTCTCCTTCTGCTGAACACTTTAACTAGACCATAGCATTTCCTGCTGCATTCCTGGGAATGAGCCTGGCCAACAGTCTGCTATCCTGTTTGGATCTGTGGTTCTGATTCCCAGAGGTTCTGAGGAAGGCCCAGCGGGCCGCAGCCTCTTAGTGAAGTCATTAGTGAAAGTAGTGAGGATCAGAAGTGCTGCAGTGATGGACCAGAGTGCTGAAGAGCTGCAAGAGCGTGATGAACCAGAACCAAACCAGGAGAAGCAGCATTCAGCTTCTATGCACCAACAATTTGGAACAAACTTCCAGAAAACTGTAAAACAGCTGAAACACTGAGTTCCTTTAAATCACAACTAAAATCCCTCCTGTTTAGAGTTGGATTTGAAACTTAATCAATTAAAAATTTAATGATGGAACTTGACTTAATGTCTTCTTTAAAAAGTGGCGAGTGACTGAGGGTCACTGCGGTACTGAAAACCTGTATATTCTAGACTTTAGCAGGTAAAAATAATGCACAAAATCCGTGAAGGACGGCGAAGTCCTAGCGCAGCATTTGGTGTAAAGGTGTACGGAGCCTGGAGCTGCAAGGTTGAGACCTTGTCCTGTTGTGGGCAGCGGGGCCCGACTAATACCCGGGGTGAAACGGACGGCGGAGTCCGGCGAAAACAGGCGCTTAAACTCCGTGACGTGACGGGAAAGAGATCAGTAAAAATGAGCCAATAGACAGTCTATAATCAAACGACTGGAAGTCAAAGATCAGGATCTGCACAAAGTAAAACATTTAGATAAATGGATAAGTTATAAATTTGACGGACGTCTAAATTAATGTTTTCATTGTTTATTCTATGTTTCATGACTTTGTTTTTATGTTTGTTATGATGTGAAGCACTTTGAAATGCCTTGCTGCTGAAATGTGCTATACAAATAAAATTTGATTGATTGATTGATTGATTGATTGATTGGTTGTCACAACCTCGGCATGAGGCCAAAGTGCGTCACATCAACAGAGGTCCTACATGTCCCACTGAAGGCTCCACCCATAATCAGAACCAACAGTTCCGGATCCGCTGAGTCCATCACACATAACAAAATAATAAGGAAGAAAAGAAAGAAGGAAGGATTCTGGACCCAACCTCCTCCCGGACCCGGATCAGTGTTTTAGCGCTGCTGCCCGGTCTCGGTGAGGTCCAGGTTGATTCCGGACAGCAGTTCTCCTCCACAGGAGCGGCTGAGCAGCTCCTTGAGAGCTTCGTTCACATCGTTGTTGAAGACGGTGGTGAAGCTGCAGTTGGGATAGCCTCCACCTCCTCCGTCCGACGGGAGGGAGCCCACCGCCTCCTGCACCCACTTCAGCTCGTTGCTGAGCTCCAGCTGCAGGGCGTCGAAGTGGCCCTGCCTCTCCTGGAAGCGCTCGCTGACGGCGGCCAGGCCGCAGCTGAAGGCCTGCATGTCGTCCTGCAGGCTCCTCTTGGACGCCTCCACCTTCCGGAACTCGTAGCGGATTTGGGAGAGCTCGTGCCGCACGGCCTCGCTCTCCTCCTTGTACCAGGCCTCCTTCTCGTTGTATATGGAGACCAAGGCGTCGATGTCCTCCTGCAGGGAGTCGTGGGCCGCCGCCAGGTTGAAGAAGGAGCCCTCCATCTGGTCGATGTCCTCCACCACCTGAGCAAAGCGCTCAAAGTTCACGTAGGTGTTGTTGGGCGGCATGCTGGAGTGGCACTTGATGGTGTATTCCCTCAGACGTTTGGTCTTCAGCTGGCGGCGTTCCCGTTTCTTTGGCTCTGGGGTTTTATTTTCCTCTTTGAGCTCGTTGGACTGGAAGATTCAAAAGGAGAGTCGAGAGAACAAAGGAAGGCTTTAAAGCTTCACTTTGGTCTCCAAGGATCTTGTATCCTAAACATGCTTTCCTGGATCCATAAACCTTGAATGGCTCTATCAAGTCAAAATGCCAGAAACGCTTCACATTTCATTCATTCATCCACACATTCACAGCCTGATGGTGCCCGGCTACTGGATGACGGATTACCTTAATCCACGGGTGGTTGAGAGCATCCTGAATTGTTAACCTCTTCCTTGGAGACAAAGACAGAATAACGAGCTCCTCAGAACATGAGCGCCACCTTCCTGTGGAGAGTATATGGCACCTCATCCGTTACCTCTTGTCTTTCTCCAGCAGCTGGCTGATGAACTTCTTGGCCAGGTCGCTGGTGTGACCGAAGAACTCCTCGTCAAACTCGTAGTTGACAGCGGAGATGTTCCCCAGCGTGTCCTGCTTGGTCTCCCCCAGGAACGGAGACGCTCCGCTCAGCCTGGAACGAAACAAACATCACTGCCGGCTCGCCCCGAACGGTTCTGGAGGCGGTTCTGCTCAGGACGCTCCGGTTCACTTGCAGGATGTAGGTGATCACTCCGACGCTCCACATGTCCGCCTCCAGCCCCAGCGGCTCATAGTTCACGATCTCTGGAGCTGAAACAGAAAACAAGACGGACGTACAAGCAAAAGTGCTGGATGAGACCAAAGCACCAAAATCAAGAAAGACAAACAATAAATCGTGCAAATGGAAATGATTGAGTTTGTTGTTGAGATGAATTAATTTATTGCTTATTGGGACAGGCCGAGGTCAACTGTTGAAAAAAGGAAGTATCAACAGAAAATCTGCAGAAACATGAAGTCGGGCTGAAGCCTGACGGGACGGGCCGATCGGACCGAGCCTCACCTACGAACTCCGGCGTTCCCAAGATGTTCTTGAACTCGACCCCGGCTTCGATGGTGTGGGCGAGGCCGAAGTCAATGATCTTGATCCTGGGCAGCGACACGTTCTTATCCAGCAGCATTATGTTCTCTGGCTGCAGACAGCGGGATTATTCCAGATTAGAGCAGAGAGGAAGGTTTTCACACAACCATCCAGAAAACAAACAAAACGGACAAACTTGAAAGAAACGCAACATTGAGCCGACCAAACGATTCCATCATCCATCCATCATCCATCCATCCATCATCCATCCATCCATCCATCCATCCATCATCCATCCATCCATCATCCATCCATCCATCCATCCATCCATCATCCATCCATCATCCATCCATCATCATCCATCCATCATCCATCCATCCATCATCCATCCGTCCATCCATCCATCCATCCATCCATCATCCATCTGTCCATCATCCATCCATCCATCCATCCATCAATCACCATCCGTCCATCATCATCCATCATCATCCATCCATCATCATACCATCCATCATCATCTCCATCATCCATCCATCCATCATCCATCCGTCCATCATCCATCCATCCATCCATCCATCATCATCCATCCATCACATCCATCCATCCATCATCCATCATCCCATCGTCCATCCATCCATCCATCCATCATCATCCATCCATCCATCCATCCATCCATCATCATCCATCCATCATCCATCCTCCATCATCATCCATCCATCCATCCATCCATCCATCCATCCATCATCATCCATCCATCATCCATCTCCATCCATCCATCCATCATCCATCCATCCATCATCCATCCATCCATCCATCCATCCATCCATATCCATCCATCATCCATCATCCATCCATCATCCATCCTCCATCATCCATCCATCCATCCATCCATCCATTATCCATCCATTCATCCATCCATCCATCCATCATCCATCCATCCATCCATCACTCCATCCATCCATCCATCCACATCCATCCATCATCCATCCGTCCATCCATCCATCATCCGTCCATCCATCCATATCCATCCATCCATCCATCCATTATCCATCCATCATCCATCATCCATCCGTCCATCCATCCATCCGTCCATCCATCCATCCATCCATCATCCATCCATCTATCCATCCATCCGTCCATCCATCCATCATCATCCATCCATCCATTATCCATCCATCCATCCATCCATCCTCCATCATCCATCCATCATCCATCATCCATCCATCCATCCATCATCCATCCATCCATATCCATCCATCATCATCCATCCATCCATTCATCCATCCATCCATCCATCCATCCATCCATCATCCATCCATCATCCATCCATCCATCCATCCATCCATCCATCCATCCATCCATCCATCACCTCCATCCATCCATCCTCCATCCATCCATCCATCCATCCTCCATCCATCCATCATCCATCCATCCATCCATCCATCCATCCATCCATCCATCCATCCATCCATCCATCCATCCATCATCCATCCATCCATATCCATCCATCCATCCATCATCCATCCATCATCATCCATCCATCCATTCCATCCATCCATCCATCCATCCGTCCATCATCCATCATCCATCCATCCATCCATCCATTCATCCATCCATCATCCATCCGTCCATCCATCCATCATCCATCCGTCCATCTCCATCCATCATCATCCTCATCCATCCATCCATCCATCCATCCATCCATCCTATCCATACCAATCCATCCATCCATCCATCCATCCATCCATCATCCATCCTCATCATCCAGTCATCCATCCATCCATCCATCCTCCATCCATCCATCCATCATCCATCATCCATCCATCCATCCATCCATCATCCATCCATCATCCATCCATCCATCATCCATCTCATCATCCATCCATCCATCCATCCATCCATCCATCCATCCATCCATCCATCATCCATCCATCCATCCATCCATCTCCATCATCCATCCATCATCCATCCGTCCATCATCCATCCATCATCCATCCATCCATCCATCCATTATCCATCCATCCATCATCCATCATCCATCCGTCCATCCATCCATCTTCCATCCATCATCCATCCGTCCATCCATCCATCATCCATCCGTCCATCATCCATCCATCATCCATCCATCCATCCATCATCCATCCATCCATCCATATCCATCCATCCTCCATCCATCCATCCATCATCCATCCGTCCATCCATCCATCCGTCGATCCATCCATCCATCATCCATCCTCCATCCATCATCCATCCATCCGTCCATCCATCCATCCATCATCCATCCATCCATCATCCATCCATCCATCCATCCATCCATTATCCATCCATCCATCCATCCATCCATCATCATCATCCATCATCCATCCATCATCCGTCCACATGTTTGCTTCATAAAAACCAAACATTATTAGAATAGAAAAATCTTTGTTTGTCCTTCAGTGGGAATCTAAAGGCAAACATTCAGTAAAGAGGTTTGATCCTCTGCTGTGACACGAGTTCAGCTCCGGAGGTCATGCTGTGTTGGGTCGGGTCGGGTCCGGTCGGGCTGGGACCAACCTTCAGGTCAAAGTGGGCGATCTTCCTGGTGTGGAGGTAGTTCACTCCTTCCAGGATCTGCTGGATGAACTGAGTGGCCTCCTCCTCAATCAGAGACTCCTTCTGGGCCAGGAAGTCAAAGAGCTCACCACCAGAGACCCTGAAACCAGAACCAGAACAGGCTTCAGCTGGACCGGAACCGGCTGCAGGACCTTTCTGTTCTGACAAACAGCATCTTTCTGCGGCTGAATTCTGCCCCCTAGTGGCGCCCTGTTGCACTTTGGTGAAATAAAAAATCCTGTCCCGTTTGGACTCTCCTTATCTCTGATAATGTAAACAAGCTGGCACAAGGTCATCATGCAGGATTCAATGAAAAACAGGAGGATTATGTTGAACACTTCCTTCATTGCATGTCCACAGAAAGAAATTAGGGCTGGAGTTATTAATCGGATTAATCAATTATTGAAATACTAGTTTAATTATAAACTATATATATATTTAAAAATTCCCTTCTCGTCCACCGCGGGTGGTTCCTACCCTCTGAGCTCGGGTCCTCTACCAGAGGCCTGGGAGCTTGAGGGTTCTGCAGTATCTTTGCTGTGCCTAGAACTGCACATTCTAGGTCATCCCGATGACCACAGGGCCCCTGTGGTCAACTGGAGCAGTGGCTACAACAGATCCCAGGAACAACATCAGACATCTCAGTCCAGAAATGTGCAGTTCTAGGCACAGCAAAGATACTGCAGAACCCTCAAGCTCCCAGGCCTCTGGTAGAGGACCCGAGCTCAGAGGGTAGGAACCACCGCGGTGGGTGAGAAGGGAATTTTTTTTTAAATATAGACATTAAGCCCCTTTTTCCACATGCTGATGTTGGAAGTTTTTTAGCTGCAGATGATGAAGCATTCACGCTGTTATTGCAATAAGATGTTCATTTTCTTATTTAATCAAGGTATTTAATTATTTGAGTATTTTTATCTTTTGATGTATTTCGAATGTTGTGTGAAATAAAAGTGGTTAAATAAAGAATCTGCCGATTCTTTATCTGGTTAATCAATTAATTGACAAAAATAACCAACTAATCATTCAAATAACAGATTAATCATCAGAATAATCACTAGAATAAATTATTACTAATATAATCTGCAGCCTTTAAATAAATCCTAACCAAAGTTCAGAATATTCACGTTTCAGTCTGAGACGCATGAAGTTCCCCCAGCAGCCACACGGTGGCGGTGTGCTGCCACTCACAGCTCCAGGATGAGCACCACGTCGGTGCGATTCTCGTAGACGTCGTGCAGAGTGACGATATTGGGGTGCTGGACCTGCTGCAGGATGGTCACCTCCCGCTCGATGTCGTCCCGCCGGACTCCCCGGGAGCTCGCCAGGCTCTGCCGCTTCTTGATGAACTTGGCGGCGTAGTCCAGACCCGAGCTTCTCTCTCTGCATCGCTTCACGATGGCAAACTGGCCACTGAAACACAGACACAATGTGAGGGCTGAGGTAGACTCAGGGCAGCAGGGTCAGAGGTCAGCTGCAGTTCGGATCCGACATCAGGAAAGATCGCAGTACGGTGAGCAGAATAAACCTGAACGTGTGAAAACGCCTCACCGACACAGGAATGATGCAAACCAGAACACACAAAAACAGAAATGGTTAAAAGGCTGCAAGTAGCAAAAACAACTGCAAGAATGAAATGCTGTAAATTTGTGAGGTCCTCCAGACCACTAGGGGGCGCCGACCACCAAACCGCATGGGTCCAGCCAGCGGTTGAAACGATTAATCTGAAATAATCGTCAACCAATTTAGTAATCGATTCATTGTTAACTGGAGTATGCAGACTAAAACAGTCATTGACTGAGAAAATAACACTAAGAGCAACATAAGAATAAAAGTGTACACATTTTACATTTAATATAAATGCGTTCCAAACCAAAATCCTTCCAAAAAAAGTCGTGGAAAAAAATGTTTTTTTTTCTTGAACACAATTCCGACTTAATTGGTCAGTTTCTAGTAAAAACATAGAAAAAAATAAGTCTTCAACTTCTAGATTAAATGAAATAAATTAATTAATCTGATAATTCAAAAGTGATGAAAAAATTATTTTACAAACCTTCCCATCATCACAGCGGGCTTTTAAGAAACAAAAGACGTCTCCACCTCACCGCTGGTGTGTTTTTAATTCATTTAAATTAATGGAAGGGTCTAAAATAATCTAAACAAATCCAAATATTAAAATGAATTACAAACACATCATTTACTACAAACGATCAAACGTTCACTAAAGGAATGTTGTTACTCGTTATTCAGCAGTTTGTTTGTCACTAATATAAATTTAATTATTTGTTATTTTGCAGTTTCTTACGCATTTTTAATGTTGTATAAAATACATTCAGATTGTTCAATAAAAAATCTGCATAAAGTTCCCATTTCTTCTGATTATTCATCACAATAATCAATAAAATAATCAATTGCTGCTCTCAGTAGGAAGTTGGAGGAAGAAAGAAAAAGGCGTCATTCTTACTCTCTCTTTTAAATACAAGGGCTTTTATAATATTTTAGAGCTTTTCTGATCATAATCTCTGTCTGTCTCACTTCTAATTTTAGTGCTGCACACATTCTGCAGAAAGACGCATCTGCACGGCGTCAGCCTGACACGGATGGGCAAAAACACAAAAACACAAACACAGCACTACTGTTTAGCCCAGCTCTAAGGCTGCTTCCTCTGCTGACCAGTTTGTAACCAAACACCGAGACGTGCCGCCGCTCCGGCAGAAAACTGCTGCTAAAGATAGAGGAGGCCTTTAAACAGCAGCATGATCAGAAGAGCAGCTGCTCCTGTCTCTGAAGAGCCGCAGTCACCTGAAAACTCAAACTTTGGTGACATCAGATAATTTTTCAGATTATCATTTGGTTCAGGTCAGACCGGCAGCCAGTCCCACTTTACATTATGTAAATTTCAGACTTTTAATACATTTAGAAAGTCCTGAATATCCATGAAAGTCTGAATGTTTTCATAGCAAACAAGAAAAACTTTATAAACAGATTAAAAAGAAATGTTTGCAGGAAACTTGCATATTTCCAAAATGAACATAAAACCACTCAAGGAATCTAAAAGGATAACTCAGATATTTCTGCATCCTGAATTCCTAGAGCTCTTGCAGTAAACGTGATACCCTCCAAATAGGAACAGATTAAATGTTGGGTGAAAACATGGGAATGCTACTACAAGAAATCCTTCAGTTT
The DNA here is from genome assembly GCA_010277075.1 of Poeciliopsis retropinna. Taxonomy (NCBI): domain Eukaryota; kingdom Metazoa; phylum Chordata; class Actinopteri; order Cyprinodontiformes; family Poeciliidae; genus Poeciliopsis; species Poeciliopsis retropinna. Next base: position 891,488 of record VMRM01000006.1, read on the forward strand.
GTCCCACAGACAAGATTAAACCTGTGACTGTCATGTTGGTTACATTTATAATCATCTATTTTAACCAAAATAAGCATTAATTATCACTTATTTCTTCATGCAGACAACTGTTGAGTATTGCATGAATACCTGCCCAGTTCTTCTCCAATCTCATAGAAATCCTCCACATTCTGCTGCTTGAATAACTCCATGGCTGCAGCTGGAAGCAACACGTTTCTCTCTTTACCCACAAATCATCCTGGAAATGAGCTGAAAACTAAAACCACAAGTTGAGACCGTCAGATGCAAACCTTTTCTTTATAAAACTACTTCACGTGTTCATCGTGGTCCAGAATGTCCCCCTGGTCTGCCTGCTCTGCTCCAAACACGAAGACTGAAGTCGCCTCCGAACTCCGTACCAGACTCCTTACTGAAAGCTGCCAGTTTAACGCGGCGCTGCTCTGCAACTGTGAACGTCTACTAGCAAGAATAAAAGGGAAATACCTGTAAAAATAAATTCTTCAGAGCTGTATTTTTAAAGCCGAATTAATTAAGAACTGAACAATATTCAGAAGATTGCGTCATGAAAAAAATCCCACATTGTCGTTTGTAGAAATTGAAGTATAATTTAATTTGCATTACTTTGAATGAGGTTTGACGACTCTTTCTCAGTCACTTAAACGAAAAGCAAGCTAATTGGTGGAAAATCTTTCTGGATAATTCTACAAGAAAATACAAAAAAATCTAAGTAAACTTGTATATAAATGTATAGGTGTATTGTGTTTAAAGTTCCCACATGGTTTTCGTCAACATTCTTTTCCAGGCTGAAATTTTCAGGACCATTTTATGAATTTATTTTAAGACATTTTGACTTTACATAGATGTTAACATGACTAAATTTGCTGCTCGCGCTTAAACACTATGTTGTTATATTGTTTTGGTGTTAGCATTAACTTCCAATAAATAATTTGTTGCTATTTTAGCATTAGCTTCTATTAAAAACTATGTTGTAGCATTTTAGCATTAGCTTCCACTATTTGTTGATTAATTACTTTAGCGTTAGCATCTGCTAGATAAAATGTTGGTATAGTATTTAAGGATGGCTTCCATGAAATATTATGTTGGCATTTTGCTTTAGTGTTAGTGGAATGGATGTTTACAATTAGTGCTTTAGGGATAGGTTAGCTAATCTTTTAGTTAGCGGAACTAATAATTATAACGTGAAATAATAAGAAAAAATGTACGGCAACACAAAATGTATGGTAACAAAGATTTTAGAGTTTATGGCCAAGCAGTTAAAGATCAATCTGAGACAGGAACAGAGATATTAAAATGAAACAGGCGACAGGATGAGAGGTGGAGCTCAGGAGATGAACTGGAACAATAGCATCTTTCATGTGGGACTGACATCCAACTGAAACAGTCAAATGAGCCTCTCTGCTTCCTTTGGAGACTCATTTAGTGGCTGCATGATCACGGCGCTGCTCGGTCAGGACGGCCCAGGATGGCAAAGCAGTCGATGGAAGACCTGCAGACGTTGGCGGCAGATGGAGGCCTGAAGGAGCTGGTGCTCAGGTGGTTCACCGACACGCAGGCGCCTCTCATCCTGCAGAACGGAAACTTCCCTGACTGGTTCCAGGGCCTCACCGCCAGAAAGTAAGATCTGCACCACTTCAATAAAAGTTCATCTGATTTATTCCTGACCTGCTGAAAATGTTTAAGTTTGTTGATCTGAAGGTTTCTTATTGGCTGCTTTGAGTTTTTAGCATTTCAGTCACTTGTTCAGTTCTCTTTCTGGTTAGCAGAATGCTAAAGTTAGCTTCCAGAACAGGCAGAGTGCCCAGTAATTAGAGCATACTTTTACTGAAGTAAAAGTAAAAAGTAGTGATCAAAGAAATTAGCCAAGAATAAAAAGTATTTGGTAAAAAGTCTTCTCATTTACTGAGTAACTGATCAAATGATTAATCATGTAATGTTTAAAAATACATCATCAGATGGACCAAATACCAGATTTTGGTATTTAAGAACCAAAATGACAGTAATTTATATAAGTAACAAAAAATAAAATCAGGCTAAAGAAAATTTTACAAATCAGTTTCTTTCTATAAAAAACTTCTAAAACTTTAACAGAAACTGCAGGTTTCCGTCTGGGGAGTTTTGGGTTAAAACATGTTTGTTTTTCATTCAGTGGGTAGAAAATTCAGAAATTTTACTCAAGTAAAAGTAGAGATACTTCAGAACAGAATGTGGCTCCGTCTTGATTTGCTTACCCAGGTCTGCATTATAGTTAAAGCTGCTGAAAGTTTCTGTTTTAGCTCCTTTTACTTGTAGAATAAATTCAATTCAAAGCAAAAACCTGAATAAATACTTTGTTTCAACTGTGAAAACTTCACCCCAACCTTGTTTTTAAATCTGCATCAACTTCCTGAACTGTGATTAATGGCCGCCTAGATTTGTTCCATGGGCAGCAAAAGGCCCCTGAGCCGCACCTTGAACACCCCTGGCAAATGGAGACTTTCAATGACAAATTTAAATCTGAAATAGAAAATCTTAGGTACAGAAACAATGTTTTTCTTTTATTAGGTATGGTTTTTTGTCATAGTAAGTTGGGCCACAAACCTTCAGCAACTTTTTACTCAAAAATAGACTTAGTTGCACAAAATAATAAAAATGTGCAGTCAAGAGTTTTCAAAGATACTTCTCATTTTTATTGCTGACTGTCAAGTTATGAAACTGCACAACTTTGAGATGCTTTTCCTGACCTTTTTAATTAAAATACTTGTTAATTTTTAGCTTAGCAGGCAAAAGAAAATAACTGAAAATGAAACCATTTTGCCTTTTTAACTGAAAATAAAATTAAAAAATAAATTCTGAGTTCTTTCTACTTGATTTTGGCCAACGTTGAAAATGTTTGGATGCCGCTGTTGTCTTTGAAACTTTCTCACGTTGTTGTGGATAAATTCTGACCAACCGGCTTCCTGAAGGTCTCACCACAACATTTAAATGAGGTTGAGGTTTACACTTTAATTAACTAAGAATTAACTGAAACATTAATTCTTTCCTGTTTCAGTCATTGGGATTTGTTTGAACTCATGTTTGATGCTAGAATATCTCGGTACACAGAGCAGATCAGGCCCAGTGGATGCAACAGAAACCCAAACCATGATTCTTCCACCACCGTGTTTGGCAGTGAGGAGGCGTTGGCGATGTTTGGTTTTCTCCAGACATGATGCTGGTCACACGCCTCTGTTTTGGTCTCATCTGTCCAGAAAACATTGTTGCAGATGTTTCTCGTCTCATTCAGGTTTGCACACCTGCGTTGTTTGTAGGGCTTCTCTTCCTCTGATGTAACCGCTGCCACATCAGAGACTTTGTGCGGGAAATTCTCCCTCAGACAGAACCAATGGTCGCCACCTGTTTGCTGCAGTTCCATGACGCAGCTGGGATATTTTTTAAACTAATTTGCCTGCAGTTCTGTTTAATTGCCTTTCTCCCACTCCACTGCAGGGAAGCAGAAGATGTGCTGAGAGATAAAGCTCTGGGCTGCTTCCTCATCCGCCTCAGTGATAAAGCCATCGGCTACATCCTGTCCTACAAGTGAGGCAAATAAGGTCTCCTAGTAAATCATTGAATGATTCGCTCGCAACTCTCTGACTGAACGACTGTCCGCCCTTCAGAGGTCAAGACAGGTGTCGCCATTTTGTCATTTCCCAAAATCCTGAAGGGCAGTTTGTGATAGCAGGAGACTGTCAGCTGTTTGGCAGTCTGACCCAGCTGATCGAGTATTACAAGGTCCGGCCCATCCAGCCATTTGGGGAGTTTCTCACCTCCAGCTGCTGCCAGGTGAGACACAAAATCCTGTTTTACAAATATTTCAAACGAGCTCTTCATCTGTTTTTCCTCAGACCTTCAATTTAAGATGGAATTAGCAAGTACAATACCGTAAACCAACAAAGTGTTTCTTTTTTTGTTTATATGCAAATGTTAGCACAATAGCAAACTATTTGAGTCAGGAAAATGTTAGCATGCTGCCATGCTAAACAGTTTGAAGCCCACTAGCATCATATATTTTGCCTTTTACCAAATGTCTCTTTTAGCCTGAGAAAATCCTAAGTAGCTTTGTTTCTTGCTAATTAGCAAATGTTAGCATGTTACCATGTAACACACCACAGTCTTGACCGATCCGCCGTAATAAAAAGAACAGAGACCAGTGTATATGTGGTGATGTGTTGAAAATGACAGATTTAAAATCGGGTATATTCTACACACACACACACACACACACACCCACGCACGCACACACACCCACCTACACCCCCCCCACCCACACACACACACACAATATATAATATTGTGTTTTGGTTTTACTCATTAAGCTAATTTATGCTACTGGAGTAGAATATGGTGGTGATGAAGTTTGACCAGTATGACCTTAATCTGAGCACCGTTGGTTAGATTTGACTCATCTGTGATCCGCTGGACCATAAAGTAACTCTGCTGTTACTCTTTAGGACGATGCTGATGACCTGTATGATGTGGTCAATGCCAAGAAGAGTTCAGGTGTCAGTGTTCAAGCTCTGCGGTCCATCTGGGACCAAGTCGAACCTGACAAGAAAAAAAAGGTTCAGCAGCATCAGAATGAATCTCCTCCAGCACCGGCGCCTTCCCTCCCTCCCAAATCCAAAAACAGGAAGCTGACGGGAACCGTATCCGTGGATGCATCGTCTCTTTCACAGGTAGGATGGAAACTGAAGTCTCACTGAAAAGCTGATCGTTTCATTCTGGTTCCTCTTCACCTGCAGCTCAAGAGCAAGAACAAGTCAAATAAATTAATTATTTACAGTTCATTTAAATTAGTTGCTTTCCCTCCAGTGGTCATTTGCATGTTTTTGAATTTATGTCAGCTCTTAAAGAGTTTTCTGGTCTTTACAACTATTGGTCAGCAGAGAATACATTAGACCATGCACTGGTTTAAATATTGAATTTTTGTACATACAGTACATGACAATGGACTTCATGCTCTTCAACGCTGCATATTACAGATAACTCCAGGCCACCAACATTAAAACTGACCATGAAATATAACAAAGTTCATAGAAACTGAACTTTATGGAAGTAACTCTGTGTTCTGGTCTGACCCGGTCCAGCTGCATCTAACATCAAGAGGACACGGCAGCGCAGTTTGATGAAATGTTCTCCTGAGACTGGATCCTTCCATTCCTAGATGTTGCAGCAACATGGTTGAAGTTAGCGCATTAGCATTAGCATTTCCCTCATCCTCTGAAGAAGAATAACACCTTTATTAGGTAAAAAATCCAGATTTTAGTCCAAAAGAATGAAAAACAAATAACGTAAGACATGGGTAGACAGGCGCTGCATGGATTATGATTTATAAAGTTTTTGGATTGAATTGTTTTGCTTTGTTATTTTCAGGCCCTTCCTCCGGTCCCAAAAAGAGGAATGCCTTTGTGTTTTTCCCTGAGTGGATCTCTACCAGACACAATGTCCCATCCCAAAGAAATGCCAACCAACCCAAACAGAGAGCCGAGACACAGAGGAAGGACAACTCCGCCGTTGCCCGCTAACAGAGACTCGTTCCACCCAGCAGACTCAAACAATTCAAATAATTTTTACAAAGAGATGGTGCCGGGTGCTGATCTGAGCCAGGTGGAGAGCCGGAGCCAATCCCTGCCGTATCTGGGCAACGAGGACGACGAGAAGGAGGAGGAAGAGAAATACTCCAACAAGTTTAACAGCCTCTCTGTCACAGCGTCCGCCCCGCCAAAGAAGGTCACCTGCCTCACCTACTCCTTCCACACTCCAGGTGTGACCCAGAGCAGCTCCGGGTCAGAACCAGAGAACGGCAGCCTGGACCAGCTGAGACCCAACCCTCTGTACCAATCCTCCGAGGCCGCCGCAGGAAGTCCAGCCCAGCAGGCAGAGAGCATGTACGCCGAGGTCCCTGATGGTTCCACGCGGACCGCCGACGACACGTACGAGCAGATCCCCGGAGACGACGCCGGCCACAGCAGCACGTACGAGTCGGTGGAGGACGTAAAGAACAAAAAACCCAAAAGCACCTGGGGGAAAAATGTAAGAATGGAAATAACTGATAGCTTGTTTCCCCTGAGCCGGTGCGGTTCGGTACGCCATTTTATCTGTTTCTATTGTAAAGCCCAAACAACCGATGATACTGCACCATCACTGGGTCTGCTGCAGGTCCAGATGGTACCGTACGGTTAGGACTGGGTGGGTGTAACGCCGCCCAACTGATGCAGAGGAGTGTTAGAACCACTGTAGGGAGAGAAGACAATGGCTCATTTATGCCAAAACAATCTCAGAAATTTTCAAGAAAAAATTTTCAGTTTCACAAGTTTTCACAACATTTTCGACTTTTGAGACTCAGACATTTCTTTGTCTTTTCTTGAAAATTTCTGAGATTAAAATAAAAATTTCTGAGATTTTTGGTGTAAATTTTCTCCACTTTTTTCCTGCCTGTGGCGTCATAAACTGGTGGTGGGAACGCCTGGATCTGTCGGCCCAAAAGGCCCTGAACCGCACCGCCCTGCGTCGCAGCGCTCAGTGGAAACCAGGCGTAAATATGCTGCTGATAAAATCTGAAAATGTTTCTTAATTTTGTGTTGCAGAACATTAACTGGAAGAAATTTTTCCCTGATAACAAGAAGAAATGATGCGTCCCTGAAGTTCCTTTAAGAACGTTGTGGATCTTCTGCTTCTCTAACCTCTGGTGTCTCTGGAGTCTTTGGGTTTTAATATAACAGCCATTTCCTCAGTTCAGCTTCAGTTGCTGCATTTCCACTGGTTGTATAATTGCACAGTTTGACATTTTCAAGATAAATTTGCTTTATGGAAACATGGCAATTTAGAAAAAAAAAATTGTTTTTGATAAAAACTTTTGGCGCCAGGGTGAAGTGGATTTTTTTTGGCTGCAGCAGAAGAACTTTGTTTGATCACCCGGGTCACATGATCAACAGCCGGATGTTACCACTGATGCAAACCACGAAGAAGAAGAAGACAGGAAGCAGTTGAAGGATGACTTAATGACTTAAACTTAATCATGTCGGATTTTAATTGTGTTTCTTAATCAATGGAAAGTCTGCTATTGCAAATTGTGTGTTTTTAAAAAAATAAATAGAATATTAACAAAGTTTTGTGAAATTTTTGCAATGGAAACAGATGGTGGCCAGGCTTCCCACCAAGCTCCCAATCAGCAGTAACTCGGTCAGATCTTCATTTTCTCATCCTGTATTTCTGGGTTTTCCTCCTGTTGGTAGTTTAGGATTCACTCCTGGACTTTACTGTTTGGTTTTTCTTATTTTAAATTGCATATTATAAATTGTAAATTAATTGTAAACCACTGAGTTTCACCTATCTGCTTCTTGCCTAAATTACACTATTTTATGAGAAAAAGTTTCCATTCTAGGTCAGAGAGGAAAAAATAAAGGCCTTAGTTGATGATCTATATGAACATTAAACTTAATGTAAAGGGAATCCAGTTGTAGTTATGAAATGACTCTCATAAATCATAAAGCACAACTATTAGCAACAATCTGATTTATTTGTAAATGTTGGAAAATGGGAATCAGTAACTTAGAGTTAACCTGGATGTTTTTTGTCATAAAACCAGATTTAGTGAAGCAGATTAAATAAATCAATGATTTAAATGTCATCCTTCATTAGGAAGGTTGCTGGTTCAATCTTTGTTTCATCAATTTATTTTGTATTTTTCAAATATTCTGTCTTCGTTTATAAATGTATTTCTATTTGATGATTGCTTTTTAAGCTTTCCTGTATATAAATGTAACTATCAGAGAATCAAATACCAAGAATTTTTGTTATGTTCTGTTGTTTCCCTAAACTTCACAATAAATTTTATTTAAAAAATTACGCATGCTAATGAATGTTAAATATTTGCATTTTCCGCACATTATATTGTAAAAATAATGAGGTGTTTTAGTTACAAAGTAAAGCAGCTGATTTAGTATTCTCATGAAGTAAAGTTATCTTGATGTTTTGTCAGTTGTTGGTTCTGGGCTCGGGATCTGCAGTTTCCTCTTCTGACCACTAGGGGTCGGAGTGTTCAGCCCCCTGGATTCTAGAGAAGAAGAAGACAGGAGGGACGTCCAGATTCCAAACAGATTCCCGTTGGAGAGTCAGAAAGATTTCTGATTTTTAGTTTTTAATAAATCAAATATCGGACTAATCAGTTCTTTTTGACACGATGGGCACCAGAGACGATGAGTACGACTATCTGTTCAAAGGTAGGTCGTGTTTCCGTCGCTGTTATCTCCCAGGCTAACTGGCAGCTAACGGAACCAGCCTTTTCTTTTGTGTTCCGTTTGACTCTCTGACCCCCAGCGGGCTCTCTGGACCGGGTCAGGACGGGTAATCAGTGGGTATTAGCTCAAACGGCTCTGGGGCGATCCGGACATAACAAAGCCGTTCTTTTGTGACCCGGCGGTTCTGGGTTCGTGTTAGCGGTTAGCTCGGCTAGCCGGCTGGCTGTGGGACACACCTTGAACCGTTATCATCCTGCCGAGGTCCGGACCGGAGGAGTTCTGTGTCCGGCGGGTCTTTTAACTGGGCCGGGACCAGGACCTGAGCTGGAAGGAGAACCTGGGCCCGGAAAGGGTCGGTTCTGGGAGGGTCCAACTGAGTTTAGTTTAAAACACTATTAACTGCTGCTAACATGAACATTAATGTGTTTATTTATTTACAAGACATAGCAAAAGTATTCACACCCTTTAAACTTTACCCGTTTTGTTAAATCCCATAACATCCGGTTTTATGGGATTTGTTCTTCTTTTCACAAGTAAAAATCTGAAAAGTGTGGCATGCATGTGAATTTTGTCCGTCAATAAAAATAGAGGCAGCAGAAACCTGAGACCAGGATGGAGATTCACCTCCAGCAGGACAAACACTCTGAACTTTCAGCCAGAGATGATATGGGGTGGCCTAGTCCAAGAACAGACCTAAATCAAACTAAGAAGCATTGGAAAGACGTATGAACTGCTGTTCTCCATGCAGATGTTTCTGTGTACATTCATTCAGCTGGTGGAGAGAATCCATAGCTGAGGTTCTGCAGGTTGAATAGAAATGCACACCACACTTTTCAGATAACAGTTTCAGCATTTTTGCTCTACTTTCTGTTGGTTTGTTACATAAAATCCCCAAAACATGTGGAAGTTTGAGGTTATGTGGAACAGAATGTGAAATATGTTCAGGGCTGCAGACAGAAAATAAACGAATCCTAGAAATAAAATGAATTCTAAACCAGAGTGAGATGAGGTGATTAAACCGTTTGATTGGTTAATTGCTATCAGCTGATTTGTTTGATTTTGTTTTTCATGTTGTTGATTTGTTTGGTATTTACATGGAAACGAAGCTGCATTTGATGATGATCTTCTTCTTGCAAGACAAGAAAACCTGAAACTCTGGAAACTTTGCTGGTTTAAGTTTTGTTAGTAACTGATTTCTGAAAACAAAATACTGCTGTGCTGTTTAGTTTTGGTGAGAGGCTCAGAGCAGAAAGTTGTGAAAGTTTAGTTTTTTTGCGCAGCCACATTTTCAGCTGGTTTTATTGTAGCATAGTAATTTCAAGTGAAATGAAACTAAATCTCCAGTCAGTTTGTTGGAAAAGATGCAACGACTTCTTAGAATCAAATTCTTGTCACAAACGTAAACATTGTTAATCGTCAACGCAGTAAAATAAAGTGACAACATTAAATCCTAACTGTAAATGGATCATAATCTCAGAATCATCATTCAGTCATAAAATCACAGAGGAAAGTTTGGATGTTTGTTGACTTTTAATTTCACAATATTGGAAATTCAGAGACACCAGATGGATGTTTGTCCCTCCTGGGCCTCCGTCCTCTGCAGACCAGTCTGCAACCAGTCTGCAACCAGTCTGTAACCAGTCTGTAACCAGTCTGTAACCAGTCTGTCCTCTGGGACGAATTTATGAACTAGGTCATAATTGCAAGAATAAAAGTCATAATTAGAAGATTAAAATTAATATTGATCAGTTTTTAACTCTTAATTACAAGTTTTAAAGTTGTAGCTACTTTAAAAGTCCAAATTATGGAAGATATTTTGTGCTTTAGTCATAATGACAAGAATTAAAGTCAGAATTTGATTTTTAAGGTCATAATTACTAAAACTGATGCTCTGATTATGAGTTTTATTCTTAATCACGACTTCTGGTTGAGGGTTTTCTAAATAATAGAAATGGGTTTGAATAATTTAAGTTATTTTAAGGGAAAATAAAAGTTCACACCCTTTAAACCAAAAGATGCCAGCCCATAATATTAGTTTAGCGGACACAGAACCAGGAAGCGGGCCGGCCTGTAACTCTGCTCTCTGCGCCTCAGTGGTCCTCATCGGAGACTCGGGCGTCGGGAAGAGCAACCTGCTGTCCCGCTTCACCCGGAACGAGTTCAACCTGGAGAGTAAGAGCACCATCGGTGTGGAGTTCGCTACGCGCAGCATCCAGGTGGACGGCAAGACGGTGAAGGCCCAGATCTGGGACACGGCGGGCCAGGAGCGCTACCGGGCCATCACATCAGCGTGAGTCCAGCGAGGCATGCTGGGAGCTGCTTCAGCTGTTCACAATAACAGCTGAAGCTTTTATTAATAACAACTTCATGTTCATGCAGCAAAGCTCTGAACAGTTCATTGAATCTTTTACATGAAGATCCAAGAACTCAACTTGACTCAGATGATCGTAAAGGGAAATTTATTTTTGCACAAATTTTTCCAGTATTCAATACTTTTGGTGAGACTGTGACATCATACATAGTTGGACTTGTAGCAGTTGTGATAACATATTAACATTTTTTTATTTTTCAAGATGGCCACCATATATGGCCATAATATATGTTTACACTAGTTATTAATCACAGCTAACCACTAAGTTAACCGCTAATATGCTGAACAAGAATCTTAGTTCTGCTAATGCTAAACACAATAAATTAGCCAAAGCTAACGCTAAACACATAAGACATTAGCAGAAACTGTACAGTGTATTATAGTTCTGTTGAATTTATCAATAGAAACATTTTGAACAAAAAAGGTTTTGGCTAAACAAAAAAATGAGCAGAAACTAACCCTAACCCGCTAATCCCTTTAAAAATGGTAGCTGCTAATGCAAAACACATTACAAACCTGGCAGAAGCTAACGCTGATAACATAAGAAATAGCAGAAGCTAATGCTAACCACATTAGGAAATTAGCAGAAGCTATCACTACATGCATTAAAAACGAGTGTAAGCTAATGCTGAACCACTGAGCATATTAAAATGTAGCAGGCGCTAATGCTAACCAAAAACTGTCCTTTTGTCTCGTCTTCGTCTCCTTCCTGTTGACTGCTGTGAAACAGTTTCTGATTTTGCTCCATATTGTCACCTTGAAGATGCATTAATAATATGATCAAAGAGACCAAACCCAGAATGAGAAACAATTTATTTCAGTTATCATTTTAAAAAGCATCAGGCCAGGTGGCTGCTGGGAAATAGGAAAACATTCGACATGTTTGTTTGTGTCCACAGTTGAGAGATTTTTCCAGTAACAGTCTGTTGGTGGTGATGATGATGATGCAGGTATTACCGCGGTGCGGTGGGGGCGCTGCTGGTCTATGACATCGCGAAGCACCTGACCTATGAGAACGTGGAGCGCTGGCTGAAGGAGCTGCGGGATCACGCCGACAGCAACATCGTCATCATGCTGGTGGGCAACAAGAGCGACCTGCGCCACCTGCGCGCCGTGCCCACCGACGAGGCCCGCGCCTTCGCCGGTCAGTCCAGATTCAGCCTCGGGATGGAAACGGGCCGACGCGTCCTGCTGGTCTCGTGTCTCACAGACGTCTCCTTCACTTTCCTCCACAGAGAAAAACGGTTTGTCCTTCCTGGAGACGTCGGCGCTGGACTCCACCAACGTGGAGACGGCCTTCCAGACCATCCTGACAGGTGAGCTCTGAGTTTACGGGCCGTCTCTGTCCCTGTCAGCAGAACCCGTCCCCTCTGTCCTTATCAGGGCTTTATGAGGCTGTTAGCTGCAGTTAGCTGGCGGAGCAGCTAGCTTATCTCTGAGGCTCGGCTCAGCCGTATAACAGCAGGGAGAGGCGGAGCGTCCGATTGGTCCATCTGGCTGGAACAGCACAGCGTCTGATTGGACGTTAGACCTGCAGAGGAATGTGGGTCAGCTGACCTGATTTACATCTTCAGGACGAGACCGAGAGGCAAAAACACATAAAATATGACAGGAAGTTATAGAATCCACCCAGACAACCAGTTATTGATCCAGTTTCTCTAAAGGTGATCGATCTCATTGGTTTTATTAAAACCCAGTTTTAGTTTTCTCTTTGTATCAAGAACAGCGATCATCTCTCCGTTACATAATGGTTAATTATTTCACAACATGATGAATTTTATTCAAAAGTAATTACATTTTAACAATGTTTTGTCAGGAGTATTAAATTCTGACTGAATAAACTAAATTTAGTTTTTTTTTCACATTAATAAGCTTAAATATATTTATTAAATATATCAAACTATATTTAATAAATATAGTTTTATATTTAAAATATATTTAAGATGTATTTTAAATATAGAAAATATATTCAGGTTGCTGAAAAAAGATGAGAATAAACTGAGTGAAATAATGAACAGATATTCATACATCAGTAATGTTTGTCTGATATTTAATTAATGTTAAAACAGTCCTCAAAATAAACGTTAATTTTTGACTTCATGACTTTTTCTGTTATTATTTTTCTGCTGTCTTCGTTTTCCTCTAGTCAAATCCTCGCCTTTAGCAAAGTGGTGATCAGTTAACAGGATATTCATATTTCTAAAAAGAAACTCAGCGGTGGATCATTCGGCTCACGCAGCAGCGAGAACTCATGTGATGTGCAGGACACATCATAAATCCCGGGATTTGTTTGGACCATTTTTCTTTCCGTTTTGTTATGTTTGTTTCTGTATCAACTGGCTCTGCTTCAGGATTACCAGCAGCGCCGCCTGCTGGATGGAGGCCAAACTACAATAGGCTGATACCAGTTAATCAATTAAATTTCAATAGAATAAATAATTAATAAATGTTTGGACCACTGAGCTAAAGTTCAGTTCTAGTTCTGTGTGTTTAGCTCTTGTTTGGTCAGCAGTCGTCTCCATGACGACGAAGGTCTGTTTATTGGTCGTCGTCAAGATGAGCCGATGTAAATGTTAAAGTTTATGGTTTAGTGATCTGTTTCCTCGCCCTGCAGAGATCTACCGGATCGTCTCCCAGAAGCAAATGTCGGAGCGCCAGGAGAGCGACATGTCGCCTAGCAACAACGTGGTCAACATCCAGGTGCAGCCCACTGAGAACAAACCAAAGATGCAGTGCTGTCAGAACATCTAGCCCGGCCGTGGACCCGCTGCTGCCCCACCCTTTGACCTCGTGACCCCTGACCCCCCACAGTCCCAAACAGACTGCCTGATCGAGACGCAGATTTAATCCTGCGACCTGAACTCTTCCTGACCCCGTGACCCCACCCCTCCCCCTGTAGGCTTCTGCAGGACGGCAGGCGCATTTCATATCACGTTAGAGTTCATTACTGTAGATGCGCTGACATGTCACTGAAATGTCTTAAAATATGAATGTGATTCTTTTTCTCGTCTCCTTCCTTCATGTAATCACCGTAAAGCACATCGTATCTCAGCTTTTAAGCCCCGCCCCATTCCTCCTCTTTAGTGCAATGTACTGTGGAGGCGGCGCCGCGCGGTCCGATCGGGAACGCCGCATCGCGCCGCATCACTAGAATTAATCCGTCACGTTTTTCCGACTATGCAGAGCAGAGCGCTTCTGGAGAAATGAAGGACTGAAACGCTAATCTTTTTCCCGGATGACATTCCTGTGCAGCTAACTCTGCGTGGCGTTTTCCCAGAATCCATGGCAGCAGGAGAGAGAGAGGAGCCGGGCGATCACTGATTCCTAACAACACGCTCTTCTAGCTGAAGTTAGATTTTCTGCACATCCAGAACTAGAACCACATGAGGCGGGCGGATCCATGCAGCTGGGCCCCCGGCCTCATGGCCCCGCCCCCACCTCGCCTCGTGGCCCCGCCCCCGCCCGGTCACATGACGCCTACGTTACACCGAGCTGCCTCTGATTCGACACGATGCATGGCTTTCTGTCGTTCGCCTTACATAGCCGACATTCTCATTCCTCCTTCTGGAAGAAGGTTCTGGTGGGCAGCGCCGACTGGGTCGGTCCGGTCCGGTCCGGTCCGGCTCAAACCCTGAGTGTGTGTTGTGCTTGCAGTTTGAACCCAGGAGTGTGTGTGTGTTTGGTAGAGGGCAGCTCTGGACGAACTGGTTCCTTTTCTGATCGTGTTTCACATTGGTTCTGTTGTTGTTGTTGTTTTTTAAACCTGTGTTGACTCTTTTTTTTTTTACTATATTGAATCCTGTAACTGACTGTAATTTCAGTGAAAACACCAGAATGAAATGATGTCATTTCAACCCAGTGTGACGGCGAAGCGTGGGCTCGACTCCAACGGTTTTATGTTTTGTACAGACCAATGAATTGTACAATTGTGTCTATATAAGTTATCAGTTTATCTTAATAAAGCGCACCAGTCATAAACCTGCTGATCAACTCAATTATTGATTCCTCTGGCATGGAGTGTCTCAGAACATTTTTTGAACTCGGCTAGTAGCTAACAAGCTAACACGCAGATGGGCAACAGGTTGGCCATTATGACCTTTGCATATTTTAAAATGTACTTTTAACTTTTTAGATACAAATTTTACATTCATATTCATAGATTTGTGTTTTAGGTGGAAGCTGTGACATCATGGTGTCATAACTGCACCATAACGTGAAGTCCTGCAGCGGATGGGACTGCAAACCGTTACCATGGAAACGGATTTCTATCCACAACGATTCAGCTCCTGTCACCTAAACTTTGTTCTCTAAGACCCAAACAGCTGCTGCAGAGTTTCAGACACGATGTGCAACATCAGCAATAATTCAGCGCACAAATGCGACATGTTTGTTCCATTTCACGATTTTCTAGAGACGTAATCGCAAGTTTAGAGGAGAAACACATCGGTCAACACGTCCGACGTGTTTTTGCTAACAGGTCATAGCAAAAGCTCAGAAGTGGAAGTTAATGTTGTTGAACCTGATGACGACACGCCCCCCTGAGTCAGGATGACTTTATTCAGGAAGTGGGAAAAGAAAGCAGCCTGTACATCGATTCAAACATTTCTCTGTCAGAGATGAACAAGAACAGGAAATTATTTTAAAAAAGGAATCAAAACACAAAATTAGCAGTTTTACATCTGATTGTCATGTTTTGTTATTGCCGCGGCTGAAATTAAGACATGTAAACTGATTAGTTTTGGGATGCCTCAAGGCCGAGTCCTCGGGTTCCTTCGTTTTGCACTAGACCAAGTTTTTGGTCTTTTGTTTACAGATGAACTGACTGCTGAGCTAGCGAGAGATAAAAGTTGATCATGTAGGTTTGGAAAACATTTGTCAGTAAAAACATCCAATCTGTTCACTGTTTCAACGTAAAACGTTTTAACAAACCAGCCTGATTTTAGGCTGCTCTGCAGGGTCAAAGGTTTCCTCACTGCACGTCTGCAGAAGGTTTTGTAGTGGAGGTTTTAGAAGATTTGTAAGATGTTTGCTAAAATTTTGATATAAATCAACAGGAAAGACACAAGTTGTAAGTATGGAAACCTGTATGCGTGTTTTCTACGCATGAGGAAATGTTCACCCTGTTAAATACACAGTAAAAACAAAATGTTCACAGGGAGAAGTCTGGAGGTTTTGCCTCAAAAAACCCCCAAAAACCTCAAGCCAACAGCTGCTGCCTCCACAGCCATGAACGTGAAACAGGAAAAATGTTTTTCTGTTTGTCCAGGATGTGACAGAGGGAGAAAAACTCATCAGGTGGATTCAGGATCAACTCCATCAATAACTGGATCAACCACCGGATCAATAACTGGATCCGCTCAGAGTCAAAAGTTAACTGCAATAATTTGAGTTATTTAGCCTGTAATAGAAGAAAAAATGGCGACTCATTTTTCTGAGTCAGATTTTCATCATTTATTTATAATCGTCACAGCTAGCTAAACATTTAGCTTCAATTTAAACATTTAGCTTCAATTTAAACATTAAATTGAATATTTACATATTTAGTTGTGGCTAAATATGCTAAATAATAGTTAAACATAGTTAACAAGTTAAAAATGTTGCTCCAAAGTAAATATTTATTTATTAAGCTAAATCTTTAGCTTGTAATTAAATATTTAGGTAGTGAGCTGAATATTTTTTTTATTAAATCTTTAACTTGAAACTGCTTTGATATTAATAAATAATGTTATGAAAATATATTTAAATTTTTTTTTTTTTTTGCTGTCAGGCTGAATCATCCAAATTATTTCTGTTCCACCTGATTTTCCCTGCTGACCTGAAGGAACTTTCCATGTTTCCGGTTTGAACCTTGACCTTTGACCTGAAGTCCTCCGTGATACTGACCTGGAACTTTTGGTTGGGATCTCAGAAAATTCTGACCTAAAGCCGTTAACAGTAGATCAGATCCAGGTGTGTGGCTGTAACCTGACGGTGGCGCTAGAGGGCCAGTTTCATCTGTCTGAAAAGAGAGCGAAGCGTTTTCTGAAGGAGAAAAACTGGAGGGTTTTCTCTGCAGCGCCTCCTTCAGGTCGGAGGTGTTTACATGACCATTATTAACCAAAACATCAGTCAAAAAAACTATCGGGCTTTTCTGAATATTTTTCTATCTTTCTTTGGCATGCAGGAGAATGAAGCTCAAAACAATAAGGGAAAAGCACAACAATATCCAGAAGTCCATATCTACAACAGATATATCTAGAACATAGAAAAGAGAAACTTTGATTCCTGCTGGATCTCTGAATGTGAGCAGGAAATAAGAAACTGTAAAAATAGCAGAAATGTTCCCAAAGAAGCTTCATAGTCAGGAGCCGAGTTTCCAGTCTGAGAAACGGTTCAGGAACTTTCAGTTCTTCAGTTCCTTTGAACAACAGATCCATCTGCGTTCTGGACGGATCCGTCACGTCTTCCCTCTGCAGGAAGTTCTGTTCACCAAGCTCAGACGCTGCGACGCTCAAAGACAAACTGGTGGAACTGGGAGCGTCCCAGTGAGGGCGCTGGGCTCAGAGCAGCGAGCTGGTGGGGCTGCCGGGCAGCGGCGGGGTGATGCTGCGGGTCGGGCTGGGCCGGACCGGCAGCAGGTCGTAGTGGCTCGGGATGTGGCTGTTCCTGGGCAGGTCGTACGGGTTCTGAGGGAAACCGGGCAGCAGCGCGGCGCCGGCGCTGACGGTCGGCTCTGATGGACGGAGGAGAAACAGAAACCGATTCTGATGAACATTAAACACTGGAAAACATTTTAAATATCCAAAATAAACAACAGAAACAATAAATATAATAAATTATAAAGTCTCTGTAAACAAAATTTCTCTTAAAAAAATGTTTAGTTGAGACAAAAAAAACAACTTTTATAATTAATTCAATGTTTTTTGGTATAAATACAGAAACTTTGCATCTATTGGACTCATTTTAATTCATTATGTGATCAATTTATTGCTCCATTTTTAAACTGAGTCCCTGGTTGCTATGGTGATTCCCTCCTTCAGGGAGCAGGAGGGAGAGCCGGCCCGCAGCATCACAGAAACAATCTGTCTTTATATTTACTATTTATTTTTTCTGGGAGCTTTTGAAGAAAATTTCTGCCACAACAAAAAAATGTAGAAAATTTAAACTTTGAAGCTGTTGAGTTTTTCACTCCTTTCATCAAAACATTTTTTCAGGTTTTAATATTTTATAAACACTGATGCATTTAATGCAAAAGTCACAGGTTTTATTCTAGCGGAGCTGCCTTCTCCTACCGATGTCATAAACGTTCCTGGCGGTCGGAACGCCGCCGCAGCAGCGCGTCGCGTGCTCATGATGCACCGGCGACTTCATCTCCACGTAGCTGCTCTCGGCGTGCTTGCAGAGCGCCGGCTGGTCGTTGATGGTGGCGTACGGATTCTCGCTGTTCAGGGAGCAGGTGCTGGACAGAGAGCCCTTCATGTAGTCTGGAAAATACACAGGAAGGAAGAAACACGGCGTCAGGAAGGGGGCGGGGTTAAACACCATCATGTGTTTAATCTGACGGTTAAACAATTAAACCTTTAAATGCAAATTATAGAAACAAAAATCCTGGAAGCCACAAGTTCAGCTTAAAAAATTAAAATATGGTGAAAAAGTTTAAGATCAGAAAGTGAAACTGATAACAGATTCAGAACCGGGTCAGAACGGCGCCGAGGTTTGGGCTAAAGGATGATAAGTTGGCAGGAAAATATTAAATAAATTATTACTGGGTAATTATCATTACTGACATTTAAACTCACAAGTACAGAATCTTAAAACCAACAGATCAAAAAATACAATTAAAATAAATATAAATGATTTAAACTTCAGTTAAATCCAAATCAAGTCATCAGTGGATATAAACACACAACATGTAATATTTTTAATAATATTCTCCTCAACTTGAACCTCTAAATGTGACACTGAGCTCAACGTGAACATCAGCAGTTCATCAGCAGAGAAAACGCAGAAGATTTCAGATCGATCGATCGATCAATTCTACCAACAAACCAGGATCCTCGTTTTCACAGGTTGATATAAAAATCCACAGAAATATTAAAACAATAAACCAAACGTACAGGAATAATTCTGACACACAGAGAGATGTTTACCGCAGACGCTTCAAGTTCAGCTTATGAAAAAATAAAAACTATGTTTATGTAACACACTGGGGGAACCTGGATTCAGGGAGGGAACATAGAGGGAATGTGGAGGGAACGTGGAGGGAACATAGAGGGAACGTGGAGGGAACGTAGAGGGAACGTGGAAGGAATGTGGAGGGAACATGGAGGGAACATGGAGGGAAACATGGAGGGAACTTGGCGGGAACGTGGAGGGAACATGGAGGGAACGTGGAAGGAACATAGAGGGAACATGGAGGGAACATAGAGGGAACGTGGAGGGAACATGGAAGGAATGTGGAGGAACATGGAAGGAATGTGGAGGAACATGGAGGGAATGTGGAGGGAACATGGAAGGAATGTGGAGGGAACGTGGAGGGAACATGGAAGGAATGTGGAGGGAATGTGGAGGGAACATGGAAGGAATGTGGAGGAACATGGAGGGAATGTGGAGGGAACATGGAAGGAATGTGGAGGGAACGTGGAGGGAACGTGGAGGGAACGTGGAAGGAATGTGGAGGGAACATGGAAGGAATGTGGAGGGAATGTGGAGGGAACATGGAAGGAATGTGGAGGAACATGGAGGGAATGTGGAGGGAACATGGAAGGAATGTGGAGGGAATGTGGAGGGAACATGGAAGGAATGTGGAGGAACATGGAGGGAATGTGGAGGGAACATGGAAGGAATGTGGAGGGAACGTGGAGGGAACGTGGAGGGAACGTGGAAGGAATGTGGAGGAACATGGAGGGAACATGGAGGGAACATAGAGGGAACGTGGCGGTGGTGGAAAAGTTTTTTTCCTGGAGGAATGAAGAAGAGCAGATAAACCAGAGGGGGAAGATTTCTCCTGTGGACACAGTTAAGTTGAGGAAACCAGGTGTGAATCAGCATCATTCAGGTGCAGCAGGTCACCAGGACATGCAGGAGATTATGAAACACAAGGAGCCGCAGGTCAGAGGTCAGGAGGTCGGTACCTCTGCAGGGCGGCTCCAGGTGGTAACTGAGGCGCCGGTCGATGCAGTAAACTCCTGAGGAAAGACGTGGCAGAAAACCAGAGATAAACTGGGGAGAAAGAGCAAGACGTCCAGCAGGGCGGCGCTCTAGAGACAGTCAGGCCGACTCAACATTCTGAGCCTCTCCTGGTGACACATTGGTTTCAACATGGTTGAATTTAGTGCTTTAGCTTTAGCATTAGCTTCCTCTAATTACAGTGATGGCTTAGAAGTTCTTGTTAGCAGAACTGACCTTAAATAAAGGTCAGTTATCAAACCATAACTATAGGAACAAAATAAATGATGAAACTTCTGAATTTATTCTCTCCAGATTTATTTATATTTTTATCAATGAAAGAAGCTAAAATCCTTTGACTGTCAAATAAAGCTTCAGAGTTGGGAGACGTTTTTGGATCGTTTAGCATCCCTAACTCTGCTGGACTCCAGGCTGTGTTTGTGTCCGGATCTAAAGAACCGACTGACCCAGATCAGTGAGGTTGCAGTAGGCGCCCCACTCCGGAGCGCTGTTCCTGAATCTCTTCTTCGGCTTCATCTGGGAAGGAAACCGACGACACGTTAGCAAACGCAGAGGCTGACCGAGAAAAAATTAGCTGAAAAAAATATTTCAAATGTACTTTGGAAATTTAATTCAAAATTTTTTATTCAGTTTCAAAACTTTTTTCTTTTTCAATTTATTTGTATTTTGAACAAACTTTATGGCCCTAATTTCGCTCTGATGTGCTGAGCGTTTTGTCTTCCACCCACCTGGGCGGCGCTCTTTCTGTCCGGCGTGGCGTAGTGAGCGGCGTAGCCGCACGGCCCCAGCGTGTGGTAACTGGGGTTGGAGAAGCAGCCGGCGGCGGAGCTGCTGCCGGGAGACGAGTCTGCAGAGGAGAGCAGGCCTGCACACTGCAGCCCTGCTGCCGCCGCACATTAACAACCATCATCTGCAGCTGCTGCACGTCAGCCTGACTCACTCCTGATCCAACCTCACTCTGCGATTTACCTCCAAACAATCCCATGAAAACTTACAGAATATCCACTGAGTTCATGATCCAGAAGCCTTTTTCATATATCATATAAAATGATACAAGCATGGAGTTTCATTTAAAGTTAAATAAATACTGTTATTAATCATAATTAATAAATATTTCATTAAATAAAAAATGTGTCCATGAAATGAAAGCAAATATCAAAAAAGATATTTGGGGAGCCAAAGTGGTGTTTAATGTTCCATGACCAGACCCCGCCCACACAGAGGAGGCCCCGCCCACCAGAGAGAGGAGACCCGGCCCCAACAGAGGAGACCCCACCCACCAGAGAGGAGACCCCGCCCACCACAGAGAGGAGGCCCCGCCCACCACATAGAGGAGGCCCCGCCCACCACAGAGAGGAGACCCCGCCCACCACACAGAGGAGGCCCCGCCACACAGAGGAGGCCCCGCCCATACAGAGGAGACCCCGCCCACCACAGAGAGGAGACCCCGCCCACCACAGAGAGGAGGCCCTGCCCCATCATTTGAATATAAGATTCTTATATTACTTTTAATATAAGAAATTAAAAGTAAAGCTACTTTATTTTGTAAAGTAGCTTTATAAAATAAAAGCTCAAACAGACTGGCAGCGGACAGAAAGATGGAAAAACAAGCAAACAAAACAAAGAACAAATAAATCATAAAATTAAAAAATGTAATCATGAAATAAATAAATTAATCATGCAATAAATAAATCTTGATTTAATCAATAAATCCCCAAATAAATAAATAAACTGTAGTAAAGTAAATTACCCATTAAAATATATATTTTAAATGTTTTATCTTATTTCATGTGGACATTTATTTATTTGATTAAATATTTATTATTTATTAACAGTAGTATTTATTTCATTTTGAAATGTCCATGTCCATATTAAAGCATGTGGTACTGGACTGAAATTGACCCATTAGAATCCGTCCAGAACTTTCTGGTTCTGGACGGATTCCAGGAAGGAAAACAAGAAATGAGATCCGGATCAGGAGGTTTGATCACCAACAAACACATGAACCTTAAAACCCAGAGAAATCACCAGGAAGACCCGTCATGTGGTTCTGTTTGGTTCTGGCCGTGTGAGCCCAGCCCGGTTCTGATCCGCCGTACCTGACAGCGAGTAGTCGGTGGAGCCGATGTGCAGGGCGGGGGTGTAGCTGACGCTGGGCGCCTGCTGGCCTTTCTCCCGCTGCCGGTACCGGTACCGGAACCAGACCACCAGAACCAGCATGGCCATGATGAGCAGCAGCAGGATGACGATGCCGAGCACGGCGCCGGCCGACTGCCGCTCCGACGCCAGCGCCGGGCTGATCTTGGTGTACGGGTTCAGCTCCTCCATCATCAGGGCGGCTGAGGACACACAGGAAGCTGTCAGGGTTCCACGCTTTTATTCTGAAAGAACATTTCCTGTTTGATCTGCTGATTCACAGCTTTTCTATCATTCCTCCACCGCCGTGCTTCACAGATGGAGGTTTGTTTTTAGGATCAAATCTTGTTGTTTTTAGCTGTCAAGTCGCCAACAAAGAGCTAAATGTAAACAATAACATGAAGAACGTGTCCACCATCTTGTCTCCAGTGTTTATTAGCCATAAAACGATTAGAATATGGATTTTTCTGTGGTTTCTGGTTTGGACCGAGCTGCTGATCTTTGGTTTTAAACCGAACCGGAGCGGAGCGGCGGCCTCACCCTGGTCGCAGCGGATGCCCTTAAAGCCGATGCTGCAGTAGCAGGTTCCCGTCACGTAGTCGCACGTGGCGTTGTTCATGCACTCGCAGAGCTGCTGGCAGCCGTAGCCAAAGGTCCCTGATGGACACTCTGGAAGACAGAGTCCATGTGTCACACGCGTCCAGAAACGTTGAGGAAGACGGCGGGCGGCGGCGACTCACTGAGCTCACAGCTGGACCCGATGAAGCCGGTCCTGCAGGAGCAATGGCCGCTGATGTGGTCGCAGTCGGCGCCGTTCTGGCAGCGGCAAACCTCCGAACACTGAGCGCCGTAGAAACCCGACGGGCAGCCTGCCGGGGAGATGGCACTTAAAACAAAACCATGCCACACTTCTCAGATTCCTTAAAAATGCTGAAAGCCACATTTTATTATTAAATATAATAACATTTTTGTTTTGAACAACATGACATGAGGGAAAAGTTTACTGAGAAGTACTTTTAGAAGCAGCAATTTCTTTCCAAAGAGAGTTTTTAAAAGTTTGGATAATTTATTCTTAAGCACCTTAAATTAGAACATCAGTAACTTTTCATTGCTGCAGTTCAACAATCTGCCACTAGATGGTGATGTTGTTCCAGCCGGAGCAGAGCAGCTGTGCAGAGATGTTGGGCTCCACCAGTGTGTGTGTGTGTGTGTGTGTGTGTGTGTGTGGTGTGTGTGTGTGTGTGTGTGTGTGTGGTGTGTGTGTGTGTGGGTGTGTGGGGGTGTGTGCGTGTGTGTGTGTGTGTGTGTCGTGTGGGGGGGTGTGTGTGTGTGTGTGGTTGTGTGTGTGGGGGTGTGCCCTGTGCTGGGGGGGGGGGGTGTGTGTGTGCAGGGGGGTGTGTGTGTGTGTGTGGCGGTTTGTGTGTGTGTAGGGTCGTGTTGTGTAGTGTGTGTGGGTGGGGTGTGTGGGGGGGGTGTGCTGTGTGTGGGGGGGGGTTGTGTGGTGGGTGGGGTGTGTGTGTGTGTGTGTTGGGGGTGGTGTGTGTGTGTGTGTGTGGGAGTGTTGTGTGTGTGTGGGTGTGTGTGTGTGTGTGTGTGGCGTACGCTGCGTGCAGTAGAGTCCGGTCCACCCGGGGCTGCAGGAACACTCTCCGTCTGCGGCGCTGCACTCGGCTCCGTTGTGACAGTTGCACAGCTGGAGGCAGTCTGGACCCCAGGACCCTGCAGGACACGCTGCCAGAGAAACCACAGAGAGCGAGGGAACGTTCACACCAGCCACGTTTAATCTGCTTTAACACGACTCCAGTCCGTTCGTCCAGAAAGTCCGGTTCGGTTGGGGAGGTGTGAATACTAATCGACCTCTGACCTCTGGTCCTCCTGATCTCGGTCTGGGTTCGGTTGAACTGAACTCTGGTTCAGTTTCATATGTTAAAGCGCAGTGGACCAGAGACCGCTCCAAAAGCAGGAAGTGAACCACAGCGCAGGGCATTCTGGGTAAGTACAGCCAAAGCTAATGTGTTAGCCTAGCGCTAGCAGCAGAAATGGCTCCTGGTCTTTAGCTTAAAGAGAAATCCTCCATCTTGTTTCCATCTGGTGAAGCAGGAAGTTGCTCTCAGCGTCTTCAGAGGTTTTTGTGTCGTTTCCTTCAGTGGTTGCTGGTGCAGCGCCCCCACAGGCCAGGAGGGGAATAGGTTGTGAAAGAAAACAGCAGCAGCTAATAATTGGTCTAAAATCCACTGAGTATCAGACTATCAGGAGGGAAAACATCTAAACTGACTGAAGTTCCTCAGTCAACGTTTGGCTGGTGTTTAACTCCAACCTGTGAATCATTCCAGCACAAAGCGACTCTGAAACTCAAGAGTTGCTAAAACAATGTCAGAGAACAAGAACCTGGGTATAACATCTGTTAGCCTGCGTTTGTCTCTGGGACTTTGACTACACCAATGGGAGCCGGGGTGGTCTCTGTCTTACGTTTGGAGCAGTCGTCTCCGATCCAGCCGGGGTAGCACTGGCAGGAGCCGTCCAGCGGGTTGCAGGTGCCGTTATTGGTGCAGGCGCAGGCCTCGGCGCAGGCCTTGCCGAACTTCCCGCTGGGACACACTGGAGACACGGCAGAGCAAAACTCTGAGCAAAACTCCACAACTGGAGTTTAAAGTGTCTCCTCTAAATGAGACTTTAAAATGAAAAACGTTGAGCAGAATTTCAGGTTTCAGGCTGAACGCTGCAGCAACAGGCTTTGACTGGTCCCTCTAAACTGCATTTCCATTCACATTTAGTTATTCATTCATCGGATTTATGATTTTTATGAGGTTCTGATTTTGTTAAGTAAATCCAGACAGAAAATCGACATTCAGCCTTTTAGGGTCTCGGAGTCTCAGAGGTTGGATTAAAAACATTATACAGTTAAAAAGTTTTAATATGAATTAAAAGGAGCCGTTTTCGAGCTTTAACTGAATGAACTCACCAATTAGTCCATAAAAATAACTTTTATGTGTCGCATTTTTAATTGGTTGACTTTGTGTTCCAGAAGGTCTCCAGTTATTATAGTTTTAATGCTTTATTCTGCATTTAAGATTTTATCCTGAAAACTTTAAAATCCAGGTGGGAATTTTTATCAACTCTTACTTAATAATTTAAAATTAAAAGTTTTACATCATAAATATTTATAGATCTAGAGTTACAGACATAGATTTATATAAAGTCGGGTACAATGTTCCTTCAGCTCAGAACATTACGGATCTGCTGCTGTTGGATGAGCCATCCAGACCTGCCGGGTCTTCTGGTTCTGATCAACAGAACCAGAACCAGACATGGAGAAGCAGTTCCTTTAGATCGAAGCTTTTGAATAAACGGATACTGACCAACATTTGGATGAAGGATTTAAGGTTGTTTCTGTTTTCCATAACGACTGCATGACGCGTTTATGATGTTTTCATGTTGCTGAAATGGGCAACAAAAACAAACCTGTAAAAATGTATTTTGCTGTAAATTTGCTGCTGATGTTGTGCAGTGGTGATGATGAGGAGCTGGGTCTTCGTCCTGTTCCCTTAATAAGCTGCAGACTGCAGCCGCCGCTGTGAGCTGCTCATGTTAATTGGCAATAATCAAAAAAAGGCCCAGAGCGCATGAATTTATCATCAGGCTCGTCAGACTCCACAGTATCTGTGTCTCAATATTTTATTAGTGTAACTGAATATAAAAGAGGAATATTACATCCCGGAGCATCGGGAAGTTCGTTTCTACCAAACAAGCAGGCGACGAGATTTTCTGCTTTCTGGAGAAACAGAAACACGTTTTCCACCTGAACTTCTGGCCCTTTTGTCTCCAAAACACAAAAACTCAGATTAAAACATAAATCAAAATCATAATTTTTAGTGAAAGTTTAACAAGGAAAAAACAGATTTACCTCCAATTACAGGTTGTTCAACCTGACTGTAAATTGTTCATGGTTGAACTGAATGTTTCCTTCGGTTGAAGGAGGTCAGAGTTCAATCAGTAGAATGTGGTCATCAGATCAATTGATTAATCATCTGTGATTAATCGTCAGATGTTTGTGGTTTTTCTGATTTGTGGGATGAAGCGGAGAACTGACCTTGGTTGCAGAGGGAGCCGAAGAATCCGCTGAGGCAGTCGCAGCGTCCGGTGACGTGGTGGCAGGGCGCGTCGCTGTGGACGCACTGAGGACACGGCTGGCTGCAGCGCAGGCCATAGGACCCTGGGGAGCAGGCTGCAGAGGAAGCACAGAACAGCTGATCGGACCGATCGACGTCCTGCTGCTGGGGGTCTCAGGTTCTGACCCAGACTAATTCGTCAAGCTTTTAATTTGCTTTAATTAATGTTGGTCTAAGTGGCAGGCTGCTCTCCTGCTTCTGCTTCCTCCTAATTAATATAATTACTTCAACTGTGAACTGAGGCGCCTTAAATCTCCCACTGATCCACAGAGAGGCCAGGAAACCACAGAGATCCAGATCCACCAGAACCACCAGGAGCCAACAGAAAGGAGCAGAACACCTGGACCAGACAGGAAGCTAACAGGAAGGAGCAGAACACCTGAACCAGACAGGAAGCTAACAGGAAGCTAACAGGAAGGAGCAGAACACCTGAACCAGACAGGAAGCTAACAGGAAGCTAACAGGAAGCAGCAGAACACCTGAACCAGACAGGAAGCTAACAGGAAGCTAACAGGAAGGAGCTGAACACCTGAACCAGACAGGAAGCTAACAGGAAGCTAACAGGAAGGAGCTGAACACCTGAACCAGACAGGAAGCTAACAGGAAGCTAACAGGAAGGAGCAGAACACCTGAACCAGACAGGAAGCTAACAGGAAGGAGCTGAACACCTGAACCAGACAGGAAGCTAACAGGAAGCTAACAGGAAGGAGCTGAACACCTGGACCAGACAGGAAGCTAACAGGAAGCTAACAGGAAGGAGCTGAACACCTGGACCAGACAGGAAGCTAACAGGAAGCTAACAGGAAGGAGCTGAACACCTGGACCAGACAGGAAGCTAACAGGAAGCTAACAGGAAGGAGCTGAACACCTGGACCAGACAGGAAGCTAACAGGAAGCTAACAGGAAGGAGCAGAACACCTGAACCAGACAGGAAGCTAACAGGAAGGAGCTGAACACCTGGACCAGACAGGAAGCTAACAGGAAGCTAACAGGAAGGAGCTGAACACCTGGACCAGACAGGAAGCTAACAGGAAGCTAACAGGAAGGAGCTGAACACCTGAACCAGACAGGAAGCTAACAGGAAGCTAACAGGAAGGAGCTGAACACCTGGACCAGACAGGAAGCTAACAGGAAGCTAACAGGAAGGAGCTGAACACCTGGACCAGACAAGAAGCTAACAGGAAGCTAACAGGAAGGAGCTGAACACCTGGACCAGACAGGAAGCTAACAGGAAGCTAACAGGAAGGAGCTGAACACCTGGACCAGACAGGAAGCTAACAGGAAGCTAACAGGAAGGAGCTGAACACCTGAACCAGACAGGAAGCTAACAGGAAGCTAACAGGAAGGAGCTGAACACCTGGACCAGACAGGAAGCTAACAGGAAGCTAACAGGAAGGAGCTGAACACCTGGACCAGACAGGAAGCTAACAGGAAGCTAACAGGAAGGAGCTGAACACCTGAACCAGACAGGAAGCTAACAGGAAGCTAACAGGAAGGAGCTGAACACCTGGACCAGACAGGAAGCTAACAGGAAGCTAACAGGAAGGAGCTGAACACCTGGACCAGACAGGAAGCTAACAGGAAGGAGCTGAACACCTGGACCAGACAGGAAGCTAACAGGAAGGAGCAGAACACCTGGACCAGACAGGAAGCTAACAGGAAGCTAACAGGAAGGAGCTGAACACCTGGACCAGACAGGAAGCTAACAGGAAGCTAACAGGAAGGAGCTGAACACCTGGACCAGACAGGAAGCTAACAGGAAGCTAACAGGAAGGAGCAGAACACCTGAACCAGACAGGAAGCTAACAGGAAGGAGCTGAACACCTGGACCAGACAGAAAGCTAACAGGAAGCTAACAGGAAGGAGCAGAACACCTGAACCAGACAGGAAGCTAACAGGAAGCTAACAGGAAGCAGCAGAACACCTGAACCAGACAGGAAGCTAACAGAAAGCTAACAGGAAGGAGCTGAACACCTGAACCAGACAGGAAGCTAACAGGAAGCTAACAGGAAGGAGCTGAACACCTGAACCAGACAGGAAGCTAACAGAAAGCTAACAGGAAGGAGCTGAACACCTGAACCAGACAGGAAGCTAACAGGAAGGAGCAGAACACCTGAACCAGACAGGAAGCTAACAGGAAGGAGCTGAACACCTGGACCAGACAGGAAGCTAACAGGAAGCTAACAGGAAGGAGCTGAACACCTGGACCAGACAGGAAGCTAACAGGAAGCTAACAGGAAGGAGCTGAACACCTGAACCAGACAGGAAGCTAACAGGAAGCTAACAGGAAGGAGCTGAACACCTGGACCAGACAGGAAGCTAACAGGAAGCTAACAGGAAGGAGCTGAACACCTGGACCAGACAGGAAGCTAACAGGAAGCTAACAGGAAGGAGCTGAACACCTGGACCAGACAGGAAGATAACAGGAAGCTAACAGGAAGGAGCTGAACACCTGGACCAGACAGGAAGCTAACAGGAAGCTAACAGGAAGGAGCTGAACACCTGGACCAGACAGGAAGCTAACAGGAAGCTAACAGGAAGGAGCTGAACACCTGAACCAGACAGGAAGCTAACAGGAAGCTAACAGGAAGGAGCTGAACACCTGGACCAGACAGGAAGCTAACAGGAAGCTAACAGGAAGGAGCTGAACACCTGGACCAGACAGGAAGCTAACAGGAAGCTAACAGGAAGGAGCTGAACACCTGGACCAGACAGGAAGCTAACAGGAAGCTAACAGGAAGGAGCTGAACACCTGGACCAGACAGGAAGCTAACAGGAAGCTAACAGGAAGGAGCTGAACACCTGGATCAGACAGGAAGCTAACATGAAGCTAACAGGAAGGAGCTGAACACCTGGACCAGACAGGAAGCTAACAGGAAGCTAACAGGAAGGAGCTGAACACCTGGACCAGACAGGAAGCTAACAGGAAGCTAACAGAATATAAATTTCTTTTGGATCAAATCAGGATAAATTTTGATCTAAATTTTCTCTCTGCTCAATTCTATGAAAGATTTTCATATTCAATGACAAAAATAAATAAAAAACTAGATGAAAAATAAAATAAATAATTATGAATACATAAAAAATAAATATAGGTTTGAAAATAAGAAACTAAAAATAAAATACAAGAAATGAGGTTTAAAAACGTAAAAATAAGAGGAAATAAAAGTTTAAAAATAAAATAAAGCGTAATTTATAAAATAAATAAAAAAAGGTAATACATTTAAATGAATGAAAATGCAGGTAATGTAAATAAAATAAAACAGTAAATAACAGCTGCAGCATGTTTGTGCGTTTACTTCTCCTGCAGTTGGTGCCGCGGTATCCTGCAGCACAAACGCAGCCGCCGTCCTGCGGGGCGCAGGAGCCTCCGTTCTCACAGGAGCAGCTGGAGGAGCAGTTCGGCCCCCAGAGGCCCTCAGAGCACACGCTGTCGCAGTGGACGCCTGCAGGAGCAAAACATGTTCCACTGAAGAGGTTCTGGTTCTGATCAAACTGTGGTGGCTCGGCCCGGTTCTGATCCGTTTCATCTCCACTGCAGGAGCCATTAAAGGTTGAAACAAACCAGCACCGAGCAGCGGATCAATCCGCCGCTGAAAATAGTCCTGACCCGCGTCGCCGGCGGAGGAGCGTTGATGGAGAGTCACAAGGAGGCGACGACTCGGCGCTTAATGGGAGGAATGGGAGGGAAATCATTTTTTAATGGTGCTACAGGAATACGGTAAAAGGAACGGCTCATTTTTAACGGCGCACCTTTAATGGCTGCAGGACCAGAGAAACCAGGGCGGCCATTTTTCATCCGGTTTATCACAGATTAGTTCAGTTAACCGTCAGGAAGGAGAACATCCTGAATCTTTAACGGGAATAATAGAAAACAGAGTCAAAGGTCGTAAAAGTGACTCTGACCTCGTTTAGCTGGAGCTCGTCCAGAACCGGTCCGATAAATTCCTTCAGGAATCAGAACCAAATCGATACGAACAATTCCCCAAAGCGATTTTTATCTGGAACCTTTTACCTGCTGTGGTTAAAAACTGAAACTTCTGACAGACCAGAACATCGTCTGCTGGTCAACAGTTTCCTCTTCCTGCTAAAGTTTCCCCACAACATGATGCTGATGAGACGGAACAAAACAAAAACATTTGGCTCATTTTGTTTTTATCGAATTCTCAGGAAAACCAAACTGAGTTCCACTGACTATCACTAAAATAAATCTGCTTGTGTTTCTTATTTAATGGAAAACTGCAATTGCAAAATGAAAGTTTTGTGCAGATTTGAGATGGAAACGCAGCTCATCAAACGGAGGATTCACAGATCCAATCATGAGTTCGTATTTCAAAATGTAGAAAAGACCAAAACATCTGGGACAGAAATCAGACTGTTGGACCTGTGAAGCACGGCGGTGGAGGTATGATGTTTTGGGCTGCTGGATCAGAAAGTTCACTGAGTTATGATTATATTAATGAAATATTTCCCAGTGTGAGTCAATCCTCTTTTGTTTGACTTTGGGTGAGAACGATCCGGATCGAAATATTCTGCAGTAACTTTGGGTTTGCCTTCATTCTCCCTGCAGTGTCTCCGTCTTTCATCAGCCTTACATCGACTGCGCCGCGTCTCTCCGCGCCTCTGGAGGCAGAAACAAAAGGCCGGATCAGAGCCGTCGCCGCTCACCGGGGGACGGCGCCCGGGAGACGCCGCCCACATCCGGTCCACCAGCAGAACCCTGCGCCTGACGCCGTTACGTTTAAACATCAGGGCAGTGAAATATTCCTCAGTGAAAGTTCTCCAGAACATTTACCAGGAAACTGAAGATTCTGACCCGGTTCAGGTCGTAAAAAACACCAGGACCAATCCAGAGAAAGAGTTTCAGTTTTTCATCATTTTATTATTTATTCCTGAATTTGTCTCCAGCTCATCCTAAACGTTTCACTGTGAAGCTAAAAGTGACAAATAAATAAACTGGGGTCAAATCTGGGGTCAACGACCTTTATGACCCCAAGAGCTGTTTTTACCTCCAAACAAATGAAACTAAATGTGTTCAGACAGAAACAACATCATGGTTTGTGTTTAAGATGCCAAACTTTAAGAATTTGTTTAGATTTTAAACTTTAAGGCTTTTTTTACTTTAATAGGAGAATAAAAGGTGAATTTGTTTTTAGCAAACAGCTCAGCAAAAACATTTACCTTCAGTTCCACTTTGTTCTGAATGTAAAAATATTTTAAATAAAATATATTATGTGTAAAAAAAATGCAATTAATCAGATTTTCTTCTTTCTATGAAAACTAGAATTTTTGTATTTGTGTGTTTCTGGTACAGCCGTTAATCTGACGCACAGCTACATGCGCTAACACAGTGGTTCCCAAAGATTTTCTGGCCCCGTATGGATTCCAATAAGAAAAAGAAAAAGAATCAAGTGGGCTCACATCGTTCAACCAGACATAAACCTTCACACACATTTAGTTTTCAACTCCACTGAAGTTTATTTCACACTTCAGGTTGAAACAAAACTACAAACAGTGAAACTTTAACTGTGGAACTGTTTGGTTTTTTTCCCATTCACCCACACTGCTTCCAGGGCCGCCCTGCAATGGCACTGCGGCCCCCCTGGGGGACGCGCCCCACACTTTGGGAACCACTGAGCTAACAGCTGGGGATTCATTCCTGCGATCTGATTGGATGCTGAAAATAATATGGTTTGTTGTGCTAAAAGCAGTTAGCCTATCAGTGAAGCTATGCTAACCTAAAATAGCATTTCAATGCTAACAGATGCTATCGCTAATGCTGGCGTCCAAATTCACATTTTTAAAAAAATAATTTGTTGATAGAAAAAACAATCAGATGGTTTAAATCCGGTTTGAGCTGCTGGCGTGAACTTTGACCTGAACAGTTCAGTGTCTTCTTTGCTGATTGGCTGCCCTGCAGCAGCTCTCAGTTTCTGACCGGAGGATCCAGGCGGCTGAAACGTTTGTGAAGTTATTGACGGTAACTCGGATTCAGACTCTCCATCAGGTTTTGAATTATTGGTTTTGAATGTTGGTGTGTCGCATCGATCTGTTGTCTCCTCTCTCTAACGTTTCTCTCCCTGCTGGGATGAATTTTCCTCCACATCAGCAAAAGAAAACATTTCCAAGAAAATAAATGCTGAGACAATTATCCGATGAAATAATCCGTTTCCAGATTCTGCAGCGTCCGATGAGCAAAGAGTTTGGCAGATCCGACTCATCTGGTACCGACTCCGGTCATCAGAAGAGCTGCTTATTGCTTATTTACACAGAGCATCACTTTCATAATCTGACCGAACTGATCCGATCACACAGACAGCAAGAAGCAAACATCTCTGAGTTCATACAAAAGATTCATTTTGATTAAAAATGCTGAACTCTTTGATTTTTATTCAGGAAACCTGAATAAAATCCAGTTTTTCTTTTCTTTTGTTTTAAGAAAATTTTTAACTTTAAGAATTTGACTTTTTATTTTCTCCCTCACTTTATAACTGACATTGATGCGGAATCATTTTTTTAAGTTCTTTTGTGTAAAACGAGGGCTGGACGATGTATCACAATGCAAACGTTTCATATCAGTCGATTTTGATAATAATTGATTCGTTTTTTGTTTAAAATATCTAAAATATTGCCAAACTGGAGTTAAGTTTTTCCTGCTTTATCCAAAGTTTCATTCCATGTTGTTTTTGTTTTGAAGCTGTTATGAGACACGGTGGAGAAACTTGAAACTGCTGCTGCGCCAGTTCCTCGACACCTCGTTGCTAGGCAACCAAAGAGCGAGTGAGTCGATGCCACCAACCTAACTTAGCTGGTCATGAGCGGTAAGTCTTTTCCTCTGCCTACATCTCCCAGAATGCTGTGCGGTTCTGGGTCAGAGTTCAGTGGATATTCTGTCTATTGGATATTCGATCAGATGTAATATTTATTGATATTGATCAGGTGTTTGTCATGATTGTTATTGTTAATGTTTATTGTCCATCAAAATGTCCTGATTGTAAATCTGAGAGCAAACACAAAACTCGGTTTGTTTAGTTTTTTTTAGGTTGCGGCTAAATGTGACGGGCGCTAATGCTAGCTAAAATGAGAAACAGATTTTTAAACAGTTAAATTTCGATCGGATCGTTTGCTAAAAGTCTGACTTCCTGCCAGAACTCACCGGTCCAGCCTGCGAGGCAGCGGCAGGTTCCTGTCAGCGCGTCGCAGCCGTCGGCATGGAGACAGTCGCATCTCTCCCTGCAGTCCAACCCGTAGGACCCGTCCTGCGAGCAGAACCTGCTCAGCTCCATTCATTCAGACTTAAACGCTTCAGGTTTTTATATCTTTAAAATTCAAACATAAAGAGTTCCCACAAGTCTGAACCGCCATCTTGGTAGGCAAACGCAGCACCAGCATGGATGAACCACGGCTTCCGGAACAAGTAAAGGAAGTACATTAATACTCCTGACCCATGTGAAAGAGGATCAGCCTGTAGCTTGTCTACTGTTGTCATAGCAACTCCCGAACAACTGTTAGTTACAGCTCCCTACCAAGATGGCTGTCAGCTCGTCGCATGAGAAGGACGTTCAGACTCACGGGACAGAGGACGTCGCAGTATTCGCCCCTCCAGCCCGCCGAGCAGGTGCAGGAGCCGTCGACGGGGTCGCAGGCCGCCTCGTTGGCGCATCGACACGTCTGGTTGCAGCCGGAGCCCCAGGAGCCGCTGGAGCAGGGGATGGAGCAGTCCACGCCCTGCCAGCCTGGGGAGCGGAGACAGAGGCGCCGTCAGGGAACCCGACCACTGCTCAGCAGAACAATCAGCGTTAATATTCACTCTGAAAACAGTCATATTCCTGCAAATATTCCTGAGGGAGACCATGGAACAAACTGGGAGCAAAATCTGATTTATCCTCAGAAAACAGCGAGATCAGCAAAAAAATCTAAAACAGAACAAATATTAAAAAGAGTTGAAGTTCGTTTGGAAGAATTGAGGTGTGATGAATTAAACCTGTTTTTCACTCTAAGTAAAAAAATGATGAAAAAACATCAAATGTGCTCAACAATTACAGCAACGTTTGGTTTGTTTGAGTTTGACTTCAGACTCCTTGAAGCTTCAGGAAAACATCTGGACAGATTCTGTAGAAAAAGTGAAGTTATGATCAGCTGGAATTGAACTATTGCTGCTCTGAGTTTTGTCTTGTTTTGTTCCAGCTTTGTGTTTTTGACTAGAATGTGGAAAAGTTAAAAATGACCAAAATAAACAATAATATAAATCCCTCTAATATTAAAGTGATTTATTTACTTTGACCTCCAACTTTTAAACCAACAACTTCCTTTATTTTACTTTTTGTCTGTTTATTAATGCTTTTGCTTCTGAAGTTAAAATAATTAATTTCATAAGCGTTAAAGATTCTGTGTGCAGCTTTAAACCAGAAACTAAACTAGAAAGAAGTGAAATCTGATGATTTAGTTGTTTCTCACTTGGTTTTGTGTCAAATTAGCTCGTTGACTTGTGGCCTAGTCAAAGCATGAACTTAAGCATGCTGTTCTTGCTGGAAAACCTTCCAGTGTGTTTAATTGAAATCATTTCAGCAGAGCAGAGTGGGGTCAAAGCCATCGGCTGGTTCTGGTGTCGGTTTGTAATCCGACCTGCTTTTCTCTCTTTGTTTACATTCAGATTCAGAATCTACATTTATTTATTATTCATAAATTTATCAAGCTGGTTTCTGATCACTGAGGTTTTCTTCTAGTGTCTCTGTTTTCTGCAAGACTTCTGCAGTGAGATGTAACTGGACCAAAAGCAGGCCAGAACCAGAACTCCCTTTAATTACCTTTGTTCTGCACGCAGAATCTGAGCCACATTAATATTTAAACAGCCAGATATTAAAACAGAAACACAAGAACTAATGAAAAGTTCTGGACAACATCAGAGCTTGGTGCCGCATTATTATTACAGAAACATGCGAAGAACCCGGCCGTTTGGACTCGGAACCAGAACCTGGGCCCGTTTGAACCCAGGACCAGAACCTGGAGGGAGACCGGAGCCCAACCTTCTCTGCAGATGCAGGAGCCGTCCACATGCGAGCAGGCGGCCTGGTTGCGGCAGGCGCAGGCGGCAGAGCAGTTGGTGCCGTGCAGACCCGGAGGACAGCTGATGGAGCAGTCGTCTCCCTGACAACGACAGAAACAAGTTTATGAGTTCAAAACATCTCAGCAACAAAACATCATAAAACATCAATAGTTAGAAAACAAAGATTACATTTTGTCAAACGAATCATGAAAATCAACCAAATATCAGATCTGCTGGTTTTCCACTGGATAAGTTTCTGTAGAAACGCGGAAATTTAAATTTAAGAAAATAAATTCACTTATGGAAACAATATCGAAAACCCCCGACGTTTTCCAGCCCGATTAGACACATGATCAACAGCAGGATGTTACTGCAGCCGAAAACCACGAAGAAGACAACAGGAAGTCGTCTTCTTCGTGGTTTGTAGTTTTTGCTTCACAGTTCACTCCAACCTGTTGAATCCATCACTGTTCTGTAAAATGGCCGACGATAGTTTGTGCAAAGCCGCTCCCCAGTGGGCGGGGCTTGTTGCGCTGACGTCTCCTCTGATTGGCTGACAGAAGACGAGCTGACTCTACATCTTTCCTCTTCAGTTTTGTTTCTGTCCACCTGGACAAAGTTTCGCCGAGTCGGAACCAGACAGTTCTGGATGGAAACTGGAGAGTTTCAGACGGACCGGTGAGGAGAGGAGTTTCCTCCACCATCGTGTCTCAGTTAAAACCCGTCCGGGCTCCTGGGAGCGTTTAGTTTGCTGGCTGATGGCGCCACGATGCGGCCGCAGCATCAGCCTCATTCCGGCCGCCGCGGCATTGATCAGCACCATAAACTCTTTAATTAAAGCTGCGCTTCCAACCTGCTGCTTTTAAATTACTATTAATCTAATATTCACAAAGCCGGGCGGCGCGCAGGAGAGGACTTATTAAAAAGTTGGTGAATTAAGGACTTTATAAAAACTTTGGTTATAAATAACCTGCATGGGCTCAATAATTAAAGCCATCAAGGGACGACAGGTGACCTGCTGCAATAATTACAGACGGATCGATAGATCCTGATATTTATCATCTAATCAGGACTTTTCACTGTTTCACCAGGAAACAAATTAAACCCACAGATTTCTGGGTAATAAATAAGTTAATATTTTAACGCTGTTTATCTTTTAATTAAAGCGCAGCAGAAGTGAAAACTCATCCAGCTCGTCTGTCTGCAGCTTGATGGATGTCCACCTGCGGAGGCTGCAGGATGTTTCTGAAAGGTGCGGCAGGTTAATGAGAACGTCCGTCAGTTCGCCTGGAAATCTGAGGAAAGAATCACTAAATTAAAGAGCGGACAGAGACGAACGACGGAGCGAGACTGAGAGGAAACGGTTTTATAAGGAAGCACAAGAATAAAGTCAGCAGAAGAAAAACACTTTCACCAGATGAAAGTCATAAAATTACTAGGACAAAGTTGTTTTAATGGAACGTGTTAAAAGATTAAATATTTCTTTATTTTTAAAATTGGCACCAAAAATAACTTCACAAAATGCTCAACGTTCCTCATTTTAAATGTATTTTTATGTAGAAGTTCTCATTGCTGCTTCATTATACAGATATTATGACTTTATTCTGGTAATATGAGTTCATTATTTTAGTATTATATTTTTCTTGAATTAGCATGAATTTGTGTTATTATGCTAGCATGCAAATGTTAGCATAGCATTTCCAGAAACTACCCTGAATGAAGACACTGAAAACAGAAAAATGAAATTTTAGACCTTTGTTGACTCTTATATGTGTTTAGACACAAAAACAATAACGTTTCTTATTGTTTAATTGGATTAAATCTACTCTAATGTAGAATCAGCCTCAACTTTAGCTTCTTATTCCTTCTTAAATAACTCGGATCAACAGGACTGAAACATGTTGGTCCAGAAATCACCGTGTTTTTTATTTTGTACGTAAATTACACAAAAACAAAGCAAAAAAAAAAAAAAAAAAAGCAAGAACAGGATGTAAATCTTGTCAGTTTTAATTAAATTCTGTGTTTTTTCTCTGACTTTTAACTCCTGGCAAATAAATGCTGAAAATATTTATTTCCACTTAAAAACGAATCAATTGGCAAATTAAATTCAAGCAAAGGTTAGAGAGAAGCCGACCTTCCTGAGGGATCAAAGTTGTGCGACTCGTTAAAGACGGAGACATTTAGACGAAGCTCTGCTCCTCTTCAGAGGCCGACTGAGGGAACTAACAAGGCGTCTGCTGGTGGAGGAACAGAGTTTGGACCTCAGGTCAGAGGCGGCCATGTTTACAGGTATCGACCCGACCGTCCGAACTGGTGACAATACTCCAAATAAATCCCGTTTAAAGCCGGTTCCTCATCCACACCGGCAGCTTCAGCGCTCCATCAATTCTCTGCGGATCAATAACTCTGATAAACCAAACACACATTCATCTGCGGCGCCGTCCTGCTTTCATCTGCTGAGATCTCTGATGTTCTCGGCCCAATTAGAAAAGCTGCGGCGGCCCGTGTCCGGCCGGGGGCCCCGGGGCCCCAGAGGGCCACACACTCTAAACTAACCCCGCAATCACTTCACAGCTTTTCACTGAACGTCAGAAACGCAAAAAGCTCCATGTCATTCAGCCAACAGCTAATATAAATAGACTTTAGTGTTTTATTAGGATTTTATGCTACAGAACATAAAAATGATTCCTGATTTTAATTTTTACAAATAAAACATGTTAGAATGAATATTTATAAATAAACAAAATGTTCATTTGTGTGTAAATAATTTTCCTCTTTGTGTTAAAATACATAATGAAAAACAATTAATGGATAAGAAATGTATGAAATATCCATAAAACTCATGTTTACATATAATCAGTGATTCCAAGAGCCAGTGTTTAAATGTTTTCTACATGAAATGAGAAGTGATGATGTTGATCTGAGTTATTTTCCAGTAGAGAAGGAACCAGCAGCTCAATGTTTCTGCAGCATCAACAAAAATATTTATCATTTTTAATCTGTTCTTCAGCCATCGGATCGGATCAAAGTGCTATTCTTGCCGGTCAGCTGCTTTAGAAACTGTGGATGCTAACATTAGCATTAGCTGCTGCGTGTCCAGCACTGAGATGCTATTTAAAGCTAGGCTAACTCCTTGGTGTTTCCAGCGTCCAATCAGATCGTTTAGAAGCAGAAATTAACCTGCAGCTCTGCTGTTAGCGAATGTAGCTGTGCGTCAGATTTTAGGGACGTACCAGAAACACACGACTTAAAAGGTTCCAGCAAGAACCTTCTTTTTTAATTAAATGTGATTAAAATGTTTAAAACATTAAAATCTACTTAATTAATTGAAATCAATTCATTAAAGGTGAATAGAATAGAATACATTTATATTTACAATATTTTTGCATTCAGAATAAAGTAGAATGTAAAAATGTTTCATCTGTGCAATAAAATCACAGTTCAGTTTGTAAAGCTAAAAACATCCATAGTTTGAATCTTTTATTAAAAATCTGACCTAATTCATAGACTTTGGCATCAGAGAAACAAACTATCATCTTCATTTTGTGGCTCTAAACAGATTTAGTTGATTTGGACTGAAGGACTGATTTGATCACGGTTTGAATTTTCTGGACCATCTGATCATGATATTAAAATATCTGTAATTAATTAATATCAGCTCCAGTGGAAACATTTTCAGGAAACCCGGCATCGAGTCGATAACTTTACTGCAACCTCTCCTCCTGAATGAGACGATCATTTACCGTCACACCTGCTCTCCAACTCGGCTCCTCTCAGATGAAACTAAAGAAAACAGAAATTATTTTAATATTTTAAATAATAATCCATATTTTCTGTCCTTTGGAGGAGATTTAAAGCTGAACATGTTTTCTGAAAGCTTCCAGGTCGGCGTTTTGTTCCCCTCGTTACTCTGACCTGCAGCTCCAAGCCCTGCTGAGTCAGCAGGTCCGCCAGCTGCACGCATTCCCTGCACCTGCATGCGAAGGCGTCAGTGAGGAAGAAGCGCTCCATTCTTCACAGCAGAGACGCAGCTCCCGTGTTTC
Source organism: Poeciliopsis retropinna (assembly GCA_010277075.1). Taxonomy (NCBI): domain Eukaryota; kingdom Metazoa; phylum Chordata; class Actinopteri; order Cyprinodontiformes; family Poeciliidae; genus Poeciliopsis; species Poeciliopsis retropinna. The sequence continues at coordinate 930,700 of VMRM01000006.1, forward strand.
TGAGGAAATCCCTTTGATTTGTTGCAGCCGTTTGCTGCGACCGGACCGGCAGCTGATGCAACCCGGTGAGACGCGCAGCGGCTGACAGGCGTTCATTAAGCCGGGTCGAGTCAACAGCAGCGCATCAAAGACGGCCGCTTCCACGGAGGAGAAAGAAAACTTTTCCTCCCCTCATTATTTATCGCCTCATCAACTAATGACGGCTGAAGTTAAGAGCAGAATTTGGTAAATTACACAGAGTTAAAAGTTGATCTGTTGCATTATGGGTAAGCAAACGAAAGCTTTTCTGAACGTTTAAATGATCACAAAATAAAGCAAATGAAACTTTGTTGGTTTTGCAGCTTTCAAGATCAAACAAATCACAAACATCTTCACATTAATGCATAAAACACCAGGACAAATTATGAAGAAGCAGATGATGAAAGATGTTTTTAACCCTTTAAACCTCAGAAACTGTTCGGTTTATTTTAAATGATCTGGATCAAAATCAATCTGAAACTGAAACTCTTTTTACTGAGTGAAAGTAAATCAACCTGGAAGATAAAAACCTTAATTTCTGCCTTAAAAATGCACAAATAAAAAACTAAATGAAAACATAATAGTGTTCTGTAAAAGAAAATGAATCATTATGGAGTCATTCATGCTGCTCTGTCACATTAAATCCACTGAAGTTTGTGGGTTTATTGAGATTAAAAAGGTCTGAATATTTCTGAAATATTGTAATGAAACCCTCAGCAGACGATGGAAGTAAAATCCAGGATTGATGTGTTATTTTTCGCTCTAGTTTTATTTGTAACATTTGCTTCCCTCCTGCAGGTCAGCCATTTTGAACGCGTCGTGTTTGTTCACTCACGATGAACCCCGGCGCGCAGACGCAGGTTCCGCTGATGCCGTCGCAGTCGGCTCCGTTGGCGCAGTTGCACGGCTCCTTGCAGCCGTCGCCGTAGTAACCAGCGGGGCAGGTCTCGTTGCAGTAAAGCCCCGCCCACCCGGCGGCGCAGGTGCACTCCCCGGACAGCGGGTGGCAGCTGGGGGGGCAACAGGGAAGAGGCTCTTAGACCAGGGCTGCACAAAGATTTCACATTAAGGGCGACGACTGCGAGGATAAAATTATCCAGACACAAACAAAAAGTTTGTATTTTGGTAAATTATCAACACTAAACACAGCAAACAAAAAAACAACAACAAACAAATCCATAATTTACCAAAAAAGGAAAAGGCTGAAGCCGAAGCTTAAACTTGCCTGCAATAAAAACAAATGAAATCAGAAATATTTTGATGAAACTTGCAGAAATAATCAGTAAATAATTGTAGACGTTTTAGCGAAGCTAAAGAAGCACGAGTCGCTGCGTTTGTTTTTAAAACCTTATTATTCAGTTTAATCTGTCGAATAAAAGTTACTGGATGCAATTAATTATTTCAGTTATCGATTAACCGATTTTCTGGTGATTAATTGATAAATCACATAATTGGCACATGCAACAGATTTCTTAATCTGTTTACAATATTAGAAAACCATTAAAATATGCAAATGTGCCTTTTTAAATAAGAAAATTAATAATTCTTTGCCTAAAATCCAATAAAATCTGTATATTTTTGTACAGTTGGGCTTAATTCCTGCTTTGAGTGGCTTTTTTTGATTGTGCTCCAGTTTACGATTAATCGATTACTTTATGTGTAATCAATTAAAATGAAGGTAAAACTGTAGTTGATAAAAGATGAATAGTTTATGTTGTTGCTTAAGTTTTCATTTTTATTCAATTTGCTTCTTTTCACTGTAATTTGTTTTAAGTTCTTCGCCAGCAGCAGGGCCGCACAGAATCTCTCCGAGGGCCGCAAATGGCCCGAGGACCTCCCTTTGGACATCCCAGTCTCAGCCGGTGCGTTCAGTAAAACCTCGTGTTTCCATCCACCGCAGAAGCATGGTGACTGGGACGTGTTGTTTGCCCCACCTGAGCGTGTTGTTGCCCTTGCAGGGGCAGATCTTGTCGCAGAGCAGTCCGTAGAGGCCGGCGGGGCAGAACCGGTCCTGGCAGCTGGGGCCCTTGAAGCCCTCGCTGCAGAGACACGCCCCGTTGATGTGGTAGCACCTGGCCCGGTTCAGGCAGTCGCACTTATGGGCGCACTGCGGGCCGTACGTTCCCACGGGACATTCCTCCTGGCACCTGGACAGGAACAGGAAGTTACATCGTCCTGCTGCCACGGTTACCAGAAAACCGGGGCGGTTCCACAGCAGGTTTCATTTTTAATCCAACTAAAAACTTTAATATTTGTTTACACTTTTTACATCTCGGTTTTATTAAATTCATTTATCTTAATTCATTCAACCTTAAAACACTGAATCTCATGAAAATAAATAAAAATGTAATAAAAATACTAAAAATAAAATAAATAAAAAGAAAAAAATATAACAAAAATAAAAAATAAATAATGATAATAATCCAAATAACAAAAAAGACATAAAAACAAACATAAATAAAATATAAAAGAAAAAAAATGCTTAAAAAATAATCAGATAAAAATCAACAACATGCAGCATAAGAAACTAAAAAAAGCATCAAACGGTAGAAGTAAAATGAAATAAAAGGTATGAAAATAAATTAAAAGCTGAAACTAAAATAAAGTTTTAAAAAATAAAGAACATTTATAAAAGAAAAACTTTCCAACCTAAATATAAACAAATTTAAATGTTGAAAAGAATGAAATAAAATGAACCAAAATAAAATAAAAAAGATTGAAAAATAAGTAAAATACTGGACAAAAAAAGAAATGCAACCAAAATAAGAAAATAAATAAACAAAAACTAAGGTCTCAAAAAGAAATAAAATAATTAGAGAAATATAAAAATAAATGTAAACAAAATGCTGAATTTAAAATCTTAAAAGTGAATAATTTCTCCTTGCCTTTTGATATTTAATAAACAGAAACCAGTCAAAACCAGTGGAGTTCCAGTTTGTGCCTGATGAATCAGATTATTGTTGATTTATTTTGTTTTCTGTTTCCCTCCAGATGTTTCTGTTTCACATCCTCCTGCAGCCGGTCACCGACGGCAACGCGTTTGACTTGCAGATGCCTCGTTGGGAGCTTTATTAGACACGGTGTTATTAAATGAATGCGGTCGACAAGGCGGGCGGCGCCGTAAATCCTCCTTTATGAAGGCTTTTATTGGAAGAGTTGCCGAGCGGCGTAAATCCAGCTGCAGGATCAGCGAGGAGGAAGCAGTCTGCGCTGCCGGGAAAACCTTTTGTTGTGTTTATTAGCCTGCACTCAGTGATATTAACGAGGTCCTGAAAATAATGGAAACACCTGCCAGAGGAACATGACGGCAGATAATCAGTTAATGTTTTAAATCAACATTTAATTCAAGAGTCGGAATAAACTGGAGAAATCCTCCTGCTTTCTTCCAGAGTTCCTGAAAAACGTTTAGGACTTGGACTGAAAATCCTCCGTTGATGGATTTGGTTGTAGGGACAGGAGCGCCACCGGGTCGGGACTCAGACCTCCGACTCCAGCACCGGTCCGACTCGGATGACTCAGCAGTCGCCAGGCGGATCAGAGAAGGTCCAGAAGTCGAGTCCAGAGAAGCTGAGCGAGTTCAGAGTCTTATCATCAACTCCTGCAGTGGCAGCATCAGAACCAGGGACTCAGGCCGTTTCCTCCTGTTAGACCCGGTTCTACTGGAACCAGAACATCTGCTCCACCTCCAGCTGCTGTGGTTCTGACCCAAACCAACCTGTTCCCCTCCTGGCCTGTGGGGGCGCTGCACCAACAACCACTGAAGGAAACGACACAAAAACCTCTGAAGACGCTGAGAGCAACTTCCTGCTTCACCAGATGGAAACAAGATGGAGGCATCAGATTTTAGTGTTGGAGGATTTCTCTTTAAGCTAAAGACCAGGAGCCATTTCTGCTGCTAGCGCTAGGCTAACATGCTAGCTTTGGTTACCCAGAATGCCCTGCGCTGTAGTTCACTTCCTGCTTTTGGAGCGGTTTCTGGTCCGCTTGGCGTTCACATCAAACTGAACCCAGACCGAGGGCTGGAGGACCAGAGGACCAGAGGTCAGAGGTCGATTAGATTTCACACCAACCGGACCAGACTTTGACTAGGCAGATGGACTGGAGTTGGATTAAGGTGGACTGAACGGAGCTGGATGGAATGGTGCCGCCTTAAAAAGCTCAACAACCTGATAGAGAAATCTGGTTCTGTTCTGTGGCTCATAATATAAGAACTTTATGGACATGAAAGAGCGTGTCTTCGGTCAGAGGCGTCTGCAGACTCTGTTGTACGGACTGCTGCAGCAGCAGACATCAGCCTCAACAATGACACCTAAATCCCACTTATGGTTAATAAACGATTCTTTAAATTAAATTTGTAACTGAATCAAGTTTTTAGTACAGAAACATGAATAAACACTGAAAATCTAATTTTACACAAAAAGAAAAAAAAGATAAAAATCTGAATATTTGAACAGATCGAACAATAAATGTTAGGACTGGGTTTTAAATGTAAATAATCATCCTTCATTTATTATTCAGAGGCCGATGAATGAGGCTGCTGCTGAACCGGCGCGGTGTCACTCTGCCTCTCCGGAGGTCAACAGGCTCGGCGTTGAACCCACAACCCCAAAGGCGGCAGAGTTTCTGATAGAGGCAGCCGAGTCCGGCCCGCTGCATTCCTCACACGTCCAGCAGCAGAAACCATTAAGAAACAGACAAATCAGTCCATTAAAGCGGCGCGGCGAGGACTTCTGTTGAGCGTCACGTTTAAATCACGCCGGTTCTTATCTGGGCTAATTCCATTAGAACGCCGACGAGAAGACGAGAAGGCGAGAAGGCAGTCTGGGAATTATTCCATGTAGGCTAATTCAGCTGTCTGGGCCCGGATGGATGGAGGTAATTTGGCTGGAATGAGAATAATGACGCTGGTGGAGGGAGATGGAGCCACAGGATGGAAGGGTTAAAGCTGGGGGGTCCAAACTGCGGGTCGGGGGCCATTTTCAGCCCCCAGGCTGACTTTCTACGTCCTGATGCAGATGGAGACGTTTTATTTTTAATCATTACTGACATTTCATACCAAATAAAGTGGCTTATATCTGACGGCTTTCCACTGCAAAGCGGAGTTTTTTAAACCAAATTCTGCTAAAATGGCTTCAGTGAGAAAAAGACTGAACCAATTCCAGCTTTTACTGCTGAGAAAGAAATTCAATCCAGTCCAGAAAAATTTACAAAATGGATTACCTTCCTTTTTTTTTAATAAGGCAAATGGGCACTAGGCTTTGGATCTACATGATTCACACGTCTTCTTCCTACTTTATGTAACATAGAGGAAAAATATGTCCTGGCAGTGGAGGGGAGTACATCCGCTAATCCGCTAACGCTCTGTTAGCAGGGCTAATTTCCCCTTAGCTAACTTTGGAAGTATTTAGCAAACTGAATTTCCCTTAATTTAGAAACATTGAATAAATTCATAAACTAAATTAAACACAAGTAGCAGAGAACAAGATATAAACAAATACAACAGCTGAGGGTATTGTTGTTGCTCAAGCAGAGATGAAGTTAGCGCTTTAGCATTAGCTTTTCCTAAATACTGTGATGGTGTAGCGGTTTAGCATTAGCGCAAACTAACCGTTTAGCTGGCAGGCCCCCACTGCATAATGGATGCTCCTATTTTGTGGTGCAGGTAAAAATGTTTTAGCCCCGTTGGCTCCTGAGCTGCAGGAGAGTTAGCTCACCTCTCCCCGATGTAGCCGGCGGTGCACTGACACACGCCGCTGATGTGGTCACACAGGCCTCCGTTCCGACAGGTGCACTCCTCGGAGCAGTTGGTGCCGAACCAGCCGAAGGGGCACGGCTGGGCGCAGACCGGACCCTGACGGAGGGAGGAGCGGGTCAGAACTAACTCTCTGCACGTTTTATGGTATATGTGTCTAGATGTATTTTTTAAATTTGAGTTGAACCTCTGCTGACCGATGAGATTTCACCAAAGTCGCTAATTATTTGGCACAAACTGAAATGATTTGTTTTTGGGTATTCATTGCTAAACGGATCGAGCTTCAGCTGTCGGCCAGATGGATCCACATCGGACTCTAGAAAACTTTGAGAGGAGATCCGTGACTGCAAGGCTTCCAGGTTCCCAAAGCATCATACCTCCACCACCGTGCATGGCACATGGTATCCAGATGCAGCTCTGGTAAGCCAACTCCTGCTATCCGCCATCTTGTTTCTGGAGAGAAGCGGTGTTCTCCTCCAGCCGTTCAAGCAGCCATGCTGGTTCAGGTCAAGCGCTTCTTCTTCTCTGCTGCTGCATTTTACATTCTGGTAAATAAAACGCTGCTGCTAATCGTAGCCCAGATCTACAGGACGGATGATGTTTTACTGTGACACTAAAGGTGTTCCATACTGTGTGGTGTTGCTCTGATTTTCTCTGTTTCGTGCAGTTAGAATGTTTGTGATGGTTTGTGGCGGCAGCGGCGGCGGCGGCGGCGGCGGCGTGCGGGCCGTACCATCCAGCCAGGCGGGCAGCAGCACTCCCCGGTGACGTGATGGCAGGTTCCTCCGTTCTGACAGGAGCAGCGCTGTTCGCACATGGAGCCGTGTTTACCTGGAGGACAGGGATCCTCACAGCTGCAGGAGACAAACAGAAACATCTTCATCTGCAGCAACACAGCAGGGGGAAGATGCTGACTTCATCCGCTCACACAAAAATCATTATTTACATATTTCAGCAGCACAAGACAGCAGGAGAAAGTTACTATCTGAAAATTAGCATAAATTCCTTCCCATATCTTCATCATATATTGTTTTGCTGGAGAAAAGTTGCATGAAGACACAAATTAATGTCTGAATGCAACTGAAAAATTGTTAAAAATCTAGAAAAAAGCTTCAGATTCACTTTCCTCTCAATTCTGCAGTAATTTTTTAATCAAAGTCTATTTTTATAGAACATTATTTTTTATAGATCATCATCAAAATCATCAAATATGGTGATCCATGTTCCAGTTATTGTTAATCAAAGGTTTTTAGCTTTGATTTAAAGGAACTGCGTTTCCATAACTAATGTCCAAAAAACTGTCAATATTCACTAATGTACTTTTTAATTTTTATTTTTTTTTTACAATTGCTGTGTTTCCATTAGATAAAAAAAATACAATTAAAATCATATATGAAAAATTCATTAAAATAATAAATTTAAAATCATTCATTAAAAAAACACACCGCGCTACTTCCTGCTGTCTTCTTTGTCGTTTCTGCCAGTAGTAATTCTGATACAGAGAAAATCCTCATATTAACAATGTCACATCCTGGGTTATTCTGAGTTGTTTAGATTATTTGATTCTGGTTTTATTATTATTCTGTTTCTCAGTCGCTTTCTTTGATATTGATTCTGTTTTACTTTTGTTCATTTCTTCTTCTGGTGATTCTAGTTTGTTTATTTCTTTTTATTTCCAGTCATGCTTTTTATGCTTTTCTGGTGTTTTTTGTTCTCCCCTGGCTCCCTGAACTCCCTGTGATTTTTAGTTTCATATTCAAAGAAGATTCAGCAGGACCCATGCTCCCGGCTCATGTCTAGGTTTTGGTCCATCTGCAAAGTCAAACCCCAAGACGAGCGCAGAAAACTTTTTATCAAACAAAAAAGAATTTGACTTTAAGTTTCTGTTTCCATTAAGCAGATTTATTTTTGTAATTCCAGTTCAGTCGTTACGTCAATTGAAATGCAGCTGATGTTTCGACTGTTTTGCAGTTTTCTGGGAGTTTGTTCCAGATCTGTGGTGCATAGAAGCTGAATCCTCCCTGATCGACCAGAACCAGAAAACTGATCCAGCAGCAGCAGCAGCAGATCTTGAACGTATTTCAGTGATTTATAAGCTGACAGACGTATTTATGTGGTGAATTAGTGTGTTTTGTTTCAGTCTGGGTTCTGGTGGAGCCACTCACAAGCTGCCGGTGAAGCCGGGCGCGCAGAGGCACTCGCCGCTCTGGTGGTGGCAGGTGGCGCCGTTGAGGCACTGGCACTCCTGCATGCAGTCTTTGCCGTAGAGGTTGTAGTGGCAGTGCTCCTCGCAGCGCCAGCCCTGGAAGCCGTCGGTGCAGACGCAGGCGCCCGTTATCGGGTTGCATTTGGCCCCGTTGCGGCACTGGCAGCGGTTGGTGCAGTGGGGGCCCCAGAAGTCGCTCTCACAGCCTGAAGGGAGGAGGAGGAGGTGAAAACTGGGAAAGAAAAGATCACTGCCAAACAGGTGGAGAATTTTAACTTTAAACTGTCAGACTGAAATGTTTTAGTTCACAAATAAACATTATTTACATTTTGGAAAATCAAAATACAGCAGGATATGAAGAAAACTGCTGATTCTTTATCTTTGATTTAGTTTATAAAGTTCAATGTTTGTAGTTTGAGAATTATAAATAATCTGTTGGAGTTAATATTTTGACAGTTTGGTCTAAAAACAGATTTGTTCTCAGTTAAATCTTAAAGTTGCCTGTTAATTGAAAACAGTGAAGCTTGTTTGTTTTCTGCAGGTTTTGAGAAATCTTCACACTGTGAGGTTTTTAACTCGGCTTCTAATCAAGCTGAGCTCCGTTTAAATCTTCTGCACACATTTCCTTGCTCTTAATTAATATTTCATAAAGGAATTTGGCTAATTATTACAGCTGATGAGACAAATTGTTTTCATGTCATGAAGGAGATTAAAATGAAACGGGGAGGTGGGAGCTGCTCACTTAAATTTATCCGCTTCTCTGCTAATTGGTTGTTTATGGATGTTTACATCTTAAACAGCAGAAATATTTCCATATATGTCTGACTGCTTCTCCTTCTGGAAAATGTCCTCATGTCACCTGCTGGCTCCGACACCGAGAAGTTTCTCCTCTGATCCAGAACCGTCTGAGGTTCTGATCACAATGACAAACATCAGAACAGCAGCAGGTCCAGATGGATTCGTTAGGGATGTTTATATCGTCAAGCGGCGATGACCCAAATACTGAGCAGAGAAGAGCCAGGGGCCCCCGTCTTATCGACCCGATTACTGACCTTGGCAGCCCCATGCGGCTGTTGGGGGCCAGATCTTAACGGCCCTATGAATGACTTTAGGGGTCATGTTAGAGATCTACAATGATCAGATGTGCTGCAAAAACCCTCAAAAAGTGGAACAAAACTCTAAATAAATTCAAAGTTTTCTTTCTGAATCTGAAAATGAAAACCCAGATCATCCTGATCTGCCTCATGAAATGATTAAAATAGTTTTTATGTCCAACATGATGACAGCTCTCTGGACCTGCTTGAGCATTCGCTCCACATTTCCCTCCGATGTTAAAGAGGACAAACGTCTCCGCCGTCTGTGTTTAGCATTCAGGTTTGAATTAGCTGCAGACTGCAGGAATCATGTGGGAGAATTAAATGTGACCTCTGCTGCTGCTCCAACTCTCTGATTGTTCCTTCATCCTGGGTGGAAACTCCTCCTCTTCCTCAGATGAGCAGCAGCAGGTTATTTTAGATTAAGTTGGATCAACAGGAGGTTTATTCTGCTGGCTGAAGCTGAAGCAGAGCCGAGTGGAAACAAACTGTTCGACATGCAGCTCTGGTGGATCTGCATCAGATCTTCCTCTTCACTCAGAAACTCTCAGACATGAGGACAGACGCAGATTTAGACTCTTATCGGCTTTACAGACGAACGCCGCTTCACTCCGCCGCCGCAGCGAACAGACTCCTCAGATTTGTAGAGAGAAAACGAATCGAGGAGAAGAAAGATGGGAAACATGTTTCTGATCTGAGATCTGAGGGGCGGAGGCAGGAAGTGGCTGCTTCATCCATAAAACACTCGCGTTTTTCTGCTCTCGGTTTGCTGATGGGATGCTTCTCAGGAGAAGTCTTTCCTCCAAGCTGCTCCCAATATTTGCTTTACAGAAATCGTACAGAGAGGTGATGAATCGTGGAAATATTCCAGAACCTGATGGGAAGCTAATGGGATGGAAAAAACATATTATTGTGTTTTATCTGAGAAAGGCACATCTATGTTTGATGTATGATGATAGGCAGAGCGCAGGGACTCTGAGTGAACGGCCATTTGTTAGGAGGAAAACCCGGGAAACGTTGTGGCCAGCGGGAGGATAAATGGAGGAGGCGATGGTTTTTTCTGGAGTCATGGGTGGCGCTTTCACAGATATTCCAGCGCTAAATGTTTCATCAGGACTGTGGTGGACAGAGCACACAACGCATTCATCACATCAACACTCTCCTCCTTTTCAATCTTTCCCTAATTTACATCCTCCTGTCCGCCGTTTCCCTCTTCCCGTCCTTCTCTCTAAGACTCAGAGTTTCTGCTCACTTCCTCTAACTAGTGAGCCGGCACAGTCAAATCCTTTATCCTCACACCGCCTCAATTATTCAGCAGCAAAGAGTCCAAATCAAGTGACTAATGACTTTGATCAAGAGTAGCTCGCTGGCACTAAGGAGAACTTTCTGCACTAAATTAAGAGCAGTATAATATGGGCTGGCAAAGGCCAACTGCTGCAGGATCATTTGGAGGTTTGTCCACAGTGGCTCTCACCTCTCAGCGCCAATAAAAAACTCACAAGCTGCTGATTCTCTCCGGTTTCTGAGAAAAACGCAGCAGAGACCAGAACGCGTCTCTGACCACCAGAGCCACATAAAATAACCAGAGCAGAATAATTTACAGTAAAATAACTGGAGAGACGCAGACAGACAGAAAGAAGCTGGAATTCAGCTGGTTTTGAGTCAAAAGTCTCATTTTTCTCTGGTCAGTGAACGCATCTTAGCCCTTTCAGGCTGGGTGTGAAAGACACACCGCTAACAAGGGGAGTAAAGTTTTGTAGCATCGGTGACGCATGGGCATCACACCCGAGAAACACTGAAGCTTAAACATGACACCAAATATAAAGCAAACAAAATGGTGCAATCATAAAAAAACTAAACAACGGAAAATGCTGCAAACTCGCTTCACAAACTGGAAGTCCTCCAGACCACTAGGGGGAGTGGTCTGGACGGGACGTCCAAAAGAAAGTCATAAAATGTATTTCACTACATGACAGAGCAGCAGCATATTTACGCTGGTAATACTACAGACTCCCCCTAGTGGTCTGGAGGTCTTACGCTTGCAGAGCGAGTTCGCATCGTTCGGGGTGGGAACATCTCAGCGCTAATAGTAGAGCTAAGTTTTTGTTTAGCACTTAAGCATTTTTGCTAACTATGAAGAACTTTAGCATTAGCTTCTGCTCAATGCCGTTTTAATGTAGCGGCGAGACATTAGCAGAGCTGATGCTTGTGATTAGTGCTTTATGGTTAGCGTAGCTAGCTTGTCAGCTATAGTGATGACAAGCAGCTTTTTCCCTTTTGCTTCCATTTCCTGCAGTTGCAACATTTTTTATTTGCATTCATTTTTTATGTTTGTGTTTTATGGAGTTCACATCATTCATGTGTTTTTGCTGCACATCTTTGATCAGCCTGAATGAGACTGATGTCTACAACAGATACAATGGCCTAGTCAAAGCACAGAGCTCAGTTCCTGATTGAACTGAAGCAGCAGTGGAAGTTCCTCCATGATGGCGCCCGATAAACCAGACAGGAAGTGATAACTCAGCTGCTGGTTTCTGCAAACGCCTCAGATGTTGTAACTCTTTACTCGATGGTTTCACTGCATGTTTGGAGGAAATAAAATGTGTTCAGGAAGCTTGTAATCATCAGCACTTCTGCCTGCTGGGCGGTCACCATCCCACAGATTTAAACCTTTAAACCAAGAGGAACATTTTTCTTTACAAACAGCGGCGAGTCGCCCGACAGGAGGCTGAAACCGAGCAGCAATTACAGGTCATTACGGCTCTGACTCATCAACGTCTGATCCACGGCAACGCAGAAAAACAAAACCCAGAGGAACAGAAGGATTGTTTTACAAAGGAGGAATGAAAGGAAAGCAGCCGTGAAGGTGAATAATCGACTCAGCAGGACGAACTGAAGACAATTAGAGACTTAAAGGTTCACAGAAGGAGAAATGAAGTCCAGGACGAGTCGGAGCCGATTTCAGGTAAATCCAGGTTTAAACGAGTCGCAGCGTTCTGCTTCTCCTGCAGGAAGGAGACTTTAGCAGCTTAGAGAGAAACGACTTCAAGAAATTAAAACTGCCGCTTTGTTGTTTCTACAGAAACAAACTGAAACAAATTCCTTCCTAAAGTTCCAGTCAGCAGGATTTAAGGCAAAGTGATGATCCTGTTTGGTGCTGATCCGTCCCATCATGGCTGCCGCTCTGAAGGCTGAATCTGGACTTCATGCAGTTTGATAAGGAGCTGCTGCTGCTTGCTTTTAATCAGGAAACCGCTGGAGAACGGCGACACAACCAACATGTACTCATGCAGCGACCCAAAGCCTCGGTCAGGCCGGCCGCAGGTTCAGCGTCCAGCCTGATGACTCTTTAGCCAGGAGCTGGAATCAAACCCGCAGGCCTCAGATCAACGAATCCAAACGGCAGCATTCAGGCTTTATTCTGCTTTCAGAATACCGTTTCCTACGGCGTTCCACAGGGCTGTGTGTTGGTTCACCTGACTCTACAGGTGACCTGTCTGTCTGTCAGGCCTCAGGCTACATTCACACTCAAATCGACTTTTTCAACGCAGTCTGATCTTTTCGCGATCTGAGCTGCTTCCATATCAATGGGAACTAAATCCGATAGTTTTCAAAGCGTCTGCAGGCTGAACGCTCAGGTGGCATTTTATCCGACATGCGCCATAATTCAGCAGCAGAAGAAGACGGACGGTAAGACTGGACCCAAACAACGTCTGAAAATGATCATAATGAATGATGAAAGCAGACTGAGTCAGTGAACGCATCACATCCCAACCCCACCAGTCCTGGTCCGAATCCAAACAGGACCGGGTCAGAACCGCTGAAGCTCGTTTGCTGTTAGCCGTTAGCTTTTTGTTTATCAGCTTCCTTCGTCTGCAGTCGCTCTCTACAGCTTCAGAGTCGGCGGCCATCTTTACTGCCATAAAGAGAGCGCCACTGGAGGACGGCTACGTTCTTCTTCTTGGGTCGCTTTGGGTCGGAACCGTTCACACTGACGTCTGACTGCGGTCGGGTTTCATTAGTAGGAGGAGCAAACATGTAGAAATAATTAGATTTCAGCAAAAAGATTTTTCTGCTTTTATTTTGAATCATGTCAGTTTTGGTTCTCCATACAGGATTAACTTAAATAAATGTAATTAAATCAAAAGCAGATTTTTAAGAGTGAAATTTTGGTGCATTTCTTCTTCCTTCCCTGATTAATGAGCATTTGGGGTGAAACAAAAAACATTAAATCTCTCAGACATAAATTTTGAGCTTTATTTGATTTATTTTCTTACAGTTTGAAGCTGAAGAATAAAAATGGTCAAATGAGCTGCAACAATCAGAGCCTCAGTTAATTAACATCATTTTTAACATGTTGTGTATTTCGTTGTCCGTCGCAGTTAGAATTAATTTAATTTGAACTAGAAGTCGTGTGTTTCTTGCTTCATAAACAGGTTGTGTTCTGAGGTTTTCCACAGTCGGTGGATCTGCTCAATGAGAAACATTTCACCTGCAGATGTTCAAACTGATCTCAACTGTTCAGGTGAATTACCTGCTGCGTTCTGCGCTGCGCAGTTTCTGGACGTAAACAAACTCTGGGGCCGAAAACCTACTTCCTGATTCTCCATGTGAGTCTCATGTTCTGCAGCTGTTTTCTCCTCTTCGCTTCATTTGCCTGATTTGTTCAAGCAGACTAAATAAAAGCTCTGTGCTCTTTCCACACAAACTCACTTCAGAAAAGCTTGGAGGAAAATCCAGTTTTTCACCAATTTGACATTATTTAACTTCACTGAGTCACAATATAAAGTTTGTTTTAAAGTTTTTGCTTTAACATTTCACTCATTTGAATTGTTCTTGGTAAAGTGCAGGTTGAATTGATGCTGTCATTAGATCACTGCTGCACCTGTTTAAATTGATTTCTTTCATCTTTCAGCCATGAAATAAAGGAGATAAAAGGTTTCATTTGTTTTACTGGACGAAGGTCCAGCAGCCAAAAAACAGCCCCAAAACGCCTGGAGCTAAAAACAAACAACAGAATCAATGTTTTATTTTTTAAACTAAAGTAGAAACCTCCTGCTGTAGGTTTTACTGCAACCTGCTGGGATATGGATCAAAAACATTTTAAAGATAATTAAAATCAGCAGGTTTTATTTCTAATGTTCTGGTGTTGGATGATGTAAGCAGCAGACAGAGGCCCACAGCACCACACATCCTCCGCCTTACTCCTATCATAAACACAACCTGTTTATGATAGAAAATGTTTTTACTGGGATGATTCCCAAACAACCAGCAGGATCTTCTGGTTGCTATGGAGACCAGGTGACCCCTTCCTTTCTGTAAGCCCCGCCCTCTTTCTCTCACCTGGCTCCTATTAATGTAGTGAATAAAATGCAGAACCAACAAATGTTTTAAAATACAGCAGTAACAAAAGCAGATTTAATGATTATTTTAGCTTTTCTGTATGAATAAATCCTGAATTTTCACAACTGACTGATTATCAGAAATAAAAGGTTTTATTTTTGTTTGTTTAAATCATTTTGTTTCCCATTTTATGTTATACTTTTTAAAACGTCACCAAAAACAACAAACCGTGAATGAGTCGCATGTGGCTGCAGCAAACAGGAAGTAGAGGCTGCAAGCTAGCAGGTGGTTTCCTGCCTCTGGTAAGGCACAGACCCATCTGAAGATGGGTCGGGTCGGGTCGCTACATCAGGACTTACTCTGCAAAAGTGTTTCCGTCTCCTCTCAGAGGAAAAACATCGAGGAACTTATTTTGAATTTTGTTGGTGGAACGGCGGCGGTGAAAATAAACAATGTTCAGGTTTTCCTCCGGTTCAGAGCAGAACGTCAGCAGGAGAACTGCTAATAAAGTTTCCCAGATTTTATTAAAGTTTGCAAAGCGTCCAGCCTCATTTCAGCGCTGATAGCCTCTCGCTGAAACGTCTGAATGAAGCATTAAGCAACATTAACGTCTGAATGTCTCTGCGGATGAATCGCTGCTGCTCATTGTTTTAAAACGGAGTTAAAATCAGTTGAGCATTAGAGCTTTTTGTTCCACCTGCACTTTTGCTGCCATTGTTCAGGTTGTCCTGCTCTTACATGCATGTCTTTTATTCCTGGACTTATTGATTCATTAGCGCTTCCTGTTTGGCTCCCTGCAGCACCATTAACGCTCCTCCGTCCCCGGCCTCTAAAAGTCTCCGCACGTCTTTTATGTTCGCTCCTCTTCTTTTATCAATATTCATGTGCAATGAAGATATTTTTTCCTTTTTCCTTTAATGTTCCTCAGGTTGTTTTGGGGACAGACAGGAGAATGAAACATCGGCTCTTTATGAGAGTTTAGCTTCAGTTTACTTACAGATGTGTCAACATCTGGACCCACAAACACATAAAAACCATCCAAGATGCATCGTAGCAAAAATGATTAAAATAAATTCACCTTTAATGAATCTAATGCCGGCATCTTTAGAGTGTTTAGTAACTTTAAACCTGGACTTCCTGTTTCCATGAGACATAAAATGATGCAACACAAACCCTGTTAGTGTATTCAAAATGAGAAAGACAAGAGAGCAAATCAGTGACTGAGTGAAATCCAGTTTTAAAGAGTTAAATGATGAAAAAATTACTTTTTTCATCCTTTCTTGTTTCTGGGGCTCAAATCAAACTCATTTGTTCAATTTCAGTTTTATGCAGCAACTTAAACTGCAAATACATAAAACGGGTTAAAATAAAGATGATCTTAGATATAAATCTAGAGATTTCCAGAAAACATTAAGCTGCAAAATTTCCTAGAAACTCAGTTTGTTATCATTATTTTTAATGTTTAGTGTATTTCTTTGTCAATTGCTATAGTTTAGTTAGCGGTAAAAAGCATTTAGTAGACTAATAATGAATTAATCCTGAGCTAGTGATGAACTCTCATTGTTGATCTCCACAGAAAATGAGACTCATAAACATCAAGATTATTTATGGACGCTTCATTTTGCTGAGTTATAATCAGAATTGTCCTTTTGTTGCATTTTTCATGCTTTTGTAATTTCAGCTCCACTTTACAGGAAGTCCAGCTGCGTCCGTCAGCCGGCCGCTGCTGACAAATGAGTCAACAATGAGAGGCAGCAGCAGGTGGGGGAGGGGCGCCGGAGGTAACCGTGTCAATGCAGCTGAGTTATTAGGAGACAGATGACCCACATGCAAACAAGCAGGCTGCTGTTTAATTCACAGCCATTGATTTCCTTTTTCCAATTAATAATTGTAATTAGAGGCAGCATATTTCAGCCGGACGGTCGATGGCGCGCCGCGCCGCGCCGCCGGACAGCCGGGATGGATGACACACTTCCCCCGCTGCCAGGCCTGGAGTGAGGCGTCAGTTTACTGTGACACTGACGCGCGCGCTGTGTGTGATGGAGGTTTTCCTGTTAATGAGGCCATTTTCATGTCCAGATAATAAGCGGGGGAAGCGGCCGCGCGTTAATCAATGCTCAGGTCTGCGGGCAGCCGCCGCTTCAGGACGCTGCGTGTTTTCTGGCGCTAAATAATTGCCGCCATTAGCGCTCGTCAACAACTTTTGGTGTGGGATGATGCATGAGATGAGACAAGCTTTCACTTCATCACTTAATGATATCTGTGCGCGCGCCGGACGCGTTCGGCCCGCGCTTTCTTCTTGGGTAATTGTATTTTAATGATCTCTTTTTACGCAAACTTGGAGCATAAATCTGAGATCAGGTGTAATGGCTGCTGGTGTGCGGCTGTCCTCCCACCGACCCGCCCGGAGAGTCTGCAGAGGTGACGGCCTGATGGTGTCATCAGACGGGAAACTGAAGAAGATTTAACGCAGTTCCTGTTTCCACCATTTTCCTAAAACCTCCTGGATCATAGAATGATTAAAAACAGAACAAAGGAAACCAGGAGAATCTCTGAGCTGGAAAAATGATCAAAGAATCTCCAGACGAGAAACAATGTTAAAAACACTGAACTAATTAAAACCAGGAAAGATTGAATTAATATTTATCAGGAAACATCACAGAGTCTGAACTAATGAACATCGTCATCCCTACAGAACAACACGGTGGAGGCAGCACCATGCTGCGGGGATCACTGCCCTTATACTTAGGGCACTGAGTATAACAGCCACACTAACGTCCATTTAGCATCGTTTAAGGCTTTGTGTACTTTTGAATGTGGCTAAAATTGAGGAATAGGGAAGATGGGGGCTTTTAGTTTGAAAGAGCACCTACTTCCTGTCAGCTCTCTCCCTCCGTTTGATGAGTTTGGCTTCTAGTTACGAGAGTAAGGTTTTTTTTTTAGCAGGTTTTGTGTCTTATTACAGAACCTGTAATAATCATTAAATAATTTCTCATTTAATGAAAAACTTTCTCATATTGATGAGTTTTGTAACTCACTGCAACGAGCAACTTTCTTCTGTCGCAGGTTTTGCATGTTAGAAGGTTTTCTTGTTCTCGTTATGAGAAACGTTCTTGTTTTACCACGTTTGCATTTCTTTATAATTAGAAACCTTCTGTTTAAAAAGATTTATCCTGAATTTATTTCCAGTGATCTGGTAGTTAAATTTTCTGTACTTCAAGTTCAAGCAGATTGTTTTCCTAGCTGAAATAAAAGCTGCTGTGAGTCTTTAAAGTCAAACAGCTAAAAGCAGACGGACCTGCTGAATGAATCCATAAAGCGGCGAGCCGCTCTGCGTTCAGCTGCAGTTCTACTGAACTTTGCTTCCAGCTGAATCCGAAGGGAAGCTTTTGCTCTCATTCTGTTTCTGAGCGCGTCGCGTCCTGCAGGACAGCCGCTCCATAAAAGGGTCAGTCGAGTGTCATCGTAATTCCACGGCTGGAGTGGCTCTCCGTCCGGCTGCAGGGCATCGACAGCAGACAACAGAGCGGCTCTCACACGCCGGCCCTTCACCGAGGTCAAGACCGCTTCAAGTGCAAAACGACCGCAGGAGAAGAACACGGCAAGAAAGGAAGAAAGAAACCAGGGCGGCGGCCATTTTTTACGCTCTTCTTCTCCCAGCAAATGTAAAGTGGAGAAAGAAGGCTGATGAATAATTCCAGTCCATTTTCAAAGTCAGAGAGGAAAGGAGAGGAAGTGAGAGGAGAGGAGAGGAGAGGAGAGGAGAGGAGAGGAGAGGAGAGGAGAGGAGAGGAGGAGAGGAGAGAGGAGAGGAGAGGAGAGGAGAGGAGAGGAGAGGAGAGGAGGAGAGGAGAGGAGAGGAGAGGAGGCCTCTTCAGCTGAAAGGCCGTAAACAAGCCCCTCTGGAAATTAATCAGGAAGAAACGGAGAGGAAGAGGAGGAAGAGGAGCGAGCGCCGAGTGGTCGACTCGTTAGCTTCCTTAATAGCGTGTCCGTCATGAGTTTGGGCTCCCCAGCAGCAGGAGGAGGACGGGTAATGAAAAGGTTTCTGAGGTGTCAAAGCGGCCCTTCCTCGCTCCTCTTCCTCTGAGACGCTGAAGATTGATGGAGGAAGAAGAGTTTGATAGGAAAACAACGGTCTGTTTTCAGAAACACAAACTGAATTTCGGGGAGAAACATCTGGGCTTCGTAATGAAACTGCTGCAGAGCGACGAAACGGAAAACATTTCTCTGAATCCCGGCCATGTTTGGTCGCATTTTAAAAAAAAAAAAAAAAGAAACATTTTCAATTCAAAAACCATTTTGGAAGCTAAATTTTTCAGCCTTCAGAACAGAGAGAAGTCTTATTCTATCTGTCCATTATTCACGGAGCATCTGTAGAAATGTGGGCGCTGACATTAGCATTAGCTGCTACTATTTAGCATTGAGATGCTATTTTAGGCTAGCATAGCTTTGCTGATAGGCTAACACAGCTTCAACACAACAATAATGTTTTCCAGCATCCAATCAGATCGTTTAGAAGCAGAAATTAATCCCCAGAGAAGCGTTTCCATAGCGACTGTTAGCGATGTGCATGAGATTTACAGGCGTACCAGAAACACAGGAATACAAAGGTTCCAGCCTGAAAACCCCCAACAAGCATTAAAAAGTAATTAATTATGTTAAACTGGTGTTAACGTCTCGGCCCTAATATTAGCAGAACCTGCCTGACAGCATGAAGTAGGCCTAAAGAGGACCTCATTCACTTCAGAGACGCCAACCATCAGTTTGGGACCTTTAGCTCAAAAGCAACTCCATCTGCAGTGTGGCCTAGTCAAAGTCTGGGCTTGGACGTCTGAATCTGACTGAGGCGTGACCTTAAACATGCAGTTCCTGCCAGAAACCCTTCGATGTGTCTGAATTAAATACATTCAGCAAAGCAGAGGAGGTCAAAGGTCACCCATGTGAGGCTGCAGCTGACAAACATTTTAACTCTGAGCTGCTTCCTGAACAGAGGAATATTTAAAATGGACGCTGCCATGCAGCCTGATGTGATGTCATCACAGCTCGTTTTTATCAGACATGTTCCAGTTTGGTGCTGCTGCCGGTTAGACGCCGAGGTGTGCTGCTGCTGACTGACCTCTGATTAGCTCCTGCTGCTGAGGAGAGAGAGGTCAGAGGTCGCAGCTGAAGCCTCTGGAGGAAGTCGGGACTGAAACGGTCCTCTGACCTTTGTGAAGACGCCCGACTCCAGCAGAAATAATAAACAGGATGAAGTTCCTGTCAGCTTCAGTCTGAAATTTTCATTGAAATTGTCAGAAAAGATTCTGACATTTGGGCCAAAACGCTTCAGGAATCAGTTGCTCTGCAATCAAAACCATTTCCAAAAAAGAAGCAGCAGAAAATCCTCCAAACACCCGCAGTGACATTTCAGGCTCTGTAATTCAGCCGACCGGCAGGAAACGCTGAAGGATCGTTTTTCTCCGACCCAGCAGGAGGAACCGGGCCTCCCAGTGGTGGCCGGCCGCCCGTCACCACGGAAACAGAGCTGGTGTCTGTCGGAGACTGCGGTGAAATTTGATTAAAAAGTTTTGTTTGTAAATTAATTTTGAGCAAACACAGAGGGGGGGTAAAGGGAGAGCATGCTGATGCAGCTGCAGACAGTAATTGGACTTGGCAGCAGGGTGAACCCAGAGCTGGACGTTCTGCAGGTTCTGCTGAGTCCGGGTCAGTCTAGACGGACCAGGATCTGCCAGCGGGAACGCTGAGGGGTCCTGGTCCGTTCATTAAAGTCAAATTATTCTGCATAATTCACTTTGTCATGTTTTTATACGTCCATTTGTGTTTCTGCTGCTTCTAAAAACAGCACAAAAAACCCCAAAAAACACCCAGCCGTTTTTTAGCAGTGAGTTCATTTTTTTTTTTGGTGTCTGGAAAATGAGAAGTTTCAAAAACCTCTAGAATGTAACATCCCAAATCAGCAAGCTTAGCCTGTTACCTAGCAACCCTGTGTGCGCTGTGCAATGGCTGCTGCAAGAGACAAAAGTTTTGTTGTTGACTCACCATCCAGAAACCACTTACTGTGTTCTGGTTGGTTGTGCAGGAGACTCCACTTCTGCTTTTCAAAGATGTCTGATTGCATAATTGTGCATCTGTTTGCAGCCACTTTCATGTGTGAGCGTAAACGTTGGTTTGGGGGCGTGGCCAGCCGTAGCTTGTTTGGATTTAAAGTGACAGAGGCCCTAAAACAGAAGAACTGAACTGACTGAAATCTGATTATATAAGAATGATTTTGTGCATAAAATCTAATGAACATACTTTCTAACCCTGCTAGATCTATAACAACCTGTCAAATCAGTCAGCTTTAAAGCGACGCTGATAGACGCTAATGCTACAGGTGGAGCTACTCCACAGAAACGAGATGCAAAGCTACAATAATGGGAGCATCATTCCCACCAGTTCGCCTTAACCCAACTCCAGTCCATCTACCTAGTCAAAGTCCGGTTCAGTTGGAGAGGTGTAAATGCTATTTGACCTCTGACCTCTGGTCCTCCAAACCTCGGTCTGGTTCGGTTGAAGCGAACTCTGGTTCAGTTTAAATGTGAACGCCAAGCGGACCGACAATGCTCCAAAAGTAGGAAGTGAACTACAGCGCAGGGCATTCTGGGTAAATACGACCAAACCTGTTAGCCTAGCGCTAGCAGCAGAAATGGCTCCTGGTCTTTAGCTTAAAGAGAAATCCTCCAACACTAAAATCTGACGCCTCCATATTGTTTCCATCTGGTGAAGAAGGAAGTTGCTCTCAGTGGTTCTTGGTGCAGCGCCCCCACAGGCCAGGAGGGAAACAGGTTGGTTTGACTCAGAACCACAGCAGCTGGAGTTGTTAAATGTTCTGGTTCTAATAGAACCGAGTCGGGAAGGGAAATCAGGAGGGAAACATCCTAAATGACTGCATGGCAGTGAAACTTCCAGTCTGTCATAAACATATCAGTTTCCTCTGAGTGGGGTCCAGGAAGGGACAGAACCCAGCGGACGATCCGGATAATGGTGGCTAACCTCGCCGTTTCACCCGTCCAACGCAGGCAACAGGTCCTGTCTGCCTAATGACTCCTGTGTTAATGAGCAGCGACGAAGAGGCGGGGAGAAAGAGTCCAGATTAACCAACAAAAACAGAGAGATAAAAACATCATTGGGTTCAGCTGGATATTTGACGGCGGAGCGTCTTGTCTCTTAACGAGACAATTAAAACTCGCTTCAGAGAAGAAGACCTCGCCGCTCTGAGGACAGGATTTTCCAGTCGTTGCTGAAAGTTTC
This sequence comes from Poeciliopsis retropinna, assembly GCA_010277075.1. NCBI lineage: Eukaryota > Metazoa > Chordata > Actinopteri > Cyprinodontiformes > Poeciliidae > Poeciliopsis > Poeciliopsis retropinna. Next base: position 952,406 of record VMRM01000006.1, read on the forward strand.
ATTTCCAGTGAGAGCAACAGAGAAGGAGGTGAAAAGGTTTCCACTGACTCTCATTAACCTCCCAGCCAGAACCAGGCCGGGCTGGGGGTCGGCACAGGGTCTGGGAGAAACGCTGACTCCCTGATTTAAGACACAAGACAGAAGGAAACATCAGCAGGGACGATTTGCAAAACGGAGAGTTGCAGCTAATGAAGGCTAGGATGGCAGGAAGAGATAAAATAAACCATGGTCAGACTCCACTAAACATTAATTAATCACATCTCAACAAACAAAATGTGCAACATTTTCAATTCAAATCCCTTTTAACTGTTAAGTTATTGAATAAATATATACAGCCCTATATAAATAGACAGAAGTCAGGCTAAAGCGGACTGGAGTCGGGTCGAAGCGGACTGGAGTCGGGTTAGAGTGACAGGAGTTGGGTTGAAGTGGACTGGAATCGGGTTATAGTGGACTGGAGTTGGGTTGAAGTGGACTGGAGTCGGGTTAAAGTGGACTGGAGTCGGGTTGAAGTGGACTGGAGTTGGGTTAAAGTGGACTGGAGTCGGGTTGAAGTGGACTGGAGTCGGGTTATAGTGGACTGGAGTCGGGTTATAGCGGACTGGAGTTGGGTCAAAGTGGACTGGAGTTGGGTTAAAGCGGACTGGAGTTGGATTAGAGTGACTGGAGTTGGGTTATAGCGGACTGGAATCGGGTTATAGTGGACTGGAGTTGGGTTGAAGTGGACTGGAGTCGGGTTAAAGTGGACTGGAGTCGGGTTGAAGTGGACTGGAGTTGGTTTAAAGTGGACTGGAATCGGGTTAAAGTGGACTGGAGTCGGGTTGAAGTGGACTGGAGTCGGGTCAAAGTGGACTGGAGTTGGGTTAAAGTGGACTGGAGTCGGGTTAGAGTGACTGGAGTTGGGTTATAGCGGACTGGAGTCGGGTCAAAGTGGACTGGAGTCGGGTTAAGTGACTGGAGTGGGTTAGGACTGGAGTTGGGTGAGAGTGGACTGGAGTGGGTTAGAGTGAGGAGTCGGGTTAGAGTGACTGGAGTTGGGTAAGCGGACTGGAGTCGGGTTAAGTGGACTGGAGTGGGTCAAAGTGGACTGGAGTCGGGTTAGAGTGACTGGAGTTGGGTTAGAGCGGACTGGAGTTGGGTGAAAGCGGACTGGAGTCGGGTTAGAGCGGACTGGAGTCGGGTTAGAGTGACTGGAGTCGGGTTAAAGTGGACTGGAGTCGGGTTGAAGTGGACTGGAGTGGGTTAGAGCGGACTGGAGTCGGGTTAGAGTGACTGGAGTTGGGTTAGAGCGGACTGGAGTCGGGTTATAGCGGACTGGAGTCGGGTCAAAGTGGACTGGAGTTGGGTGAAAGCGGACTGGAGTTGGGTTAGAGCGGACTGGAGTGGGTTAGAGCGGACTGGAGTCGGGTTAGAGCGGACTGGACTGGCTGGTGGGACTGATGCAGCCTTAGTGAGGCCGACCTGGATTGACTGGCAGGCGGAAGTTTTTATGAATTTATTTACTCTGACAGCAAGAATCTAAAGAAGAGTCAGATGAAAAACGTGGAGCGTTTCAATCAGGCGGAGCAGCAGAAACGACTCATTACTCATCAGCTCCTGATCTTCAGCTCTGGACCTGAATATCAGCAGAGGAAACATGAAGACACGAGTATCAGGCGCTTTGTCTCCTCTCAGCTGCTAATTAACTCCATCAGTTTAACTTTCTGCTCTGACTTCACTGCAGGGAAATGTAAAACACCGGCGCGTCCCGGGGGGCCCGACGCTCCGGCTGAAGCCCTTGAACTCTGTGACCTCCCGGATAAAAACACTAACTAAGGAAGGCGAGCGAGCGCCGGGGTCTAATTGATACAGGAGGTAATCTTCATGAAGGGCCGCTGCTCCTTTTCAGCTCCTGCCGGGGCTTACTTCATGCCTCCCAGAGTCAATTGCTTGCTGCAGGTGGAATTGGCTTCTTTTTGTCTCCCAGAGGAGGGATGACCTTCCCATCCCATTCAGAGCGCCGAGGCGCTGCCCCGCACCGCCGGGGATAGACGACTCAGGAATCCTGTCACGTACGTCTCCAACCTGTCGCCTCGCTTTACTCCAGGCTTCTTTAAAGTGTTTCACCTTGCAAAGCTGCAGCTTTTCCCTCCTGGAGCTTCTTTATCAGCTGCGTTTCATGAACAAATGTTTGGTGATGCAGGAGGAACGGCTTTAATCTGGGAGGATGACAACGGTTCAGCTGCCGCAAAGCACATTTTAAAGTTCATTAGGCAATCAGGAAATGACGCGTTGGCTTTTAATATCAAGAGAAAACTGTTATTAATCATAACAAGTATTTAAAAACAACAAGAAAGCCTGAAAGAGGCTTTTTAAAATTTAATTTTAACTTATTACAAAGAAGACCTTTTATCCCCAGACGTTCATTTGAACTGTTGCAGTTATTTTTATAATTTGTTACAATGTATAATAAGTAACTATGTATTGTTAAATGTTATAATTTCACTATTTAGTAAATAGCTAATATTACATATTTATATTTAGTTTTTCTAAATTTATAAACTACCAACATACACTATGTAATATATTATATATAGCAATAAAATTACCTATTTTTATATTTAATTTAATTTATTAATATAGTTACATAAACATATAATGAACAATATATAATAAATAATAAATATATAATGATTGTTTTCTTTAATATAAAAAGTTATATGTTTATTATTCTTTAACACTGTAATATATAATGTTCAGGAGCATATTTTATTTCTTATAATATGATTATTATTTAATATGGTTGAATTCATTATATTAATTTATTATTACATATTCATTACTATTCTAATTATATTTTAATTTTTTTATATATTTTATTATTTTTATCTAATTTAATTATTTATACATAAATTAGTTTTTTATTAATAAAAGGGTAAAAATGAAGCAACAGGAAGTTCAGTTTATGTGCCTGAATGATAAAATGATGAACTGGTTCATGTTCAACAGTCATTTCAGGGATCAAGTTTTTTAAAACAGATCAGTGGAAAATGAGCAAAGATGTGTCGCCATGTTGCATTTCTGAAGATTTTCTGCATCAGTCTGCTTTCTGCTGCCGCTCCCACAAACATGGAGACGTTTTTTTTTGTTTTTTTTTATCTCCGTCGCAGTCGAAGCAAAGCAAGCTGATGATGCAACGCAATAAAATCCTGCAGGGCCAGAGGTGGCGGCATGAAGCAGAAGTTAGGAGACTGAAACAAACTCTGGGCCACTGGGAAAGCGTTTCCTGCAGACTGATGCGTTCTCCTGCTGGAGGAAGTGACAACATGAAGGAACACACACATGCCAGCAGAGATGAAGAGCTGCAGATCCATCACTCTGCAGCTCAGAGCTGCGCTGTGGCGCGGCGATAAGGAGCGGAGCGATCCACAGCCGGACCTTAACGGGATTTTCCCAAAGCTTTGGAGGTAAACTGGAAAAGTCAGCTGAACAGAAACATCCAGGCAGGATTTCGGATTCCTTCTGTTCAGGGAGAATTTTCTGTTTTTCCACCTGCATCAATCAGCCCAAACAGAGGGAGACGCTGCTGCATCCTGATGGCTGAGCATGTTCAGCCTCCTGTTGCTCTTTATTAGGATGAATAATCACACTTTTCCTTTTTCCATCCCAGACTGTCAAGTTTCATCCATTAAAGGAAAAACAACCAAACAGAGCAGCCGATCAGTAAAAAGGCATGTTAGAGTAAACTGCTGAGACGTCTGTTTCCATGACAACAAATGGAAACCTGTGCGGACTTTAAAACTGTGCTAATAAATGAGTAGCAGGGCACTGAGAGCTCTCAACCTTCTGATGGAGTTTAATGTCTGGCAAGATTTCAGCTGCCGAAATCTTGATTCGGCTTCACCAAACCTCCACAGAGCTCCGATTAGAGGAACAACTTCCCCAACCAACAAGAGAACAAACCAGAAGCCAAACCTCTTCATCCATCCGGGGTCTAAAACTGAGCCCAAACATCTCCATCCATCGAAAGACCAAACTTCTCCATCAAGAGTTTTCTGGGCCTCAGTGAGTTAATAATCATGTCCGAGTTCATTGTCCCATTTATAGTTTCCAAATTCAACATCCAAACAGAAAGTCAGCATGGCTCCAGATCCCAGCTGACCTCTGAAAAACTTACCTGACTTCACTTGTAACCCTGAAAAACATCAAATAAAATAATTAAGTTTGTTCTGAAAACTTTTACTCCACACTTAGAAAGTGAACTTCCACAGCTTTATTTTGTTTATAGATACCGATGTTCATCAGGTGTGATTAAAAACCGCTGATCGATGAATCCCTGAGTACTCCACTAACTCATCACACCTGCTTCATGTTTCCAACCAGCTGGTCTGCAGCACCGACACATTACGCCTTTATCAACACATATTACAGCTAAATTAAAAAAATACAGCAAACATCATGAAGGAGGCGGCTCTCATCCCGAGTTAAAGTGGCAGTACAGACCAAACGTGACCTCAGGAACCGACTTCTAGAACATCTGAAAATCAGCTAAACTCGACGTCTGTGTCAGAGGAAAGATTTACTCTCATTGCACAACTGAAGAGATTTTGCTGTAGGTGGAAAACAGATAAAAATGTTTCCCACCTGCAGATTCACCTGAGGAACAGATGAAGGTGTTAAGATGAAATAAACAACCACAGATGGAGATGGAAACTTATGTCATCCTGAGTGTTTGGTTTCTTTTTCTTCTCTCTAACAGGGACTTTGTGGCCAATCAATACTTCATCGTTCGCCTCGGTGAGGATTTACCTAACCTCTGCTGCAGCCCAGCAGGGACAATAAAAACAGATAAACAAAGACGGAGAGCGGGTGCTGAAGGGGGCTCATTAAGAGCCGATGGACCCCAAATCCCTCTTTAACAAACACAAACACACACACACACACACGTTGCCTTCAGTTTAGATACAGCATTTAAAACCCCTACCACTTCCAGAATAATTTTAACCAAAACACAATTTAGTTACCAGTTTGTAGTTCAGAACTCCTAAGGATGTAAACAATTAATTTACTTACGATTGTTGACTAATGGTTTATTAGATTAAAATTATTCCAAAAGATTAACTTAACTTAGAAAGCAATAGATCCCATTTGCTGAGGCAAATTTGCTGACATGCCTCAGCAAGAAGTTAGTTTAGCTTTTAAATATGTCTAATGTTAAAAAAGGAAAAAAAAAAACTGATGCAGAATGCAGAGTTTTCTACAAGGGATAGATTTCTTAATATTTCTCTGCTGAAATTGAGCGTACAGCTGTGCTGGAGAACATATAATAGTGTTTAAAGATTACAATTTCACCCGCAACCATGAGATGAAACAAGACAGAAGTACAAGAATTTGACTGATGTGGAGCAGGATGAGCTTCAGAGGAAAGCTAGTGAAACCAAGACAGCAACAACATTTTTAAAAAGCTCCACTCTTCCAGGGACGCAGCCGTCAGGACCAGCTTTGCTAAACCCCACAAAATTATAGGATATGGCAAGGTAGTCTCTGTTGGGGAGTTTATTCTCTGTTTGGTGGAGTCTACAGAGCTAAATTACCCTGAGAAGAAAGATGCATTGGCAGACATATAGCCTGTCTAACGTGCAATAAATCAATTGATTGCATGATCAATAAAAATGACCTCAATAATTTCCATTTGCATGATTTATTATTTTTCTCCTTCTTTTCTCTGTTTTTTCTATCAAAAACTGGATGACAAAAGTCTTCAACTCACTCATTTTTTGTTGTTTCTGTGTTAAATGTTCATTAGAATTGAAAGTTTATTGATATTTGAGAATGTGTTCTTGCACTATTATTTATTATATAATAATGTAATCAATAATAATTATTTATTATTATTTATAAAAAATAATTTTAAATAATAATTATTTATATTATTTGTAAATAATATAAATTATATTACATGAAAATGGTCTCAAAACAACCATGACTTCTGGGCCAATTTATCGTTCAGCTAAATTTGTTATCGCAATAGACATCCAGACAATGTTTCTGCACACCATAACGAGTCAGATTGAGAACACTGCAGCGTATTTGGTGCTTGAGCTGCTAAAAACCCCAGAAAATTGTGACTTGTTTTATTTAGTGGATTGTGATATCCATGAAACAGCCTGAACATGGCATAAATGGCCTTAACTGTTGATATGATTCACTAAACTAAGTGAATTTAAAATTAGCTAAGTAAAGAAGCATTCTCTCTGAGATAAGCCAAACAAAAGCACTGGCTACACCTATTGCTTTTTTGCTGAAATGATGTTGTTGTTTGAAAACTAGTTAATAACGTTATGATGCTGTTTTACAAATGCAGCCAAAATACGCATTTTCGAAATGACGTTTAGAAAGTTAAGCAGTACAAAAAGTTTGTGCTTCACACTTGCTGGATGAACTGTTTGGTTGACAGTTTGATATGTTTCCCTTACTGTTAGTTATTGATGTAAATTGATGCTGCCATTCTACATTGTCGAATAACTAAACATTGCAAAAACTGAGATGTCTAAAAGTATGAGACGGTTTAGATAATAAAGAACTTCTAAATAAAATATAAACAGAAGCTATACATGGCCTTTGAATATGATTGAAATTTCTTATATGGCCATTTTAGAAACGTTATGATTTTGCTTTAGTGCCCATGAGGTCCTTTGGTCCTCAGAAAGCACATACTGGACCTGGTCACACAAGGTCACATAAACAAGCACACACACACACACACCACACACACACACAGCTCATATTTACACCAAAGCTGCAGAGGAAATGAGGAGACAAACAGGAAATGAGACGAATCAGCCTTGATTCAGCTCCAAGATAACATCAATAGCAACATTTTGCCACAAAGTGGCCTAAACAAAACATTTCACAGAGCTGTTGATTGGTCTGTTTCAGGGGTTGAAGGTGGTTTCAACTTCTCCATCAAGGGCTGCGTATAAAACGCTTGATTCCTGTCTGAATCCTGCAGAGGGTTTTATCAGCAGCAGACAGACGTTTAAAACTAAAGCTGAATTTATCAAAATGTGTTCAAACAGAACTGAGCTGAGAGAAGCTGCTGAATATGAAATCCGCTGAGAGGCCATTAAGTTAACATAGTGAGGTTAAAGGGATAGATTATTCAATAATTTTCTTCTAAATTATTGAATAAATATACATATGAGCTCAACAACAGAGATATTTATTGTTTTTAATCTCATGCTCTTCAACCATTAGATTGGAGCAGAGTGTTATTCTCGCCATTCAGCTTTCCAGAGCTTCTCTGATTGTTCATGGAGCTTTAGGAATGTGGACTCTGACATTAGCATTATCTGCTACATGTTTAGCATTGAGATGCTATTTTATGCTTGAATTGCTTCGCTGACATGCTAACTGCTTTTAGCACAACTTGAACACAACACTAATGGTTTCCGGCGTCCAATCAGATCGTTTAGAAGCTCGGTCGTCCACAGCTGATTTTGGAGGATGTAGTTTGTGCCTCAGATTTACGGACGTACCAGAAACACATAAGTACAGCGTTCCGTCTCAGGACATTCACATGTAAATAGCAAAAATTGGTCAATTGTGTTAAAATCTGTGTAATTAATGAATAGAAATAAACATGTTAAAGTCCCAACCCTGATATTAATATTCTGTTTATGTTCTGGTCAACATCATATATTCAGAAGAATCATTTATTACCAAAAACCTTTCACTTTACTTTCTCAAAGCTGAATTTTCTTTGCTTGTTTCTGCACATTTTCTCCTCTGTGGCACGGCTATTTATTCCTACTTGTTCGCTCTTTCTATTCTTTAATAAGACACATTTTAAATGCAAATCTGCTCTGAATATTCACACATTCACACATCCAAGATGGAAGTAAATTTAAGAGAAAAACCAAGCATCTCCAGCATTGTGAGTTTTTGTGTTGGAGGCGTACTCACCGCTAGAGCAGTCCAGCCCCCCCCAGCCCGGCTCACACTGGCACGTATCCGGAGAAACACACCGGCCGTGGACACACTCCTCCGTACACAGCGCTGCGGAGAAACAGGACGACCCAAATTAGCACCAGGAAAACCTCACCGGAGGCTCGAAGCTCATAACAGCACAAACAAACTTTTAAAGGAAAGTTTTGTTGCGATCTTTAATGAAAAATGTTTGATTTCTTCCCATTACTCAGATTTTTTGTCTAAATAAATCTGCGTACTGGAGGTTAAATGCGGTTCAGGGTTAAAGTCAGAAACATTTTGAGACAACAAAGCCTCTGAACTCCTGATGCTCCATGACAACCGCTGCCATTGCTGTGATTTTCCTCACTGGGTCCAGTTTTACATAAAACATTAAAAAGGCAGGGATTCATCTATCAACAGCTTGCATTCTGACTGATCTCACTATTTATTTATTCACCAACCTGCTCTAAAATCTCCCCAGTCCTGATAAGAAGTGATATCTGCATTGTACAGCAGGCAGATAAGGAAGCTCCGGCGCTCATTTCTCACCCTGAGATGGTTTCATATTTCATTATGACAGGACCTTACAGCTGAGAGCAATCAGACGCTTCAGAGCAAACAACGCCACGCTCAGAAATAAAGCAGGACGTGGTTTTATGACTCTGCTCTTATCTCATAATAAGGCAGAAGACGTCGCCTGGAGAGGCATGAAGAAGAGAGGAGAGTAAAAACTCCAAGGAGGAGAAGAAGAACGGATTCATCCCCTAGACGGAAATCATCTGGAAAAATACATTTTTACTTTAAATAAAATCTGCTCATGACCTTAAAACCATCACATTTATTTTTGGACAAAGTGGAAATCCCTTTCATTCCAACACATAGAGGATCCTTACTGAATTAATCAGTCAATCCAGGACTTCAAGATGGTTTTTGCGATTCCTCTCAATCAAAACGTTTTGGTTTTGAGGCGTTAATCCAGAAAAATATGCATTAAATTCACAATTATATAATAGTGTGAAAAAATGCAAAAGAGCTGTTGATTTAGCGTAAATCACAAAATCCCCAAAATCTGAAGGGCTCCCTCCTTAAATCTTTGTTTAAGGTTTTAAATATATTTTTAAGTTGCTGTTTTCCAACTTCCTGCAGGAGATAGCTCTGCTACAGTGGCAACATGGTTTCTTTTTCTTCTCCAATATTGATTCTACTTTCCAGAATTTTGTGATTATTTTTTGTGATTTTTCCTTTTGCAAACAAAATGACTGATTCTTTGGTGCTGCTTTAAAATATTTGCAAGGAATTTTAAACAAAAAAAAATCTACATATCGAAGAAAAAAGATGAGGAAGAATAACAAGCAGGCAGATTGGACACAAATAATTTTATTCTTTAAAGAACTTAAAATGAATGAATGAATGAATGAATGAATTGAACCAGGTTCAGCATAAATGTGTAAAGCAGCTCAGACCTAAAATGTTTAGTAATTGATCAGACTCGGTGTTTAAACTATCGGACGGTTTTCAAACTTTTCCAACTTTAATGATTTAAGAGAAGCTGGTTTAGTTTTTGGGCTCAGGGTTGGAAAGAGCAGGAAAACTTTGAGCAACTCCTCCACAGCAGCCCAGAGTTGACTAATTAACACGTTTTTTTCCCAGCGTTTTTTCGGCGCGGCGGAGCTGCAGACAGCCGTTTCTCTGTTTGTCAGCTGGACTCAGCCATTTTCAGGAATCTGTAGCACTGAGGCTTTCTGGGTGTCAACTGGATAAAAACAATCTTCGATGCTGTCCTAAGCTTCCTCTCTGTTCCAGCTCACTTTTTAATTAGTGTGCAGACAAACACACATGAAGCTGTTGACACAGGAGAAGTGAAGCTTTAACCTTCCTAAGACGAAGCTAAGTGACGTTAGGAAGCAGAAGCAGCTTTGTCTCAGTTTCTCCAGCTCATGTGGAGAGGATGATCTAAATACTGCATCATGTCACAGATCTTCACTCTGCTGTCGTCTTTTCTCAAACATAAACCAACAAGTTGACGAGACATGCAGGATCAAACGCTGTGAGCATGACAGCTTCATGAAAGCTTGAATTATTTGGATGTGGCTCTTCTGAAAGTGAAGAGCTGCAGTGAGGAGTTCAGGTGCAGACGCAGGTGAGGATGGATGATTTCATGGGGCTTCAGCCTCTCAGGTCAATTTTACTCAGTTTTCTCACCTTTTTTCACAACAGAATGGACTCACTTTTAAACATTTGATTGTGTTACTGTTGTTATTATTGTGTGTGTGATGAATGTTGTTGAGTTTGTTTCGGCTCATATTTCCATTCCTGCGGGTTTTTTCACATCATCCTTCAAACGGACAGCGAGCCAAAGTCGCCGCTTCCAGATTTATTTCTCTTCTCAGGCAGCAGCGCTCTGCACAAACATGTTGGTGATCACATTTATATTTCTGTGAAGTTCGGAACGACGGAGGCTTTATTTCACACTGAGCATGCTCACAACTTCTCTGTTCAAACTGAGTCTGTGAATAATGGAAAGTTTGCTCAGTTCTACAAATCGCATTCAGGGAAACCAGGATCAAAACCGGCTGCATCTCTGAGACTGTTAGACTGAGATACTTTAATAAAGTCATAATATTAGCAAAATAAAGATGGAAGTCATTTAATGAGAGAAAAGCTTCGACAGACCAGCGCAACGTGTGGTCTCTCATATTGTTACAAATTCATATTTACATCACTACAACTTTATTCTCTCTATATTTCAACTCGATTGTTGCAGATTCTGTCCATCTGGACCTAAAACCTGGCAGACATTTCTCTGTAATTTGGCCAAATTTACAGGGAAAAATCTGCCTATAAACGATCAATTCTCTAAGATCAGAACTGAAATATTTAAATCGTCCTTAAAGCTGGCGGTTATTTTAATGTGAGTAAACAACAACCACCTAAGAAAGACTAAACATCGCAGAAGGTCCAACTGTTCGCCTCTTTCTGTGGAAACTGTCTGATTTATTTATGGAAATTAATTTTAAAATCTACAAACAAACTGTAAAATTCAAATGTTCTTATCGTTTAAAATTCAGGACCGAAACTCCTGGTCGTCAAAAAGAACCTGACAGGATATGGTTCTGGTCCAAAAATGCAAACGTGTTTCATTTTACTCTGATATCAAAAATCAGTTTCAAAACTCATTTATGTAAATAATATTAAGAAATAATTCAATGTGAAACCATCAGCTCCAAGAAAAGCGTTTTACCTTTCAGTAAATGAGCTAAAGGCTGAACACAAAGTTAAAGTTCAGATCTTCACCTGAGTATCTGAGGTGAGGCTTAAAAACTGAAGGGATGAATCCATTTCTGATGCTGAAGGTCCAGCAGGTTCTGATGCTGAAGGTCCAGCAGGTTCTGATGCTGAAGGTCCAGCAGGTTCTGATGCTGAAGGTCCAGCAGGTTCTGATGCTGAAGGTCCAGCAGGTTCTGATGCTGAAGGTCCAGCAGGTTCTGCTTCCTCCACAGTAAAACTTAACTGGAGCTTTGCTGTGTGTAAACTTCAGGCTGAAATTTTTCTGCTGCCCAGCATATTTTATGAGGCCGATAAAACGCCTCACAGTGTCGCGCTCAGATTTTAATAAGAAAGGCAGGAGCTGTGGTCGTCCTGGAGGAGAGATGATTAATCTTTAAAGGGACGGTGATCCTTTCATCCCGAGCAGAAAGCGCTCCACGCAGGATTACATCAGCAACTGCTCCAACAAGATTAATAGATATCAAATGAAATAATCGCTGCTTAATTCCAGCCATTGTCTCAGCGTGCTGAAGCAGCCGCCGGCGCCCTTGAATCCACAGGATGTTGAACATCAGCACCTGAAGTTCTGCCACCTGCAAGAGGCGCCGTCCTGGACCCAGTTCAGTTTGAGTTTTTTTATTTTTCTCCACGACGAAATGGATCCCATCACTTAAAAAGTTATCTGTTTTAAAGGGGCACTGTGTGTTTTCCATATTCCACTTTATAGCATAATCAGTTTCCTCCAGTTTTAGAAAAATGGTAAATATATATAAAATCTGACTTAAAAGAATTTTACTTCCTGATTTGAAATTGGGCGTCTGTCTCTTTAAGAACATCTGCTCTTTCTGAAGCTCCGCCTCCAGGCAGTCATCCCAACATGGCTCCTCTATTAACCCTTTAGCAACGTTTTTACTGGAGTCTCTCTGAGTAGTAGCTCCAGGAGCTCAGCTGTTCCTCTGGCTGCTTGCTAAATGCTGCTGGCTAGTCTGAAGGAGCAGAGGATAGGATTTCTCAGACATGCATGAATAATATTATAACCTAACAAACTCAAACTGTCCCTTTAAACGTTAAAAAATTCAACATTTTACAAATTCTAAAAATCTGAAATTTGCTGAGCTCCAAAAACAGCAGGAATTACGGCTCTGACCTTCACACGTCACTCAGTTTCCATAACAACCAGCAAATTAATTGCAAGAGTTCGCTACCGTTAGCGAGCTGCTAGCTGCCGCTCAGCCAATCAGAGCTGGAGTTGCTACCGTTCGCGAGCTGCTAGCTGCCACTCAGCCAATCAGAGCTGGAGTTGCTACCGTTAGCGAGCTGCTAGCTGCCACTCAGCCAATCAGAGCTGGAGTTGCTACCGTTAGCGAGCTGCTAGCTGCCGCTCAGCCAATCAGAGCTGGAGTTGCTACCGTTAGCGAGCTGCTAGCTGCCGCCAGCCAATCAGGCTGGAGTTGCTACGTTAGCGAGCTGCTAGCTGCCACTCAGCCAATCAGTGGAGTTGCTACCGTTAGCGAGCTGCTAGCTGCCGCTCAGCCAATCAGAGCTGGAGTTGCTACCGTTAGCGACGCTAGCTGCCGCTAAAAAAATTCAAGCATTTTACAAATTCTAGAAAATCTGGAAGTTTGCTGAGCCAAACAGCAGGAATTAGCGAGCTCTACTTCACGTCACTCAGTTTCCAAACAACCAGCAAATAATTGCAAGAGTCGCTACCGTTAGCGAGCTGCTAGCTGCCGCTCAGCCAATCAGAGCTGGAGTTGCTACCGTTCGCGAGCTGCTAGCTGCCACTCAGCCAATCAGAGCTGGAGTTGCTACCGTTAGCGAGCTGCTAGCTGCCGCTCAGCCAATCAGAGCTGGAGTTGCTACCAGTTAGCGAGCTGCTAGCTGCCACTCAGCCAATCAGAGCTGGAGGTCACAGCATCAAAGGTTTTCCTCCAGAGTCTCCGGGGAGAAGAAAGTCATTGTTTACCAGCAGATGTTGAATAAAATGACACAATGCCCCCCTGCTGACCTCTGACCCCCAGGCAGTCCCCCCTCTGTTCAGGGACAAAGCAGTTCTGAACCATAGAGTTTACCATGTAGAGTGGATAATTGATTTTTGCAGCTGAATGAAGACGAACTCTGGACGGATTTTCTATCATTTTTATTTCTCCTCCGGGTTTTTCTGCATCGTATTTCTGTAAATTTCACAATTTCTTTAGTTTTATTTATGTAGAAAATAATTCAAACTCCAACATTAAAGTCAGTTTATGTAGTTTTAAATGAAAAAATGTGTTGGCAAAAATAATAATTTCCCTTTAATCAGTAATAATCAAGTTATGAAGTCATTCTATTTGGATGAATCTGACTCTAATAAATCAGATGTGCAACCTAAAGATCCGCTTTACCAAATAAAACTCGCTCAGGCTGCAAATGTCACGACTTCTTAAACTAATATCTACTTTAGGAAAGAGCCGGCGTTTCATTTCTGTTGTCACAGATAAAGATAAACATAAAACAGGATGCAGATACTTTTATTTGTTTCAGTACAGATTCCAACATAATGGCATAAACAGAAAATTGTTAAAAACCTGCATTTGTTATTATTTCTAGTTATTATTTCTGGTTCATTTTAATGTTTAACCAAAGTTATTAATGGAGTGGCTCTTTAACTGGTTAATTCAGCAAAACACAAATTCATAAAATATTTTTCTTCTCAGAAACCGACAGTATTTATGTTTTTGTGATGCGTTTGCTTTTGCCCACACCATGACTCCTCCACTGCCGTGCTCCAGCTCTCAGGCTGGGTGATGTCACATAGAGATAAAATCTCAGATCTTAATTTATTTATTAATTTTGCTTGCTTTCTTTTTTTAAATGAATGACAAATGACAGAAATCATTTTCAAACCGTGGCTCTGATTTCGACCCGTTCTTCTTCGAGTTGGCTGACGGATTATTAGGAACGCTTTAGAATCATTTCACCAGAACAAACTCTTAAATGCTGAGAAAAATCTCTTTTCTCAGATTTCACCGCGGATGTTGAGACGGGATCTGTCTCAAACAGATGGAGCTAATCTCACCGCACGTCGGGATTACAGCTGATAATCTGGCGGGTTCTCCAGAATCATCTGGTCCGGCTCGCAGCGCCGCAGCTTCCAGTTCAGCTGTAACCCAAACGACCTGCTGCCTGTTTGACTCCCTGCTGCTTTTCCCAGAATCCGGTCCGATTCTGACCAGGTTGGTCAGAGTGGCAGCAGATAAACAAAACCAGAGCGACTGAACATCATCAGCAGGTTTTAACTATGATGGTTTTACTCTTCAGCTGCTGGAGCTTCTTCTCCTCATCTAACACATCCAGTCTGTTTCAGCTTTTATTCCTGCTGCTATAATGTCCAGTTTCTACTGCAAATATTTTAGTATATTTAAATAAGACAAAACTAACTGAAAAGTTACTTTTCAGAAAGAAATAGGAGCTTATTTTTCATCAATAATTCCTTAATATTGATGAAAAAGTTCTAGTTTCACTGGCAGATTATTCATTTCACTTCTAACATCTGGAATTACTGACTAAAACTAATCCTCTATTTTTCTTATAAGTTTGTTTTGTCTTATTTAAAATACTGAGATATTTACAGCAGAAACGTTTTATTTTCTGTGTTTCTGCAGTGAAACGATCAGTAAGTTAAAATGTTCAAACTGGTCCCAGTTCTGTACAGGAAGTGTCTGGGATTTTCACATTAAAAGTTTCTTTGCAGTGATGTAAACATTGAGGAAGGAGCATTGTGTTAATCTAATTCTGGTATTGATGCCGACTTACGGACGCAGAGTTCTCCGGTCTCGTAGAACCCGGGGCAGCACTGCGAGCGTCTGCGGTACATCGTCCTCACGCCTCTCCTGTAGGCCGTCTTATAGCTGATCCTGCACAGGTCACACACACACACACACACACACACATTTCGTTACTAGTATTAGCTCATATTTAGCTAACTAGATATGGGTTAGCTAAGTATGGGAGGGACAGCAGCTGTGATGGAGCAAACCAACACAGCCCAGAGCCATATTTTCATTTTTATTCATATTTTGAGTCTTACATCAGAAGACGTTGATCCAAATGGTAAAATTTTAAATAAATTTCTCAATTTTGCTAAATGTTTCTACAGTTGCTTGAGATGTATTTTTGGCTAAGTAAGTTCTGATGCAGCAAACTGTCCAGTCCACTGGTTTCTCAACCCAAACCTCCTGAGGCGAGTGGTCCATGCTCGTCAACACCTGATGAAATTAGACGTGGCCTGGTCGACCAGCTCCAAACCAGTCGATGGAAACACGACAAAGTTGTGTTCTTACATTTGGATGGAAACGGAGCCGGAGTCCAAAAGACAGCAGGGCAGAAATGAAAGATGGAAAATGTGACGCTAGGAGACGCTAACTCAGACTGGAGCTTATTTAACTCTTAACGCGTTCCGCCCTGCAGATTGAAGGTTCTGGGTTTGAATCCCGGCCTGGAGTCTTTCTGCATGGAGTCAGCATGTTCTCCCAGTGCATGCTGGGATCTCTCTGGGACTGCTGGGTTAACTGGTCTCATGTGGCTGCTTGGGTCTGTGTGTGTGAGATGAACTGTGAAAATGATCTCAGAAATATTCTCAGCTTTCTGGAGATAAACTCATATTTTCTGGATTCGTTGAAACAAACCGTCTGCAGAGCTGGAGAATCGTTGGTGACAGGAAACTGAAATGCATCGCGTGTTAAATCTGTCCTTGCTCTGCTCACGTTGTGAAACACTTTTCTTATTATTTCTATTTTTACTCTGCTCCACTGTTTAAACCTTGGGGTTCTGCTTGATCACAAACATTCTCTGAAAATGTCTCTAACCGCAAGAAAGAGTCTTTTCAACAGGAACTCTCAGTGTCCATGATGAGGCCTGAAGTGATGCGCTTGAGGTCGGATGAACTCTGCTCGTTTTTCTGCTCATGTTAACCAGCAAATAGAAAAAACTCCACACTGGCAGAAAACCTGGAGAAAATAAAGACGCCTCCAGCAGCTGCTGACGTCCTGTGGGACAAAAATAATGAAGTATTTTATGGAGATTAGCTGAAACACTGGAGCAGCTGAGTGGATCGATAAAAAGTGACAGTAAAGCAGGAACTACAGGAATAACAAAGTTTCACCAATAAAACGTGTCGCTCAAAGCAGCTGCAGATTATTTTATTATTTTATTCTTTTTTTACTAAAGGAAATCTTCAAAGAGTAAGTCTGGATAAAACTTTTATTTGTGTTTGTCTCAAAAAATAAAATATTTGGAGATATGAATGTTTTTGTGTGACTTTTGTAGTTTTATGTCTTTTTGCTTCTCTGGGGTTCAGAGGTTTGGGTTATGCAGGAGTTATCTGCTCCCCCAGAAATGCTAATTTATTTATATAATTCTAAGTAATTTCGTCTGTCAGTAATGTTGTGTCTATCTGAGGATTAGAGCCTCATTGATTGATTAGAGCCTCATTGATGACTGCATGTTGAAGCACGGAGGAGTTACAGTCACTAGACGTTTGTCCATTTGGGCCGTTTGGAGCCTCCAGACGGCACATGGACACCTGAACATCCTCAAATATAAACGTGTCCAAAATGACATTTTCATTTTGAAATCCATGAGCAAAATACTTTATTCTGCAGATTTATTGTATTTTCCAGTCCATACATTTAAAACTTGATGTGCATTTACAAGGAATAAAAATGAAAAATCAGGATGAAGCAAAATTTGTTACATTTTTTTGTGTTACCAACATAACAGCTACAAACTACTGACAGTTAAAGTATTTTTGACTGCAAAAGTAGAAAATTTAGCTCGTCATTTCATAAAGAGACCAAGCTTCTGCATGTACTCCAAACAGCATCTGATTTAATTTGGGTTTAACTTTTCAGCGGTTTCTGGTGATTTATGGGGTAATTTAGGGGTTAAGGGTCAAAGGAGTACCATCCCTTGTGTTTTTCCTCTTAAAGCTTTTACTGGTTTACACAGTAAATGACATGTAGGTGAAATGTTACTGATGGTACTGTGATGTCCCGTTCTCCTGAAGGCAGCATGGAGCTGCAGCACAAGAAGTTGAGAGTTTTTGTAAAATTTTTTCCAAACTTTGCAACTAAGATCAGAAAACGTGACACCTCTCCAGGATGAAAATGTCTGAATTTTTAAAGTTAATCAATTAATTGAAGCAAATATATTTGCTTAATTTCTGCTCCTTTTGCAAATGTTTTGACTAGATTCTCAGTTTTAGCGCGACGCTCAGACAGAGCAGCAGATGTGACCAGTCAGCTCTTCAGTTCACAAACCATTAAAAAACAAGCTTATAAACTGGTGTTAAGAATAAATAATTCTGTGTTTTCCTCTGTCTCTTTTAGCTAGGATCAAACTCCACTCATTCATTAACTTGCAGAAAAAATGCCAAACAATAATATGCTCCTCCTTTAAAGTGACTCACATTAAGGTGCAGCAACACGGAGTCATTAAAACATCACTCTGCAGAAATGAAAGTAAAAGTTGGTCAAAGTCTGAGCTGCTGTGGAGAAAAACCTCCCTGTTTCCTTCAAACTGAGTTCAGGATCTTCTTCTCATCAACAGATTGATTCTGGTGAGTTCAGCAGAAAACTGATTTACTGAGTTTCTACCAACAGAAATTGTAAAATAAAAGACTTTTCTTGTGGATCATCTGAAGGGAAGCAGAAGATAGTTCATAGATTTTGTATCATTAGTTCTTGGGTCTGTTGTTATAAGTGATTCTGGTTTCATTCCTGAATAGTTTCAGATGTGTTAATTTTATTCTAGTTTCTTTTCATTTTCTGTCAGTTCAGTTGAAACACCAGCCTGTTTCACCAGTTATAAAAGCTCCAGGCTTTGTTTCCTTCTCTGCTGGATTCTCTGTTCAGTTTTGTTCATGTTTGTTCCTTCCTCATGCTGAGCCTGATTAAGTTTATTATTTATTGAGAAAATGAATCAGCCTAATGCCAGCCTGTCTGTGATTGCATTAAAACTTGCATTAAAAGTCCATTAAAGTGTTGTTTGAATAAAAGTGTCATTTAATGAATGATTCTTCATGACAACGATCAAACATTCATGAAAACTGTTCATGGCAGCATCATGTCAGTTTTATGCACAAACCTTCAGATAAAGTTTTAGCCTTGATTGTGATAAATGGCCCAACATGACTCTAAAACACTAAATTCTGCCCCTTAATCAACTTGTTTAACTGAACTTTTCCCTGATCTGTCCTCAGAGTTCAGAAATGTCTTCTGGCAGCAACCTGCGGTCTAAAGATCAGTTTCTCTGCTCCATCTGTCTGGATGTGTTCACTGATCCAGTCAGCACACCATGTGGACACAACTTCTGCAAAACCTGCATCACTCAGCACTGGGATGGAAATGTTTCCTACAAGTGTCCTCTGTGCAACGAGCATTTTGCCTCCAGGCCTCAGCTGAGAGTTAACACTTTATTCAAAGAGATGGTTGATCAGTTCAGAGGTGAAGCTCAGCAGGAAGCCAGCAGCAGCTCAGAGCAACAAGCTGCCAAACCAGGAGAAGTTCCCTGTGACGTCTGCACTGGACCCAAACTGAAGGCCCTGAAGTCCTGCATGGTGTGTCTGCTCTCCTACTGCCAGACTCACCTGGAGCCTCACCTGACCGCTCCACGTCTGAAGAAACATCAGCTGATGGAGCCGGTGGAGAACCTGGAGGACAGGATGTGTCTGCAGCACGATAAACCTCTGGAGCTGTTCTGTAGGACCGACCAGAGATGCATCTGCTCCCTCTGTCCTGTTTTAGACCACAAGAACCACGAGTTTGTTCCTCTGAGAGAAGAATCTGAAGGAAAGAAGGCAGAGCTGAGGAAGACGGAGGCTGAAGTTCAGCAGATGATCCAGGAGAGACGACGGAAGATCCAGGAGATCGGAGAGTCGGTGAAGATCAGTAAAGATGCTGCAGACAGAGAGAAAGCTGGAGGTGTTCAGGTCTTCACGGCTCTGAAGGAGTCTGCTGAGAGAGGCCTGAAGGAGCTCCTCAAGGAGATCCAAGACAAACAGGAAGCTACAGAGAAACAGGCTGAAGACTTCATCAGAGATCTGGAACAGGAGATCTCTGAGCTGAACAAGAGGAGCTCTGAGGTGAAGCAGCTCTCACAGGATGAAGATCACCTCCTCATCCTCCAGAGCTTCTCCTCCCTGAAAGATGCTCCACCCACCAAGACCTGGGCAGAGGTCAGAGTTCAACCACCATCATATGAGGGGACTGTGGTGAGAGCTGTGGCTCAGCTGGAGGAGGAGATGAAGAGGATGATGATGAAGAGGATCCAGCAGTTTGCTGTTGATGTGACTCTGGATCCTGATACCGCTAATCCCTGGCTCATCCTGTCTGATGATGGTAAACAGGTGAAAGATGGAGATGAGAGGAAGAATCTTCCAGACAATCCAGAGAGATTCTCTCACTGTGTTTGTGTTTTAGGACAGCAGAGTTTCTCTTCAGGCAGATTTTACTTTGAGGTTCAGGTTAAAGGAAAGACTAAATGGGATTTAGGAGTGGCCAGAGAATCCATCAACAGGAAGGGAACCGTCACAGCAAGTCCTCAGAACGGTTTCTGGACCATTTGGTTGAGAAATGGAAATGAGTACAAACCTCTTACTGACTCTTCAGTCCGTCTCCATCTGCATCCTGGTCCTCAGAAGGTGGGGGTGTTTGTGGATTATGAGGAGGGACTGGTCTCCTTTTATGATGTAGATGCTGCAGCTCTGATCTTCTCCTTTACTGGCTGCTGCTTCACTCAGAAACTCTACCCATTCTTTGGTCCTGGCCTAAATGATGGAGGTAAAAACTCTGCTCCTCTGATCATCTGTCCTGTTAATCAGGCTGATTGATGATGAAGATGATGAAGGTGAATCTGAGTGACTCTGCAGGTGACGTCCTGCTGCTGGAGAGGAGAGCTTGGAAACATCCTCAGCAGGAAATCTCTTATTTTCTGCTTCTGATTAGTTATAAAGTCAAATCTAATAGTTTTAACCTCAGAGTTTATTTCATTGATCTACTGATTGTTTCCTTTTTCATGTTTTATTGATGATCAGTTTTAAACCTGCATTCAATGTTTCAACCTGTTCATCAAATCAAAACTGATTTCTAATAATATTTAAGGTATTTTTAATTTTGCTTCATGGTGATTTTATGTGAACTTTTAATTAGAAGTGTAAATGTACCATGTGATGATTGATCAATAAATATATTAAATTGTGGAATTGACTGTTTTCCTTTCATTTCTGATGTTATATTAATCTTTAAACCTGCATGACTAGAACTGTATTGATGGAAACTCTTCTTCTCTTCATTGTTTCTGCCACTGGTTGCTTCACCACAGCGTCGATTCAATAAAGTTTATTTCATATTTCAGCAACAAGGTGATTCAAAGTGCTTTAGATAATTAAAAACACAAAATGAAAAGTCTTTGAACATAATCAATTATTGGAATCTTACATTTTGCCATATTTATACATTAAAATGTTGATTAATGTCTCATTTTGTTGTTATGTTGATCTTGCTGTGATTCAGTTGTCAGTGGCTGATTTTATAATATTTTATGTTTGTTGTAGATTTTTCTACATTTGCTCTGCCAGTGCTGTGGTCAACATGCTCACATGTTTCCCTCAGAGAAATAAACACATGAAGACAGAAATAAACTAAAGAGATTCATCATTTCTACATGCTGCCCATCAACGATTCCTCGTTATAACAGGTGTTACATCGATAAGCTTCCTGACTGCTCTGCTTCTACACGGATCACAAAACTCAGAAACAAAAACTGGAACAAAGAACGAAGAACTGATATGAATCAGGCCATGAAAACAAAGAATTCACAATAATGGATTTATTTCTTTAATGACATTTCATATCTTTATTTTTATATATTTTTATGTCACTGTTTGTGTCATGATTTAATTAAGAACCAGTTTTGTTCTTTGAAATATCTGTAATAAAACTATTGATCTGTAAATCAATAATCAGGTTATGTTTCCGTGTTTCTGTCCCAAATATGTGTGACATTAACCCTTTAACCTGGACCGGAACCATGTGACGTTTTTCCATTGTTGAGATTTAAGGGATTAAACTCTGCCAGAGTCCATTATGGCGCTTTTATTGGGCAGCCTACAGCGCCCCCTTTTGATTGGCATTCAACCAATAATGTTATGAAATGGCTGGTGTACTGGGGGGCGAAGGAGAGACGGTGGGGGGGCGGACAGACGGACAGCGTATTGCGAGAAGGAGAAGGAGGTCTGACTGTCTGCTAAGCCCTCCTGCTGACCAGAAATGCTGTATTATTTATATAATTGTAAGTAATTTCCTCTATCAGTAATAATCTATCTGATACAACATTACTGGTCATTCATCCTCTGGTCATTGATGACTGCATGTTGAAGCACGGAGGAGTTACAGTCACTAGACGTTTGTCCATTTGGGCCGTTTGGAGCCTCCAGACGGCACATGGACACCTGAACATCCTCAAATATAAACGTGTCCAAAATGACATTTTCATTTTGAAATCCATGAGCAAAATACTTTATTCTGCAGATTTATTGTATTTTCCAGTCCATACATTTAAAACTTGATGTGCATTTACAAGGAATAAAAATGAAAAATCAGGATGAAGCAAAATTTGTTACATTTTTTTGTGTTACCAATATAACAGCTACAAACTACTGACAGTTAAAGTATTTTTGACTGCAAAAGTAGAAAATTTAGCTCGTCATTTCATAAAGAGACTAAGCTTCTGCATGTACTCCAAACAGCATCTGATTTAATTTGGGTTTAACTTTTCAGTGGTTTTTGGTGATATAGGGGTTAAGGGGTCAAGGGGTCAAGGGGTCAAGGGTTTCAACTGAAATTCAAAACATTTTAAGAGCATTATGAAAGGAATATAAGGCTTATATCTCCACAGCGATATGAACTTCCTGCAGCCAACTGGAGGTAGATTTGCACTAACTCATGATTGACGCAAAAAAAGCTGGCAAGGCTATGCTAGCAGTGAGACACAGAACACAATAAAGGTGTCTGTGTTTGACCCAAAGTTTACCTGACAGAAAGTTTCACGAGTAAAAAAAACATGATAAATATCAGTTTAAGATATTTTAAGGCCTTTAGATACACCAATTTAATACCTTTTTGTAATCTTTGACCCATATCTCCCAAAAAATATGCAAACCTCATCCAGCGAACTGCCGATAAATTTGCACTATGCTAAAAGCAAATAATGCTAACATGCTAGCTAGCGAGCAGGATATGTTAACAGTGAAGATGTCTGCATCCGACTCAAACTTTTGTCTGAAGAACAAACAGAATATACAATTAAATAGTTCCGCCAAGACAAAATTTAAAATCTATGATTTAAGGCCAACGTAAAGCTTGGACAAGGAATACTCCCTCGTGTTTTTCTTGATTTGGGAACATTGGGAATTTGGGAGCATATGGAACACTGGGAGTTTTGGGAACACAGGGAACACTGGGAGTGTTGGGAACACTGGGAGTGTTGGGAACACTGGGAACACTGGGAGTGTTGGGAACGTCCTGGTGTTCCTACCTGTGTTTGGTGCATTTGAACCAGTTGAGGATGTCGGTGCAGCGGGTGTAGTAGATCTGGTCGAAGGGATGGGCGTAGGATTCCTGCACGGTGACCGCGTAGCTGCAGAAGAAGAACCAGTCATGTTAGAGCAGCGGTGTCCAAAGTGCGGCACAGGGGCCGTTTGCGGCCCAGTGGGTAGTTTTAAGAGGCTCTGGATGCAGATTAGGAAATGTTTAAATGGCACAGCTGCAGACGGAGAATTGTTCTGTTTTTCTTTGCATGAAACTTTCAACTACAGATTTATATTTACTGTTAACTTTTAGACACAAAACCAATGTGTTACTTCTAATGGGCTTAGATTGTTTTTCCTTCTTTATGCCACAATAATTCTGTAATTTGGTAAAAGTGAGGTCTGACTGGAATTGAGCTGCAGGCCAAAAACCTCCAGTGACTTTTAATCAAAAACAGATTCAGTCACAACCGATAATTAAATCCAGTTAAAGGTTTTCAAAGATGGCTCTTATTTTTGTTTCTGGGAATAAACTAAAATTAAAATCTTGACTGACAAGTTATGAAACTGCACAACTTTTTCTGAACTTTTTAAATTACAATACGAGGTAATTTGTTGCTTAGCAGGAAAAAAGAAAATAATTCACAATAAAATAATTGAAGCAAACACTTTGTAAATCTGTGTTGGAGGTTTCTGTCTGAAACCGTCCAGCAATCTCTGGCAGGTTTGAGTGAAACTGAGGCTTCAGCAGGAAACGATTTAAATTCCCTTTAAACAGGAAGAGAAACATGAAGAGAAAACTGGAATCATGTTTGCAGCTAATATCCATTTGCAAAATTCCCATCGATCACAGCAGCTCGTCAGAACTGGCTCTGGGATTTTCTTTTTTTCCCAGAAGTCCGAGCTCGCTGCCACCGTGTTGAATTTACAGCCTCCATCTGCCCACCTCCGCCCGCGCCGTAAACCTTTTCCCTTCTGCATCCGGCTTTTGGCAGAACTCCCCGGCTCTGATTTGTGGCAGGGAGTCCATTAGAGCGCCGGGGCGGTTCCGACCGGCGCTAAATCAGAACTGACCTCTCCCAGTGGCTGCACACGTTGGGGTCGTCGGGGTTGAGGGTTCGAACCCCAGAGACGAAGCCGAGGCACAGCAGAGTGAGGCGCGGAGAAAAGCCGACCCCCATCGTCCTCCTCCCTCCGTCCTGCAGGGGGCAGAGCAGACAGGAAGTTCATTTACTGCACACCATGTATTATTAATACAATAAATAAAGTTTAATAAAGACAAAAGCAGAACGCGGGTTTCTTCAGCTTCCCTCAAAACATCCCAGATGACCCAAAATGGCCTCCAGAACCGTCAGCCTATTGAAGGTTCTGATGGCATCTAAGCTCCTCCCACCTGGACGATTTTTAAAACTCAGTTTTAAATGTTGGAAAACGATGCCGTCAATCAGCTCCAGGCTTTAGATCGTATTTCATCTCCAGTCGCGTTGTTTACATTTCTGTCCCTATTTCTGATGTAAATGATGAAGAAAGTTGGAAAAGAATCGACTCCATGAAATTATTGTCTAATCTGCCTCTGATTGGCTGATCAGGACCTCCTGACGGCTCCTTCTCCAGAAGTTGCAAAGACATAAAGTAAAACGGTACCAGAACCAGGAAGAAACAATCCCAACTGAGTCCAAACTGCCTAATTCTGTAAATAGAAAATTCTATTTTTAATCCTTCATATTTATTTTGTCTCT
This sequence comes from Poeciliopsis retropinna, assembly GCA_010277075.1. Classification (NCBI taxonomy): domain Eukaryota; kingdom Metazoa; phylum Chordata; class Actinopteri; order Cyprinodontiformes; family Poeciliidae; genus Poeciliopsis; species Poeciliopsis retropinna. The sequence goes on from VMRM01000006.1 coordinate 976,928, forward strand.
CCTGGTGCTGAGTATATATTCTTATGTTCTGTTTGGATCATATTTTCCTGTCTGTTTAGTTTTCTAATTGTCCAATTGTCTCTTTAAGAGGCTCAGCTCTTCCTGAAGCTCCGCCTCCAGGAAGTCGTCCCAACATGGTTCCTCTATTAAACCTTTAACGGTTTTACCAGCGTTGCTCTGAGCAGCAGCTGCTATAATGAGCTCAGCAGCTGACTGCTAATTGCTGCTGGCTAGTCTGAAGGAGCTGAGTGGGGGAGGAGCTGAGCCTCGAAGGCGGGGCTATGTCCACCCAGGCATTTTAACAGCTGACCGTCGCCATGGAGATGAAACGATTTCTCAAACATGAAAGAATCAAAGCAGGTTTGTTTTTAATGAATAAAATTACAACATGATGAAAAGATTAAAAATAGTCAATTTCACACAATGCTGCCCCTTTAAATCATTTTCTATTGTTCTTTCCTCTCAGAGTAAAGCTACGTCCAGAAACTAGAAAAACATTTGATTTATTTATTGATTAAAAACATACATTAGATTTTACAGGTAAAAGTTTTGCTTTTGCTTTTCAGGCTGATTTTGTTTGTTAAATTGACCAAAAGAAAAACTCTTCTGCTTACAGCTAAACTAGAAATTACATAAAAAGAAAAATATCCCCGCTGTATTGAAAGCAACATGAATTCTAAAATGTAATTCCAGCAATTTTATGAAAGTGGAGCAGAATAAACTGATGTGAAATTACAGGCTGCAGTTCTGGGAGAAGAAGGAAAATGAACCAGAATCCTCCAGAATGGATCCGAGCAGAAACTCTGAGACACTTTATGAAAAACATAAAAACAGAGCCGCTCATCTTCCCTTTCATTACCGCCTCGCAGCAATTCCCCCTCATGCACCTTCACAGGAACCGGGGCGATTCAGGAGGAAATGCATGCAGGTGTTTTCCTTCCTTCAGGCCGGAGAGGAAACATCAAGCAGCGGCGACAGGAAGCTGCGCTGGCCTGCAGGCCTGACATGTTCATGTTACCGGCGGACATCCCATCATTAACCTGAGCGCCGCCGCGAGGCAAACACTGCCGCTGTCTGTTCCCCGACAGGTGAGGCGCAGGCGGAGCAGCCAATCAGCTGCAGCATGACGAAACAACGAGCTCCATCATAATAACAACCCAAACTCTTTACTTAATGATACAAAGACGGAGCCTGAAATCTAGAAAGGAGGAAATTTAAAGAGATTTTTAGTAGAAATTTGATGCCGGCAGCAAGTTTTATGAAAAAGTTGGGACAGCGACATGTTTACCACCTCGTTGCATCAGCTGGAGGTGAAGCTGCTGTCCTGTTAACAGAAAAACAGCAAACGTTTGGAATCACGGAGTAAATAATGCAGCAGTTTACAAATCATTCAAACAAACGCATGTGGAAGACTGGACTTTATTTGCAAAATGAACATTATATTAATCAGGAGGCTGCAGAAGGACGCGAGGCGTTAATGTTCTCTTTACTGCCTTTGGAAAATTCAGAGAAAATTCCTGCAGGATTTCAGTTTATTTCCCCTAAAGATTCAGTTAGAAAACAAACAGAACCGGATCTGGAACGTTCTGCCTGAGCTAAATGGAACGTGACCAATCTGCTCCAGATTCCTGCATTTGATGCTTTTTATCATAATAAAACAGTCAGAAATATTAATAATCAGTAATTCACAGCTGATTCCTGCAGATTGAATGTTTTTTACAGATTCTGCACATTTTCAAACTTTTATCAGCAGCGTCTTCATCACCCAAGGACAGTAAAACTGCAGAGGACTGCTTCCTTAATTAATTCCCGGCAGCTCCCACAGGTAGGAGCGTCCACCTCCAGATTCAGCAGAGATTATTGAGGATGATTAAACTCTCAGTCAGCAGCAGACACTTGGTTTTTACCTGAGCTCGGCCATTTTTTATCTCCAACAACAGGGTGATGTTTAAAAGAGAACTACAGATTCTCATCCATCACAGATCAGCTGCAGGATGATGAACTGGAGCAGGAAGTCATCTGTCCAACAACCAGCCGGCAGCAGATTAAAGACATATTTACAGTTTCTCTCATGTTATCAGCTTTTCTTTAGCTTTTGGAGGCTGAATAAGAGAAGAGAAATATAACCGTCCTGCTGCGGAGACAGAGGCTGCCGGGTGCCTGAACAGTTAGCTAGAATGCTAACTGCTAGCTAGAATGCTAACTGCTAGCGATGTCTCGCTCTGGGCAGGTTTTCTAGGGTCACTTCTGGAAGACGACACTTTATCCATTCCTCCCTGACCTCTGACCTCTTCCAGCAGCCTTATGTCAGACTGAGTTCTGACGGATCCAAAGTTCTTCAGAACTGGAGTAACTCTGCAGAAGTTAAAGTTAACAAATGAATAAATTCCTCAGCTGGTTTTACTTTTCCATCATGGATCGTTTTAGTCGCAGCAACATGTTCCAGATCCATCCTGCACCAGAGGCTTTCAGAAGCTAGCTGCTGTTAGCCTAGCCTGTCTGTTAGCCTAGCCTGTCTGTTAGCCATTCTTCATTCGTCTCATCAGCTGGAGGTTTTCTTTGAGTCCGACTGTCAAGCAGCAACCAGAACCTGGGTTCTGACCCGGTTCTGTTTTCCAGCAGCCAGACTCTCTGCTGGTCTGGAGTTCTGCTGCCAACGCGGCTCTGATCTCATTTATTACAGTCTGCTGTTTATTACAGTAAATGGAGAAATAAAAACTCGTTTCTGCTGCTGCTCTTCATAAGCAGCAACTCAGAGCGACAGGAAGTCAATAAAAACCAGATTATTGTTGGTCAAAGCGGATCCCAGCTGGAGGTCTGGGCCCAGACAGGCGTCCACTTAGCGCCTGCAGGACCCGGGACACGACTCAACATATTTACAGTAAACTCACATCATTACTAGATTTTCCTTCATTCTTCTTTCAGATTTGGTGACTCTTAAATCGTCTTTAAATTTTACTTTTATGGTTAAAAGAATTTATCTGTGGAAAAATAAAATCTTTAAGAGTTATTAGAAAAAAGTAATTTGAAAAATGGAAATATAAAATCTGAAATTAATTTTAATATGCAACATTCAAAAAACATTAAATCTGAAAACATAATTTGAAAAATAAAATCCTAAAAAGAATAATTTGAAACCAAATTGGAAAATTAAATGTGAAAAACTTAAAAATGTTAAAATATCATTTGAAAATATAAAATCAGAAAAAAACAAACTTTAGATGAAAGCATCTGAAAATCCTCTCAAAACAAACTTTTTGATTGAGAAGATTTTCAGTTTCATTGTTGACAATAATTTTGTAATACATTTCCGTCTCGATGTCAGCAGTGTGTAAAACCCAGACGGTCCCGTTAGCTCTGAGCGTTGCTGCCTGCAGCAGCAAAGACCGAAAGAGAAGAAGAAGAACCGGATCGTCTTCCTGTTTCCTCCTGAGCAGAAGAGAGGAAGAATCTGAGCCTCACAGAGAAACAGCAGAAAGTCAGCAGCACTTTAACGAAAAAAATCAGCTTTCATCACAGGAAATGACCAGAGCGCCCCGCAGGCTGTAATGAAACAGCAGAGGTCACGACCTCCAGCGCCGCTTCAGGAGATCAGAGTGGACAGAACCGGTCCCGGCTGGCGGTTCTGCGGCGGACCTTTAATATGCGACTCCATCGACCTGAACGCTCCCCAGCGAGCAACGCGGCGCGGCGCTGATGGAGAGCGACAGCGCGCTGACAGAGACCGCTCAATCTCATCGACGCTCCGCCGCCGCCAGGGGCGGCCGGGAGGGCGGGCGGTCCCCGGGGCAGCTGCTGCACTGTGGCCCAGTCAAAGTAAAGGAGAGCAACATTAACCAGAAATTAACAAAAAACTGGAGCTTGTTTTAAGTCAATAATTCCTTAATATTGATTTTAGAAAGTTTTAGTTCCACTTTAAGATTATTTAACTTTTAACATGGAAAAATATTATATAATAAATGAAATAATCTGTTAGTGGAACTGAAACTTTTCACCAAGTTTAAAGAATTAATGCCTTAAATTAAGCTTCTAGTTTTTGATGAATTGCCTTTGTTAAAGTGAAATAAGATATTTGAATCAGAAACTAGATAAAAAAAACAACCCTGGATTAATTTGATGTGTTGCAGAGCAGAGGTCCGGTTCTGTCAGAACGGACCAGAACCATATGTAAACTTCTGACCCTGAACACGTTAATCAATGATTTGTTTCTTGCGATTTATTCATCCATCCATTAAAACGGCCCTGAACGATCAGACTCATTCAGTTTGTTACAAATTAATTTAATATTTACCAAAATAAAATCTGGATGAAAACAAGCAGACAAGAAGCAGAAAATCCAACATGGCGTCCAGCTCAAATCAATAACTGATTAATCTGCAGGTTATTTCTCATGTTAACAGACAGAAAGTTTCTGGCTGTCTTTTAGTAATTTTAATGACTTCTGGAGAAATATTTCTATTTTTACTCAGGAACTTTCTTCATACTTTCTGTTGCACCACAAACTGTGATTTCCATCAAAGATTTCCTGGGTCTTTTTTCTCGCCTCTGCATGAATAATCCTGGACTCCACAACTTCCCTGGAAGTTTTGTTTTTCATTTTTCACCAGTTTCAAGCTGCAGATATAAACAAGAGAGCAGCAGCAGTCAGGAAACACGGCGAGTTTACAGACGAGTCCATCATCCTGCGGCGTGTCCAGGCAGAACCGCTGCGCTCCGTTTCCCTTCTCAACGTCCTGCTCCTGTTCAGACACGCCGACCAAACACCACGCCACTTCCTGTTGGAGAAAAACCTAACTTCCTGATCCATCTGCATCGGATCGTCTTTAAATTTCACTGAAACGTTTCTGATCTGAGACTGAAACCAGAAAGTTCAATTACTGAACGACGTCTTCCTGGTTAAACAACCAGCTGCTATTAGCCGCTCTTCAAAACAGGAAAGACAGGAGAAGATCAGGTCTCCATGACAACAAGTTGCCGCTCTACCGCATGTCCAGAGTACGGCGGAGGATCTGTGATGCTGCGGGCCGTTTCTCCTCCTTTCACAGATCAGGGACGGACGGATATATAGATGACTCAGAGAACCAGTCCCACCAGTCCCTCCAGTCCCACCAGTCCCATCAGTCCCACCAGTCCCAGTCTCCAGTCCCCAGCCTCAGTCCATCAGTCCACGTCCCTCCAGTCCCTCAGTCCCATCCAGTCCCATCAGTCCCACCAGTCCCACCAGTCCCATCAGTCCCACCAGTCCCATCAGTCCCATCAGTCCCACCAGTCCCATCAGTCCCACCAGTCCCTCAGTCCCACAGTCCCACCAGTCCCATCAGTCCCTCCAGTCCCACCAGTCCCATCAGTCCCATCAGTCCCACCAGTCCCTCCAGTCCCACCAGTCCCACCAGTCCCATCAGTCCCACCAGTCCCACCAGTCCCACCAGTCCCATCAGTCCCACCAGTCCCATCAGTCCCACCAGTCCCATCAGTCCCACCAGTCCCACCAGTCCCATCAGTCCCATCAGTCATCACACCAGTCCCGTAACCAGTCCCATCAGTCCCTACAAACGAAGTCCCAGATCAGTCCCACCAGTCCCACCAGTCCCATCCAGTCCCATCAGTCGGCACCAGTTCCCATCAGTCCCACCAGTCGGCGCGATCAGTCCCACCAGTCCCACCAGTCCCACCAGTCCCACCAGTCCCATCAGTCCCCAGTCCCACCAGTCCCACCAGTCCCATCAGTCCCACCAGTCCCACCCAGTCCCACCAGTCCCCATCCCTCAGTCCCACCAGTCCCATCAGTCCCTCATCTCCACCAGTCCCACCAGTCCCATCAGTCCCACCAGTCCCACCCACGTCCCATCAGTCCCACCAGTCCCTCAGTCCCACAGTCCCACCAGTCCCTCACCCCCAGTCCCACCAGTCCCATCAGTCCACAGTCCCACCAGTCCCTCCAGTCCCACCAGTCCCACCAGTCCCATCAGTCCCATCAGTCCCACCAGTCCCCCAGTCCCATCCAGTCCCACCAGTCCCACCAGTCCCATCAGTCCCACCAGTCCCTACCAGTCCCATCCAGTCCCAATCCAGTCCCATCAGTCCCACAGTCCCATTCACACGTCCCTCCAGTCACCACCCAGTCCCACCAGTCCCATCAGTACCCACCAGTCCCTCCAGTCCCACCAGTCCCTACCAGTCCCACCAGTCCCACCAGTCCCCATGCACGTCCCACAGTCCCCCAGTTTCTCCATCAGTCCCATCCAGTCCCACCAGTCCCATCAGTCCCATCAGTCGCAACCAGTCCCACCAGTCCTCATCCCCCAGTCCCACCAGTCCCTCCAGTCCCACCAGTCCCTCCAGTCCCACCAGTCCCATCAGTCCCACCAGTCCCTCCAGTCCCACCAGTCCCTACCAGTCCCACCAGTCCCATCCAGTCCCACCAGTCCCACCAGTCCCATCAGTCCCACCAGTCCCACCAGTCCCACCAGTCCCACCAGTCCCATCCAGTCCCACAGTCCCACAGTCCCACAGTCCACGTCCCATCCAGTCCCTCCAGTCCCACCAGTCCCACCAGTCCCATCAGTCCCATCAGTCCCCCAGTCCCATCAGTCCCACCAGTCCCACCAGTCCCATCCAGTCCCATCAGTCCCACTCAGTCCCAGTCCAGTCCCACCAGTCCCACCAGTCCCATCAGTCCCACCAGTCCCATCCAGTCCCACCAGTCCCACCAGTCCCACCAGTCCCATCAGTCCCATCAGTCCACCAGTCCCCCAGTCCCTCCAGTCCCACCAGTCCCACCAGTCCCATCAGTCCCCCACCAGTCCCACAGTCACAGTCCCACCAGTCCCACCAGTCCCTCCAGTCCCATCAGTCCCATCAGTCCCTCCAGTCCCACCAGTCCCATCAGTCCCACCAGTCCCACCAGTCCCTCCAGTCCCACCAGTCCCACCAGTCCCATCAGTCCCATCAGTCCCTCCAGTCCCACCAGTCCCATCAGTCCCACCAGTCCCACCAGTCCCTCCAGTCCCACCAGTCCCACCAGTCCCATCAGTCCCACCAGTCCCACCAGTCCCTCCAGTCCCACCAGTCCCATCAGTCCCACCAGTCCCACCAGTCCCTCCAGTCCCACCAGTCCCACCAGTCCCATCAGTCCCACCAGTCCCACCAGTCCCACCAGTCCCTCCAGTCCCACCAGTCCCTCCAGTCCCATCAGTCCCATCAGTCCCATCAGTCCCATCAGTCCCTCCAGTCCCACCAGTCCCATCAGTCCCTCCAGTCCCACCAGTCCCTCCAGTCCCTCCAGTCCCATCAGTCCCACCAGTCCCACCAGTCCCACCAGTCCCACCAGTCCCTCCAGTCCCACCAGTCCCTCCAGTCCCATCAGTCCCATCAGTCCCATCAGTCCCTCCAGTCCCACCAGTCCCATCAGTCCCTCCAGTCCCACCAGTCCCTCCAGTCCCACCAGTCCCATCAGTCCCTCCAGTCCCACCAGTCCCATCAGTCCCTCCAGTCCCACCAGTCCCTCCAGTCCCTCCAGTCCCACCAGTCCCTCCAGTCCCACCAGTCCCATCAGTCCCACCAGTCCCACCAGTCCCTCCAGTCCCACCAGTCCCTCCAGTCCCTCCAGTCCCACCAGTCCCACCAGTCCCACCAGTCCCACCAGTCCCCTGACAGCATCTGAACGCGCTGACCTTTTCCTGCGCTGCGCCTTTAAGAGCTGCTGTCGGCCTGGCAACGCACCAAGCTGTGAAATCACCCCAATCCGGCCGTTCACTCTTCATCCAGCTGATCAATGACCGCCTCTGGACGGAGGAGCGGAGGATGGAAGGATGCTATCGACGGCGCGGAGCGGCTCGATAAATGGATTCCTTCAGTCCCCTCTATCTTTAAGACACGCTGCCTTTATTGATCCGGGGCTCCTTGCATCTCACTGCAAATGGTTTTCAAATATTAGCTCTTATTAAACTTGCTAAGCAGGCCACACAACAGCCAAGAAATCTCCACAGGCCACATAAAGTCCGAAATGAGAACTTTCTCCGATCCGCTGCTGAATCTGTAATGAGCCGCGAGGCTTTAAGGAGAAGCTCAGTCGACTCCTGCAGGATGAAACATGGAGCCAGACGTCGCAACCGGGATGCAGCAGAGCCGGACAAACCGAGAATACTCTGAGAAAACCCAAACAAACAAGGAAGGAAACAGCAGGTTTACAACAGATGATGCAACTGAAGGCTTATTTTACTCCTCTGGAGCCCAAAACCTCCAGAGAAGTGAATTTAAATCCATCAGAAAGAACGATGCTCTGCATCAGAACCTGGAACCGGGTCAGAACCGGGCAGGACGGCATCAGGAAATTGATACAGTCTGCAGGATCATTAGGCATCAGGCTTTATAACCCGACATGACGCAGCGTTTACCCTCCGATTCATCCAGCTTTGGTTTTTGCATTTCAATATTTAGTCAATAAACTAAATACAAGAAAGAAAATAAAGAAAATAATACAGAATCAATCTGCTCCACCTCCAGCTGCTGCGGTTCTGACCCAAACCAACCTGTTCCCCTCCTGGCCTGTGGGGGCGCTGCACCAACAACCACTGAAGGATTGTGGTTGTTGGTGCAACCACAATCAACTTTCAGGTTGCAAACATTTAAGTCATTTTTATTCGATTGCAAAAGAAAATCCTTTTCTTTTCGGTCTTCAAAAACCTCTGAAGACACTGAGAGCAACTTCCTGCTTCACCAGATGGAAACAAGATGGAGGCGTCAGATTTTAGTGTTGGAGGATTTCTCTCTAAGCTAAAGACCAGGAGCCATTTCTGCTGCTAGCGCTAGGCTAGCACGTTAGCTTTGGCTGTATTTACCCAGAATGCCCTGCACTTTAGTCCACTTCCTGCTTTTAGAGCGGTCTCCGTTCACATTGGTTGGTTTGACTCAGACAACCACAGCAGCTGAAATGGAAGAAATGTTGCAGTTCTGGTTCCGATCGGAGCGATTCTGCCGGACCTTCAGGAGGAAAACACCCTGAAAACCATCAGGTTCTCCGCTGACGGTTCCAGGTTTCAGACATTTCTGCTGCAGAAAACGGATGAAAGGCAGGGAAAGGCAGCAGCAGACTGTGTTTAAATTTTGCCTCTATTTGTGAAGCTTCATGTCAGGAAATGTTTTCTTTGGCTTGACTCAAATGTTCAGTTTTTACTCCGTCTCCAGACACAACAGTGCGGTCTTCCCTGGGGGAGGAAGCGCCTGGAGTCATCCAGGCTAATGTACGGCGAAGCAAACAAAGCCTCCTCTGCTGGAGTCAGGGACAAAGCAGTGAAAGGCTTTTTAGGAGGAACACGCTCCAAAGGAGAGCGCTGAGGAAGCAGTTCTTCCCGGCTGAAAAGCATCCATCTCCATGTAAACATGTTACACAACAGAGGAACCAATCCCACAAATGGCTGCAGCCGCGGCCGGCCGAATGTTCTCCGGCAGGAAAACCTCCCCAACAAACCGGCAGCTGCTGGAGAACTCGGCCATCATTCACGCTCCACTTGGAAAACATCTGCAAGAAGCAGCGGCACGGAGACGAAACGACGCTCCGAACGAATCCCACAGCCTCAACCTGGACGGGATTTTCTGATTCTCAGGTTTGATGTTTCTCCGACCTCTGAGACATCTGCACTCTAAAACAGAATCTGTTTGATTAATTTCTAACAACAGTTAGAAATCAGTTTCCTGATTTCAGGCTCCAGGAGCCTCTGCTCACATTCACCCCGCAAAGTACAAAACCTCCATCCCATCTGTAAAATATAGATTTATTCATTTTATACGCATTTAACATGCAGATTTCATAATTTCATATGAGAAATATAGAAATTATCTTGCATCTTCAACTTTTTATCTGATTCACATGTGAAATTTGTTCCTCCATTTAATACAGATTTGTAAATTTATGCAAAAATCTTACATGTGAAATATAGATTTTATTTTGAGTGACACATGAAGGAAGGCCTTCCTGTGGGAAAATCATATGATAAGTTATTAATGTTGAAAGGTAACATGTGAAATGTATGAATCCTTTAAATCACATGTGAAACAGCGAATCTGTTGAAATGTGAAACTTTCTGTAGTTCCATGTGAAACATGTAATTCAGACTTTTTATTTTATTAATATGCAGAACTGACCATGAAAATGATGTTTTAATAAAATGTGAAACATGAAAAATGTTTTGTTTTCGGGTTTCCTCATTTAAATGTTTTTGTTTTATTTTCATGTTGTGAGGTTTTAGAGGTGAAATCAGCAGAAACTCCAGGTGTTAAAACTGTTTAAACATTAAATTTAAACAGAAACTGGATGTTTAAATAAAAAGACTCAGTTTATTGTTTTACTGCCTTTTTAACACTTTTAACTTGTTTGTGTTTTGTTCAGGTCTAACTGCTGGAAGACTGATGATTATCTGATGATGATGTTGAATTTTAGTGATTTTTGTTGTTTGGTGTTTCTGTTGCTTCCTGTTTGTCTGTAAAACAGGAAACGTTCCCGTTGCTCCATGCATGCGTCCTTCAGAGAGGCGACCCGGACCTGATCATTATTAGAAAACTATCTTCAATAAAA